>JAPDVU010000017.1:12523804-12698804 GCA_026230045.1 Corynorhinus townsendii | reverse complement strand
GTTTAAAGAGGGGGGGCAGGCAGGTTGTGGCTGCAAACTCACCTGGAGCCAGCCGAGAGCCCGGTGCCACATCGAGGCCCCAGCGCCGAGGAGCCGGGTCCCTGTGAGGAGACCATGATGCCGGGCCTCCATCTGGGGTGGCCCCAGGAACACGGTCATGTCCTCAAGCACATTTGTGGGGTGCACACCCCTGAGCATCCGGGCCCCAAGCTGCTTCCCAGCTAAGAGGCTAAGGCCTGGGGTCCAGGTTACCCCCAGGGGGTGGAGAGCTGGCGCCTCCTTCCTGGCCCCGAGGCGCCATCGCACCCTGGGCGTGGCATGCCTGACCTTCTCTGACCTTTGACTGCTGGGGCGGGGTGCTCCTCATGCAGCTGATGGGCAGGAGAAGGGATGCGTCTGCCCCCTGCATGAGGAGGGCCCATCCAGGAGTCCCCCTCACGGGCCCCGTGCCCCCACACCAGGTACAGCCCTCACCAGGACGCCGACCCGCTGAAGCCCCGGGTGCCGGCCATCATCAAGCACTTCACCGCCTATAAGAACCAGGACCACGGGGCCTGGCTGCGTGGCGGGGATGTGTGGCTGGACAGCTGCCGGTGAGTGGGTCTTCTGGCGTTGGCACCGAGCGGGCACGGGGCCTGCCCTGGGTGGGGGAGGGAGCAGCACGGGGCAGAGAGGAAGGGCCACGTGCTGACGTGTGGCGTTCTGGTCCCCAGCCAGGCACGGGCAGGCAATGGCGGCAGGCTTGACCCCGAGCCCTGCCAAACAGCCTCAGCCCACTGCCAGGTGCTGGGGTCAGGACTGGCCTCCCGGTCGTCTGTGGCGTGGCCCCCTCAGGCCTGTAGCCAGTCCGTGAAGGAGGGGAAGAAGAGACCTGGCCGAGGCACCCACTGTGTGCTGAGTCCTCAGTGGCCTTTGTTGTTTACCCTCTCAAAGGCACCCACTGTGTGCTGTGTCCTTGGTGGTTTTCCTTTCTTACACTGACTCTCAAAGGCACCCACTGTGTGCTGTGTCCTCAGTGGCCTTCCTTTCTTACACTGACTCTCAAAGGCACCTACTGTGTGCTGCGTCCTCGGTGGCCTCCCTTTCTTACACTGACTCTCAAAAGGTAGAGCTTGCCGCCTTTATTTCAGAGAGGGTCCCCAGGCTCGGCTCAGCGAATTCCCCTAAACTAGGAAGCCTGGCCTGGGACGAAATCGTCGCTCCCCGGCCCCGGAGCCGATAAGAAGCGAGCTGCGGGGCGAGGTCCTGTGGAGAGAGCGTCCAGCCCACACAGGACAGGACCAGGGGACAGTCTCCCAGGACAGACACGTGCAGCTCCCCTCCATTGTGACCCCTTAAAGGAGCCCTAATGGGGCGAGGGAGGGAGAGGAAGTGAACAGAGCCCAGGCTTGGGAAAAGTAGGTGGGAAGAGTGTGGGGCAGGGGGAGACACAGCCCTGAGTGTCTGTGAGGCCCCGGGGGCACGGAGGCGGAGGAGGAGGAGGAGGAGGAGGAGGAGGAGGAGGAGGAGGAGGAGGAGACTGAGGAGGAGGAGGGGGAGGTGAAGTAGGGGGAGGAGGAGGAGGACCGCAGGCCGAGTGCTGGGGGTGCAGGGACAAGGAGAAGCCCAGAAGGGCCTGCACCCCTATCCAGATCTGGTGAGGAGCCAGGCCTTCCTGCACGCGCCCGGCTGGGAAGCAGCCGCTACCAGGCAGCGAAGGGGCTGGCTACGCAGGCCCAGGGCGCTGTCTTCCAGAGGCTGACGCCAAGACACACCTCTGTCGCTCTTTCTCTTTGGAGCCAGGCTGAGTTGGGGGCGGGCCTGAGCTATCAGAGCTCCTCAGGGAACCCCATGCTCAGGTCCAGACCCCCCCCCCCCCCCACCACCTCCTCTGCCCTCACACAGTAGCTGCAGTGGCTCCAGGGCCAGGGGGTTGGGGGGAAGGAGGTCCCTCCCCGTGCTGCCCAGGGACCCCGCGAGGCGCTCTGACGGTCTGCTCCCATCCCCAGGTTCGCTGACAATGGCATCGGCCTGACCCTGGCCAGGTAAGCACCTGTCGGGCCCCGGGGCCCCTTGGGGAGCTGCCTGCGGCCTCCTCACCCCTCACCTCTCACCTCTCCCCGCAGCGGCGGGACCTTCCCGTACGACGACGGCTCCAAGCAGGAGATCAAGAACAGCCTATTCGTGGGCGAGAGCGGCAACGTGGGGACCAAGATGACAGACAGCAGGGTCTGGGGCCCCGGCGGCCTGGACCACGGCGGGAGGAACCTCCCGATCGGCCAGTAGGTTTGCGCGCACAGCGGCCGCCTCGTTCCGCATGGCTGGCCCTGAGCGCCGCGAGGGGGGCGGAGCTGCTGGTGGGTCCTGCCTGGTGAACACCTGGGGACGCCTGTCCGTGGGGCAGAGGCGTCGCTGACACCGGCGGGGCGGGACCCAGAAGCGAGAGGGGAGACAGGACTGCTGAGGGGGTTTCGGCAGGGCGGCGTGGCTGTGGCGCGTATGGCGGGGCGTTGGGCTGTGTTGAAAGGGATTTTAAAAAAAACATATTTTTATTGATGTCAGAGAGGAAGGGAGAGGGAGAGAGATGGAAACATCCATGAGGAGAATCATGGATCAGCTGCCTCCTGCACGCCCCCTACTGGGGATGGAACCTGCAACCCAGGCATGTGCCCTTGGCTGGAATCGAACCTGGGACCCTCCAGTCCGCAGGCCGGCGCCCTATCCACGGAGCCGCACAGGCCAGGGACATTGATGGGAATTTGATGGCAGGATCAGCGCCATCAGGGCTCCTTGTCTTCTGAGGTGTGCGCACAGGAGCAGGTCATGCCCTTCTGAGGGCGGGGGCGGGGGGGGGAGAGAGAGACTCGGGCCCCAGCACACACGAGGGAGGAACAGGAGGTGACCCAACCCGCACCGCGTCACAGAAGATGGGGGTGTTCCCCGCGCAGGTGGGACCTCGCTCAGGAAGATGTTCTCAGGGCGGCCCAGCTGCACGCACGAGACCCATCCTCGTGGGCCCTGTGGGTGAAAGGGAGCGGCTGTGGTGTCCGAAAGAATTTTCTAGCATTCAGCTTGTCCCACAGCCAGACAGTAGGGCAGCCTGCGGAGTCTCGGGCCCTGCATTGCCAGACCCATGTCTAATCTCCCATCCCACCCAGAGGCTTGTGTGTGTTTGAAAAGAATTTGCAGCCCTGACCGGTGTGGCTCAGTGGATAGAGCGTCGGCCTGCCGACTGAAGGGTCCCGGGTTTGATTCCGGTCAAGGGCATGTACCTTGGTTGCAGGCACATCCCCAGTGAGGGGTGTGCAGGAGGCAGCTGATGGATGTTTCTCTCATCAAGAGAGCTAGAAATAGCTCTCTATCCCTCTCCCTTCCTCTCTATAAAAAAATCCATAAAATATATTAAAAAGAAAAAAAAAAGATTTTGCAGCCCGGCTGGTGTGGCTCCGTGGTTGAGCGTCGACCTAGGAACCAGGAGGTCACGGTTGGATTCCGGTCAAGGGCACCTGCAGGGTGGTGGGCTCCATCCCCAGTGGGAGGTGTGCAGGAGGCAGCTGATCCGTGATTCTCTCTCCTCATGGATGTTTCTCTCTCTCTCTCCCTCTCCCTTCCTCTCTGAGATCAATATGAATCTATTTTTAAGAAAAGATCTTGCAGACAGAACCACAGTCTCGCTCGGGTGGCCTCGCTCGGGTGGCCTCGCTCGGGCTGTGTCACGAGCCGCTCTGGGTCTGCCCGGCCCGGCTCTCTGCTGAGGGCCCAGCTCCCGGCCTGGGCGCGCCAGCGGTTCCCAGCTGTGCGGTGCGTTCGTTTACGCGCCTGGCTCCTCTGGGGGCCTCGGGGCAGGGCCTCCAGCTGCTCTCAGAGCCGGAACCCGGACGTGCAGCCCGGATCATGGCTGATTCATCCTGTCTGGGCCCGGCTGGGGTCTGAAGTGTAACGACAGAGCCCGGGAGAGTGGGCTGTCCCGGAAATGCGTTCCATGGACATATGCCCGGGGCCGCCCCCGCCATCAGGACTCACGATCATGACGTTCGTGGGCCGCTAATAAAACAATACAGAAAGGCCGAGGTCCCCTGGTGTCTGCTGACGCCACCTCGCCAAGCCCGCGTGACGCAGCGTCCCCAGGGAGCCGTGTCTGCACGGAGGGGCCAGTGTGATGAGGGGGGACAGCTGGGTGTGGCCTCTCCCCCAGACATTCATGTCCGTGTGCTTGTGCATCGTCCTGCCCTTTCTCTTGTCCACAGTGGAAGGAGAGGGCCCTGGCCCAGGGGTGGAGATGCCAGCAAAAGCAGAAAAATGGGGCCTGGAGAATGAGCAAGCCTAGATTTGGGCCACTGGGAAGCCCAGTGGTCCCTCGTAGGCCCTTGCCTCCCCCCCGCCCCCAGCTCAGGAGCCTGAGGCACATGGAGAGGGTCTCTGACCTCTGCCCCCTGCTGGGCTCGAGGCAAAATGTCCCAGTCATGGCCTATACATCCATCCACCATCTATCCATCTACCATCACCCATCATCCATCCACCATCCATCATCCATCCATCATCCATCATCCATCATCCATCATCCATCCACCATCCATCATCCATCATCCATTATCTATCCATCCATCATCCATCCATCCGTCCATCCATCATCCATCCATCCATCACCATCCATCCACCCATCCACCATCCATCCATCCATCCATCCACCATCCATTCATCCATCATCCACCCACCCATCCACCATCCAGCCATCATAGATTGACACTATATCCCTGAATGCCTTTCCAGAGAGCTAACAAATGAGCCAGCCGTGTGCTATGCAGGGGGAGTTGCTGGGGGGCGGGGTTCAGGCCTCGTTTGTCTGGAAGGTCCCTGTTGGCACCCAGGAGGGGGCAGACCCGGTGATGCACCTGACGCTGGCTCGCCCGACTCCGCAGGAACTTTCCCATCCGGGGGATCCAGCTGTACGACGGCCCCATCAACATCCAAAACTGCACTTTCCGCAAGTTCGCGGCCCTGGAGGGCCGGCACACCAGCGCCCTGGCCTTCCGCCTGAACAACGCCTGGCAGAGCTGCCCCCACAACAACGTGACCGACATCACCTTCCAGGATGTCCCGGTGAGTGAGGTGCCTGCCGGGCCGCTCCCAAGAGCCAGACCCGGGCGTGACTCACTGGCCCGGGGAGTCGGGCTGGGGCCTCGGCCACCACCGCAGGGGCTGAGCGGCCCCCTCCGAGCAGCCCCCTCCGAGTAGCCGGGACCGCGGCCCAGTTCTGGCTGCATCCAAACTGGAAAAGTACAGGCGTGGGTGCCCGCCTGCCCTCGCCCTGCCCGCAGCTCAGGGGCCGCAGCAGGACCTCGCCCTGGGCGCCAGCGTCTGAGGCTGCTCCTCCCGGCGCCTGGCTTTTGACCTGTGAGTCCCGTGACTGGGCCACCTGAGTTGGCACAGTTCACTTAATTTAATTTTTTAATTACATTTTTATTGATCTCAGAGAGGAAGGAAGAGAGAGAGAGAGAAACATCCATGATGAGAGAGAATCACGGATCGGCTGCCTCTTGCATTCCCCCCACTGGGGATGGAGCCCACACCCAGGCCTGTGCCCTTGGCCAGAATCGAACCTGGGACCCTTCAGTCCGCAGGCTGACGCTCTATCCACTGAGCCACACCGGCTAGTACTTTATTTAATTTTTTAAATATATTTTTATTGATTTTAGAAAGGAAGGGAGAGGGAGAGAATCACACATCTATGATGAGAGAGAATCATGGATTGGCTGCCTCCTGCACGCCCCCCACTGGGGATCGAGCCCACAACCTGGGCATGTGCCCTGACCGGGAATCGAGCCCTGACCTCCTGGTTCCTAGGTCGACGGTCAGCCCCTGAGCCACGCCGGCCGGGCGGTGGGCGGTGCAGTTGACTTACAAACCTGTGGTGTCTGAGGGATCTTTGCTGAAGCTGCTGTCTCCAGTCCCTCCCTGAGAGCAGACAGCCAAGGAGCGGCCTGGTGCTGAGTCAGGCGGGGCTGGTGCCCCCAGGGACCAGGCAGGGCCAGACCTCCTGGGGTGGGCGTTCTCTCTGGTGATGGATTTCCCAGGCCTCCTCTCTCTTCCCCCTCCCCCCTCCGCTCCTGCCCTCTGCCTGCCGGGCTGCTCAGGGCAGGCGGAGGGAAAGGATGTCAGACTTGAGTTAGCTAATTCCTTTACTCAGGCCGCTCAGGCCCCAAAGAGGCCAGTCATGGAAATCTCCAGGGGCCGCGTGGAGAGACTGCCCCTCCCCACCCACGTGGGTGCACACACCTCCTCGTGCAAACATTCTCTGCCGCCTTGGTCTCATTCTCTCTCTCTCTCTCTCTCTCTCTCACACACACATACACACACACACGGAGTGGCCAGATGATGATCTCTGACCGCATAATAATCTGGCCACTCCATGTCTATCCTATAGAATAAAAAGCTAATATGCAAATGGTCCCCTCGACCAGGAGTCCGACCAGCAGGCAGGCTGGCCAACCGCCCATGTCCCTTCCCCCTGGCCAGGCTGGCCAGACCCCGCTCATGCACGAATTCATGCACCCGGCCTCTAACATATATATATATACACACACACACACACACACACACACACACACACACACACACACTGAGTGGCCAGATTATTATGTGTTCAGAGATCATCATCATCTGGCCACTCAGTGTATACACACACACATGCACGCACACACATACACACACACATACACGCACACACATGCACATCCTTGTGTCCCCGCCCAGCTCTGCAGCCTTGTGAGCGTGAACCAGGGCCCCCCGCAGGTCCCCCACAGCAGCCACCCCCTCCCCCCATGAGCAGAGGCCAAAAGGCTGGCTGTGGGGGTTGGGGTGAGGCGAGGTCGGCAGGAGGTCCCCCCGGTGCCCTGGAGCCAGCGCCTCTGGTGGGGCCGCTGTGGTGGCCGCGGAAATCAGACCCGCTGGCCCCCAGCCGTGACACGGGCTCTGCTCCGTGCAGATCACTTCCAGGGTGTTCTTCGGGGAGCCCGGGCCCTGGTTCAACCGGCTGGACATGGACGGCGACAAGACGGCGGTGTTCCACGACGTGGACGGCTCCGTGTCCGAGTACCCCGGCTCCCACCTCACCAAGGCCGACAACTGGCTGCTGCGGCACCCCGGCTGCATCGACGTCCCCGACTGGCGGGGCGCCATCTGCAGCGGGCGCTACGCACAGGTGGGCACGCACGGGGGCTACGCACGGGGGCTGCGCACAGGGGGGGCGCGCACAGGGGGGCACGCACTGGCACACCATGCTGCGGCCCGAGGTTGCTCACACCTCGGCAAACATGGAGAACCCGTCTGCGCCAGGCCTGAGGACACAGGCTCCTCGTCCTCCTTCCTTCCTTCTTCCTCCTTTTCCTCCTCACCCAGGGCAAGTTTGTTTTTTTTTAAAAATATATTTTTGTTGACTTCAGAGAGGAAGGGAGAGAGAGAGAAACATCCATGATGAGAGAGAATCGGATCGGCTCCCTCCTGCACGCCCCCCACTGGGGATGGAGCCCGCAACCTGGGCCTGTGCCTTGACGGGGAATCGAACCCAGGACCCTTCAGTCCACAGGCCTACACTCTACCCACTGAGCCACACCAGCCGGGGCTCAGCAAGAGTTTTAAGAAACCCAGAATGGAAACACTTTGTAAGCGAGATGCTCTGAGGTCCAGTGGGCCTGTCAGGCCAGGCTCCAGCTCCTTCTTTTTTGGCGATAACGCCAAAGGTGCCGCGTCACTGCGCCTGTTCTCTCGACCGCGGCGGAGGGCTGTCACCTCGTGAACACGCCACACGGCAAATCCGTGCCTCCCATGGAGGCCTGGGGTCCCGGGCTCTGTGCTCCCTGGGCCTCAAGGGCTGACAGTCCTGCTGTCCGGCTTTTCTCTGAAATGAGGTGCCACGCACCGGCCCCGTGCGCAGTGGCGGTCCCGCGGACTGGCCTTGGGGGCGGGACACAGGCCAGAGGGGCCACGGGCAGCTGCCCCGGGCCCTCCCCCAAATGCTGGCAGGACAATGGCCCACGGAGGACTGTGACGTCCTCTCTCCCTTCCTCCTCCTTTTCCCCAGATTTGCCATCTGCCTGTGAAGCAAACTGCTCCCAAGTTCCCACTGGTGCTCCTGAACACAGCCCTTAGTAAAAAACACACACCAAGTGGCCAGACGATGATGCTCTTTGAACGCATAATAATCTGGCCACTCAGTGTACATCCTATAGAATAAAGGGCTAATATGCAAATGGTCCCCTCCACCAGGAGTTCGACCAGCAGACAGGCCGGCCAACCACCAGGTCCCCTTCCCTCCCCCAGGCCAGGCTGGCCGGACCCCACCCATGCACAAATTCATGCATCAGGCCTCATACACACACACACACACACACGAACACACACATACACACTGAGTGGCCAGATTATTATGCGTTCAGAGATCATCATAATCTGGCCACTCAGTGAATATTTGTATTGATTTCAGAGAGGAAGGGAGAGGGAGAGAGATAAACATCCGTGATGAGAGAGAATCCTGGATCAGCTGCCTCCTGCAGGCCCCACACGGGGGATCGAGCCCGCAACCCGGGCCTGTGCCCTAAGTGGGAATGGAACCGTGACCTCCTGGGTCCTAGGTTGACGCTCAACCCCTGAGCCACGCCGGCCGGGCGACACAGCCCTTTTTGAAGGTGCACGAGGGGTTGGCTGGAGTGCCTGTGCGGCGTGGGCTGCGTGGGGAGGGGGACCCTTATTCGGCCTTCCCTTTGTCTGGGTCTGCTAAGTAGGCCTGCGGGCAGATGCTAACCGGACGCCCCGGGATGATCCCTGGTAATCGCCCTGTTGCGCGCTTCCTTTCTGGGTGTTAACAGATGTACATCCAGGCCCAGAAGACCAGCAACCTGCGTATGAAGATCATCAAGAATGACTTCCCCGGGCACCCCCTCTTCCTGGAGGGGGCGCTGACCAGGAGCACCCACTACCAGCAGTACCAGCCGGTCGTCACGCTGCGGAAGGGCTACACCATCCACTGGGACCACACAGCGCCGGCCGAGCTCGCCATCTGGCTCATCAACTTCAACAAGTGAGTGGGGCCTGGCCAGCAGCGCAGGGAGACAGGGCTGAGTCGGTGGCGCCTGGGGCCGCCACGCCCCCTGCAGGGCCTCTGGAAACCACGCCCCCCACGGGGCCTAGGGCAGGCCACGCCCACTGCAGGGCCTCTGGAAGCCACGCCCCCTGCAGGGCCTCTGGAAGCCACGCCCCCTGCAAGGCCTCAGGCAGTCACGCCCCCTGCAGGGGATGCATCAGGAGGCCATTGTCACCCAGCAGTTCAGCCTGGAGACCTCGCCCAGTCCCAGTTGTGGGGTGGTGTGTGACCTCAGGCCTGGCGTCTGACCCTGGGAACCCCAGTCCCTTTGTCTGGGAGGCGGGGACTGTGACACCCCCAAGGTGCAGTGAGGTCCAGTGAGGTCACATGTGACAGGCGCTTTGCCAGGACACCGCCTGGCAGCGCTCTGCGTAACGCAGACACATGCCTGGCCAGGACGTCACGTGTCACACAGAGAGGAAAGGGGTTCTGTGGGCCCCGGGGCCGCCTGGGGGGTCAGGATGGGGCTTTGCGTGTGTATTTGCGTCTGAGCATCTTCTATGCAGCACTCCTGTGAGGCAGACATTTATCGGATGCGGGAAATGAGTCCAAAGCCATGCCATGGCCCTGTGTTCAGGCTGGGCCGGGAAGGGGGGACCCAGGGCCTCCCCCTGGACTGACACCCAGTGGAGAGGGTGTCTTTCCAGCCGGTTCCGGATGGAGCCCGATGTAGGCCCTGGAGACACCCGAGGGGCCTGCATGGTCCTCCCCTCTCCTGGGATGCTTGGCGGCTCGGTGATGACAACAGCACATGCTCTCCCAAACCCCCACCCCCAGAAAGGGAGCCGGCCCTACTGGGGGTTCTCCCTGTCCTGGAGGTGCCCGAGGCCGGCCGGCGGGTACCCTAATCCGCCTCCGTTGCTAGGGGCGACTGGATCCGCGTGGGGCTCTGCTACCCGCGAGGCACCACCTTCTCCATCCTCTCCGACGTCCACAACCGCCTGTGGAAGCAGACAACCAAGACGGGCACCTTCGTGCGGACCCTGCAGATGGACAAACTGGAGCAGAGCGTCCCCGGCCGTAGCCACTACTACTGGGACGAGGCCTCAGGGTGAGGAGCCCCGCGGGGTGCGTCCCCGGGACCGCACGTGGCCTGGCCAGTGAGTGCGGTCCGTGTGTGTGTGTGGGGGGGGTCCTCTCCTAGGGCCTCTCTGTCCTGAGGCTGCTGGTTCCACCCGCGAGGCTGTGGAGTAAGAGACGTCTGTGTCTGAAGGGGGTCTCGTGCATGGAGAGAGGAGGGGAGACGAGGGGGCTCCAGGCCACTCCCCCATGCAGACAGCCTAGCACCCCAAGGTCGCCAGCGCTTCTCCACTGGATGGCGCTGGGAGCGAGGGAGGCTCAGTCCCTTCTATGTCTGTTTCTGTTGCATTTACTCAATTATCTTGTCTGTTTTTTATATATATACACTAGTGGCCCGGTGCACAAAATTTGTGCACGGGGGCCGGGGGGGGGGGGGGGATCCCACAGCCCCGTCCTGCACCTTCTCCATCTGGGACCCCTCGAAGGATGTCCTACGGCCGGTTTACAGGGATCGGGCCTAAACCGGCAGTCGGACATCCCTCTCGCAATCCGGGACTGCTGGCTCCTAAATGCTCACCTGCCAGCCTGCCTGATTGCCCCTAACCACTCTGCCTGCCGGCCTGCTTGCCCCAACTGCCCCCCGTGCCAGTGTGCTTGCCCCCAACTGCCCCCCCTGATGGCCTACTCACTCCAAACTGCCACCCCCGCCCCCCGCTGTCCTGATCATCCCCAACTGACCCCACTGTCGGCCTGCTTGCCCCCAACTGGCCCCCCCTCCTGCTGGCCTGATCACCCCCAACGGACCCCCACCAGCCTGATTACCCACAACTGCCGTCCCCTCTTGGCCTCTAACCGCCTCTACCCCGGACCCGCCACCATGGCTTTGTCCAGAAGAACGTCCGGAAGGTCTCCCAGTCTAATTAGCATATCACCCTTTTATTAGTATAGATTTTATTGATTTTTCGAGAGGAAAGGAGAAGGAGAGGGAGAGACAAACATCGATGAGAGGGAATCATGGATCAGCTGCCTCCTGCATGCCCCACACGGGGGACTGAGTCCGCAACTCAGGCAGGTGCCCTTGGCCAGAATCGAACCCGGGACCCTTCAGTCCACAGGCTGACGCTCTATCCACTGAGCCAAGGGCTATTTTGTCTTTTTTGTTTGTTTGTTTTGCTTTTACATATTTTTATTGGTTTCCAAGAGGAAGGGAGAGAAAAACATCCATGATGAGAGAGAATCACGGATTAGCTGCCTCCTGCATGCCCCACACGGGGGATCGAGCCCTCCACCCAGGCCTGTGTCCTGACCCGAATCGAACCCTGACCTCCTGGTTCCTAGGTCGATGCTCAACCACTGACCCTCGCCAGCCAGGCCATTGGTTCATTTATGTTGGTGTTGAGATTCCACCTGCGACTTTCTCTGACGTATCCCAATTCACATAACGCCTTCTCAGCCCATCCATCTCGCGCACGGGAAGCTGCTGTTCTCTCCCGTGGCTGCGTCATATGCCATCGCGTGCAGGCACCCCGTCTTCCCGGCCCGGGCGTCCATCGACGGGCACTTAGGTGGCTTCCGGATCTTGGCTATGGTGAATTGTGCTGCTATGAACATAGGGGTGCACATGTCCTTTCTAATGGGTGTTTCTGGTTTCTTGGGATAGATTCCTAGAAGTGGGGTCCCTGGGTCCAATGGGAGTTCCATTTTTAATTTTTGGAGGAAGCTCCATACTGTTCTCCGCAGTGGCTGCACCAGTCTGCATTCCCACCAGCAGTGCACGAGGGTTCCTTTTTCTCCGCATCCTCGCCAGCACTTGGCATTGGCTGATGTGTTGATGATAGCCATTCTGACAGGTGTGAGATGGTACCGCATGGTTGTTTTGATTTGCATCTTTCGGATGATGAGTGACTTTGAGCATCTTTTCCTGTGCCAATTGGCCATCTCTCTATTCAGCTCCTTTGCCCATTTTTAAAATATATATATTTTATTGATTTTTTTTTTTACCCAGAGGAAGGGTGAGGGATAGTAAGAAACATCGATGAGAGAGAAACATCGATCAACTGCCTCCTGCACACTCCCCACTGGGGATGTGCCCGCAACCAAGGTACATGCCCTTGATCGGAATCGAACCCGGGACCCCTCAGTCCGCAGGCCGATGCTCTATCCACCGAGCCACACCAGCCAGGGCTTCTGCCCGTGTTTTAATCGGATTGTTTGCTATTTTGGTATCCAGTTGTATGAGTTCTTTATGTATTTCAGGTATCAACCCCGATTAGCTGTGCCATTGGCGAAATAAAGCCTCCCATTCAGGTCTTCTTTTCATTTTGCATTTCCTTCTCTGTGCAAAAAGCTTTCCAGTCGGATGTAGACCCGTTGGTTTATTTTTCTTTTGTTTGCCTTGCGTAAGGAGACACATCCCCCAATGTTGCTAAGAGCGATGTCAGAGTTGACAACCTATTTTTCTCCTAGTTTTATGGTTCCAGGTCTTACATTTAAATCTTCGATCTGGCCCTAACCGGTTTGGGTCAGCGGATAGAGCATCGGCTTGCAGAGTGAAGGGTCCCCGGTTCGATTCCGGTCAAGGGCATGGACCTTGGTTGCCGGCACATCCCCAGTAGGAGGTGTGCGGAAGGCAGCTGATGGGTGTTTCTCTCTCATAGATGTTTCTAACTCTCTCCCTCCCTTCCTCTCTGTAAAAAATCAGTAAAGTCTATTAAAATAAGTAAATCTTCCATCTGCTTTGGGCTTATGCTTGTGTTTGTGTCCGAGGTGGTCCCGCTTCCCTCTTTGGCGTGAGTGGCTGGTGAGTGGCCAGTTTCCCCAACAGCGTTTACGGGAGGGACTGTCTTTGCCCCACCGTCTGCTCTTACTGGGCCCGAGACGAGCCACATGGGCATGAGTTTATTGCTGGGCTCTGATGAGGCTGCACTTTAATTCAGTGACGCCCCAGGGCACCCCCCACCGGGTAACAGGAAAATGCACTGAGCGGCCAGATAATGATGATCTCTGAACGCATAATCATCTGGCCACTCAGTGTGTGTGTGTGTGTGTGTGTGTGTGTGTGTGTGTGTGTGTGTATATATATATATATATATATATATATATTAGAGGCCCGGTGCATGAATCCGTGCATGGGTGGGGTCCGGCCAGCCTGGCCAGGGGGAGGGGACATGGGCGGCTGGCTGGCCTGCCTGCTGGTCGAACTCCTGGTCGAGGGGACCATTTCATTCTCTAGGATAGACACTGAGTGGCCAGGTTATTATGCGTTCAGAGATCATCGTCATGTGGTCACTCCGTGTATCTTTCCTGTACAGAAGCCCAAACTCCGGGGCCTTCTGCATCTTTGGGCTGTTTTCCCTTCTCTTTGTGCCTTTTATGTTTCTCCTTATTTCTTACTCAGGCTCAGAGCACCTGCCTTCTCTTCTGTTGGCCGGGACACTCTCACTGGGGGTAAAATAAAAGTAAATAGGCTAAAAAATAAATAAATAAAAGTACACAGGCTAGCCCCGGCCAGTGTGTACCAGTGGATAAGGCATCGGCCTGTGGACTGAAGGGTCCCCGGTTCGGTTCGGCCAAGGGCACATGCTGGGGTTGTAGGCTCGGTCTCCAGTGGGGGGCGTGCAGGGGCAGCCGGTCCGTGATCCTCTCTCATCATGGATGTCTCTCTCTCTCCCTCTCCCTTCCTCTCTGACATCAATAAAAATATATTTTAAGAAGAAAAAAATAAAATAAAAGTAAACAGGCTAGCTCCAGCCGGCGTGGCTCAGTGGATAGAGCGTCGGCCTGCGGACTGAAGGGTCCCGGGTTCGATTCCAGTCCAGGGCATGGACCTTGGTTGTGGGCACATCTCCAGTGGGGGTGTGCAGGAGGCAGTTGATGGATGTTTCTCTCTCGTTGATGTTTCTGACTCTCTATCCCTCTCCCTTCCTCTCTGTAAAAAATCAATAAAATATAATAAGAAAAAAATAAAATAAAAGCCAACAGACTAGCTCCAGCCAGCGTGGCTCAGTGGTTGAGCATCGACCTATGAACCAGGAGGTCAGGGTTCGATTCTGGTCAAGGGCACCTGTCCAGGTTTCAGGCTCCATCCCCAGTGGGGGACATGCAGAGGGCAGCCGATGGATGTTTCTCTTTCACCATGGATGTTTCTCTCTCCCTCCCTCTCTGTTTCTCTCTCTCTCTCTCCCTGTTTCTCTCTCTCTCTAAAATCAATAAAAACATGTTTTTTTTTTAAAAGTAAACAGGCTGCGAGGGAGGAGGGGGGTCCAAACACATCTCACACCCTGATTCACCCCTGTTTTTCAAGGCCACACGCTCCTGAGCCGTGTCAGCTGTGTCCCCGCATAAATGAGTGTCCTGCTCAGGGGCCTGGCCAGCCGGCCCTCAGGGGCGCTGCCCCAGGTGGTGCTGACCCCTTCCCCCCCCCCCCCCCCGAACCCTCCTACGCAGGCTGCTGTTCCTGAAGCTGACGGCCCAGAACGAGAGGGAGAGGTTTGCCTTCTGCTCGGTGAAGGGCTGCGAGAGGATCAAGATCAAGGCTCTGATCCCCCGGAACGCAGGCGTCAGCGACTGCTCGGCCACGGCCTACCCCCGGTTCACGGAGAGGGCCACGGTGGACGTGCCCATGCCCAGGAAGCTGGTCGGGGCGCAGCTGGTGAGTGAGTGGCAGGCAGCGGGCCTGCCCCTTGGCCTTGGCCTTGGCCTTGAGCCTGGCCCTGGCCTGGCTGGGCTCCCGGTGGAGGGGGTGGGGGTGGGGGCAGGGGAGCTGGGGGCCACGGCCACTCCCTGGGCCCACACTTGACTCCTGGGAGCTAACACCCCCCCCCCCCCCCCGGGCCTGTTTGTTTTCTAGAAGACAAAGGACCACTTCTTGGAGGTGAAGCTGGAAAGTTCCAAGCAGCGCTTCTTCCACCTTCACAGTGACCTCGCTTACATCGAGGTAGGTGACCCCACGGGGGCTGGGCTCACCCCTCTCCCCCCCACCCCCAGGACGGGGGCTTCCTTGGGCTGCTGTCCTCACAGACTGGCCGCTCGAGAGACAACAGGGATCCCTCCCCTCTCGGTCCCGGGGGCCAGGCCGGAAGTCCAAAGGGAAATTGTTGGGCCCCGGCCGGTGGCTCAGTGGTTAGTGCGTCGGCCTGCGGACCGAAGGGTCCTGGGTTCGATTTCGATCAAGGGCACGGACCTCGGTGGCCGGCTCCTCCCCGGCCCGGGCCCTGGTCGGGGTGCGTGCAGGAGGCAACCCATTGCTATGTCTCCCTCATATCAATGTTTCTCTCTGTCTCTCCCTCTCCCTTCCACTCTCCCTACAAATCAACGGGAAAATACCCTCGGGTGAGGTGAAAAAGATGAAAGGAAATAAAAAAAAGTGGAAGTGTTGGCAGGGTGGTCCTTTGGGATGCTGAGGAGGAGGCTGAGGAGGCTGAGGAGGAGGATGAGGAATGGGCTGTTCCGGCCTCTTCTCACTCTGGTGGCAGCCGGCAGTCCTGGATGTCTGAGACCTGTAGACCCGCCCTCCCCCACCCCCCATCTCTGCCTGGGTCTTCTCCTGATCTTCGCCCTGAGTGTCCCATCTCCCACAGCCCCTGCCTCTCCCACGTGGACACCATCATTGCATCCAGGGCTCATCCTGGATCGAGGGTGATCTCGCCTCCGGGTGTTCGTTGCACCTGTGAAGGCCTGTTCCACGCTGGTCCTTCCACGGGCTGGGGGGGGGGGGGGGCGGGCGGGGGCAGAGCCATTCAGCCCAGAGCAGAGGCCGCCAGGCACCGACGCCAGCGGACCGTCTGCTCTGAGCAGCTGCCTGGGGCCCTGTGTCCGGGTCCACGTGGGCGCCCCCCACCCACCCCCGCCCACCGGGTGTGCTCTACAGGTGGACGGCAGGCGGTTCCCCGGCCTGGAGGAGGGCATCCAGGTGGTGGCGATCGATGGCAGCCATGGGCGCGTGCTGAGCCACGCGAGCTTCCGGAACTCGGTTCTGCAGGGCATCCCCCGGCAGCTCTTCAACCACGTGGCGGCCATCCCCGACAGGTGCGTGGGGGCCCTGGCCCCCAGGACCCCTTGCAGCGCCTGCACGCTCGGCCTGCCTGGGCTCGCAGGGCCGGGGTGCGGGGTGCGGGGCTGGGACTGCCCGCGGGAGCCATGCCCGGGAATGTAGGTCAGGCCCGGCCGCGGCGGCCTGGGTAGCGGCGGGAAGCCGGCCCTGGCCCTCGGCCCCACGGGCCCCGCATGATCTCATGCCTCCCACCCGCTAATCCGATCCACATGCCCCTGGCTTCAGCTCGCCAGCCAGGCGTTCCCCCCCAAAGGCTCCTCGGAGACGCCCCCTGCAGGTCTCCTGTGGAATAGAACGCTCAGCATTTAAAAAAATATCTATTTGTATGGATGTCAGAGAGGAAGCAAGAGGGAGAGAGAGAAACATCCGTGAGGAGAGAGAATCACGGATGGGCCTCCTGCATGCCCCCCACTGGGGCCTGTGCCCCGAGCGGGAATCGAATGCTGAGCTCCTGGTTCCTAGGTGGACGCTCAACCACGGAGCCACACCAGCCAGGCCTGGCTTTTTTTTTTTTTTTTTTTAAATATATTTTACTGATTTTTACAGAGGAAGGGAGAGGGACAGAGAGTTAGAAACATCGATGAGAGAGAAATACCAACCAGCCTGCCTCCTGCACGCCCCCCACTGGGGATGTGCCCACAACCAAGGTCCATGCCCTTGACCGGATTTGAACCCAGGACGCTTGAGTCCGCAGGCCGACGCTCTATCCACTGAGACACACCAGCCGGGCCTGTTTTTTTTATCCCCAAACCAGCCCGTCTTCCCGGCTTCCCTGTCTTGGTGACGTTGTTACGCCATCCAGAGCTGGGGCCGAGTCCGCATGGCTCTGACTCTGTCTTTCCACAGCTGCTGCTCCGGGCAGCCCCGTGTGTGTGCATGTGTGTGCGCGTGTGTGTGCGTGTCCCTCCCCCCCAGCCTTCCTGCCCCACCTGACCCTCCCACCCGGGGCCACCACTGCCCCAGGCCCAGCTGCTAACACCTGGCGCATCAGGGATGGCCCCTGGGAACAGCTCAGCCACCCCGAGGGCCTGTCCGGGCCAACAGGTGCAGGGCAGAGAGAGGCTCAGGGCAGGCTGAGGGGCCCGCGTGTGCCGCTGTCAGGGGCTGGGACCGTGAGAGCCCTGTCCCACCGGGGTCCTGCTGCCATGAGCTGACCCGGACCCCCATCCGGAGGGCCTGGCCTTCCTGCGTCCCCCCGTGGGAAGGCTTAGCCCCGCTCAGGGGCCTGGAGCGTGTCCCCCGCATTGGAATGATGGGGACACAGCCTGCTGGGCCCAGAGCCCGAAGCGGAAGTCTAGGGTGTGTTTGCGATGCTCCCACTCACTCAGCATCCCCACCGCCAGCCCCTGGCTCTCCGCCCGGCCTCCTGCAGCCCCCGCCCTCGCCATGCACTGCGCCCGGCCCGCTGCCCGTTAAGAACTGGCCTCTGCTCCCCGTGGGACCGGGGGAGGGGCTGGCAGCAGGCGCCAGGATCGCAGGCACATTTTCCAGTCTGGCCTGCGGTCTGTGGTTCCCGGGGCCCCTCTGAGCTTCTGCCCGTTTCTATTCCCGGGGAGCTGCTCACTTCCTCCGTGTGGCCAGCGCCGTCTGCCGCCAGGAGGCCGTTGGCAGGGCGCTGGGCCTGAACACAGCCAGGGGCGGCCTCCGGCTCCAGACCTCGGCCTCCTCCTCAGCAGGGCCCCCCCCCCCCCCGCAGGTCCTCTCACACACTCAGTAGCCATGTGCCTCCGTTTCCCCATCTGTGAAACGGAGCAGTCAGGCTGGCTCATGTGACCAGAAAGGGAGGTGACAGGCGCGTGGCAGGTTAATTCCCTGAGCAGGTGGTCGCTCAGGCTCTCTCCATCCCCCTGTGCCTGCCAGCCCTGTCCCGAGAGAGTGGAGAGCATTCCAATGGGGGAATGATGCCTGGCCATGGCAGTGCTGCCCCCGGTGGTGCCCTCTGGCACTGGCCCTGGCTCAGCGCTGCCCTAAGTGGACTGGCCCTGGCTCAGTGCTGCCCCTGGTGGTGCCCTCTGGCACTGGACCTGGCTCAGCATTGCCCCCCGTGGCACCCACTGGTACTGGCCCTGGCTCAGTGCTGCCCCCAGTGGCACCCTCTGGTACCTGCCCTCTCCTCCTTGGGGACAGATGTAAAGCAGTGAGCAGAGCACAGCCTTAGTGAGTCCTGGGTGCCAGCTGCAGCCAGATGTGTGGGAGGGTGTCCAGGACACGGGTCACCTCCTGGGAAGAGGCAGTCAGTGCAGCTCGCAGGAGAGGCTGTCCTTCCCACGACCGCTGGCCGGGCCTTTGGGCACTGCCACCTTGGTCCCACCTTGGGCGGTCCCCCGCCTCCCGGGGCCTTGCTGCGCGTTGCTCGCCCGCGCTCTCATCGGCCCTTTCTCGCGCAGCTCCATCGTCCTGGTGGCGTCCAAGGGAAGGTACGTCACCAGAGGCCTGTGGACCCGTGTGCTGGAGAAGCTCGGGGCGGACAAGGGGCTCAAGTTGAAAGGTGAGGGGTTTGCCGAAACCAGTTTGGCTCAGTGGATAGAGTGTCAGCCTGTGGACTGAAGGGTCCCAGGTTCGATTCCGGTCAAGGGCATGTGCTTTGGTTGCGGGCACGTCCCCGGTGGGGGGTGTGCGGGAGGCGGCTGATCGATGTTTCTCTCTCATCGATGTTTCTGGCTCTCTATGCCTCTTCCTTCCTCTCTGTAAAAAATCAATAAAATATATTAAAAAAAAAAAAAAAAGAAAGGTGAGGGGTTTGGACTGGGGTTTATGGGTCCTGATGCCTGGGGTGCAGGCGTTCCTGCCAGGGCTGAGACCAGCTCTGTCCCCCAAACCTGGCACAACCTCTCATTCCCGTTGGGGGATGATGCCTGGCCGTGGAGGTGCTGCCCCCGGTGGCGCCTGCTGGTACTGGCCCTGGCTCAGTGCTGTCCCCGGTGGTGCCCTCAGATACTGTACCTGGCTCAGTGCTGCCCCCAGTGGTGCCCTCTGGTACTGGCCCTGGCTCAGTGCTGCCCCCGGTGACGCCTGCTGGTACTAGCCCTGGCTCAGTGCTGCCCCCAGTGGCGCCCTCAGATACTGTACCTGGCTCAGTGCTGCCCCCAGTGGCGCCCTCAGATACTGTACCTGGCTCAGTGCTGCCCCCAGTGGTGCCCTCTGGTACTGGCCCTGGCTCAGTGCTGCCCCCGGTGGTGCACTCAGATACTCTACCTGGCTCAGTGCTGCCCCCAGTGGCGCCCTCTGGTATTGGCCCTGGTGCCCTCTGGAGGGCAAGTGCCACCTCCAGACACTTTCCTTAATTTTTTATTTTTGTATTTTTTGTGAATCCTCACCCGAGGACATTTTCCACTGATTTTAGGGAGAGTGGAAGGGAGAGGGAGAGACAGAAACATTGATGCGAGAGGAGCACATCAATGGGCTGTCTCCTGCACGAGCCCTGACCAGGGCTGGGCTGGGGAGGAGGCTGCAACCCAGGCATGTGCCCTTGAGCGGGATCGAACCCGGGGCCCTTCGGTCCACAGGCCGACACTCTGCCCACTGAGCCACACCGGCCGGGGTCGGACACTTTCCTTTACGCGGGAGCGTCTCCCGAAGGAAGTTGTTGGCGTTGCTCATCATCTGCGGAGCAAGTGGCTCTTTATTTCAACAACATCAGCAGAAAGCGGCCGGTCCGACCTCGCCCATTCTGGCCGCTCAGGTGGCTGGGACGGCCCGCTGTGCCCTCAGCACCCGCCCGGCTGGTTCGGACAGCTGCTGCGTTGGCAAAGCTCTCATTGGTTCCCTGGAGGTTACCTAGGGAGAGCCTTGGGACCCAAGGGCGTCCTGGCCAAGGTCGCCCTGCCCCTCTGCGCTGTGGCCTGGCACAGCCCACGGGGGGTGGGGGGGGCTGGCTGGCAGAAGTGTCCGTGTGACAGTGGGCAAGAGCACGCTGTGCTCAGAGGGTCCCCAGGGGCAGAGGGGAGAAGGGAAACTGCAGATAACAGTGAGAACGTCGCCATAGTTACACGTCGTGTTCAGTCTGGCACCTCAACACACGAATTTACACCGATCCCACATATTCCTTAAACCAAGCATGTCACACTCAAAGGCTAACACGGGCCCAGTAAGGTTTAAGTGCATGTGGCTGGAAAAAACAAAAGCTTCCATTCTCTTTTTTTTTTTTTAAATGTTTTTATTGATTTTAGAGAGGAAAGAAGAGGGAGAGGTAGAAACATCCATGATGAGAATCGTGGATCGGCCTCCTCCTGCACGCCCCCTACTGGGGATGAGCCCATGACCCAGGCATGTGCCCTTGACCAGAATCGAACCTGGGACCCTTCGGTCTGCAGGCTGACGCTCTATCCACTGAGCCACACCGGCCAGGGAGAAAGCTTCCGTTTCCATAGAAACGTAGGTCTATCTCGATGGAGACATGCTGACTACAAAGGGCTGAGATAAACGAGTCATCGTTCACATAAAATAATAGAACGTTTTAATAAAAATTAATATTTTTTCTTGAACATGAACTCACCAGACCCTGAGTCACTGCACAAATGAATACGTGTCACACAAACAAACCCGTTTTTCTCGTTCTCCGGAAGCGAGATAGTTCCTGTGGCGCACACCAAGCAGGTCAGTCCCAGACGAAGGACGTGGCCATCGGCCGCTAGAACATTCACTGCCGGTATCCGTGGGGAGAAACGGTGCGCCTGCGCGTAAGGCGCGTGAGGGACGTGAATGCAACTCGATGACCGTCGTCAGTCATTAGCGAACGTTGTAGCTTGTTATTCATAATGATGCACAACAGGATATTGTCAAAATTAAGTTACAAAATTTTTGTTAAAACGTTCCTTACATGCTGTTATACTGGCTGGGCTGCAAAAATATTTGTTGTGGGCCGCATGCAGCCCATGGGCCGCAAGTTTGACATGCTTGCCTTAAAACGATGGAACAGGTACGTTATCTATATACACTGAGTGGCCAGATTATGATCTCTGAACACGTAATAATCTGGCCACTCAGTGTGTGTGTGTGTGTGTGTAAACACACACACACATATATATATACACACACACACACATACTGTATATATTAGAGGCCCGGTGCATGAATTTGTGCGTGGGTGGGGTCCGGCCAGCCCGGCCAGGGGGAGGGGACGTGGGTGGTTGGCTGGCCTGCCTGCTGGTGGAACAATCTGCATATTAGCCTTTTATTACATAGGATAGACACTGATTATCATGTGTTCAGAGATCCTAATAACCGGGCCACTCCGTGTATATGAAAGCCCAAGTGACTGGTTATGACAGGACGACCGGCTGGTCACTAAGACACGCACTGACCACCAGGGGGCGGACGCTCAATGCAGGAGCTGCCCCCTGGTGGTCAGTGCGCTCCCGCAGCCAACCCCTGCAGCCTCTGCCCCAGCCGGCCTGCCGATCGGCCTCTGTCGCCCGCCAGGCCGGGGGACCCCGCCGGTGCACGAATCCATGCCCCGGGCCTCTAGATCCCATAAGACAAAGACACGGAGAAGGAGACAGCTACATCACTGGGATCCTGACCGAGACCCGTGCCCTCGGACACACAGCTGTCGGGCGGTGTCAGACATTGGGCACGGGGCGCGTCCCGGGGGACACGGGGCTGGGGAGGGGGTGCCGGGGACGCGGCGGGAGCCGTTCCCTCCTGCGGGTTCTGCTCACGTGACTGCTCACTCCCTTACAGAGAAAATGGTCTTTGCTGGCTTCAAAGGCAGCTTCCGGCCCACCTGGGTGGCCCTGGATACAGCGGACCAGCAGGCCAAGATCTTCCAGGTGGTGCCCATCCCCGTGGTGAGGAAGAAGAGGCTGTGAACACCGTGACGGCGGACTTTCGGGTGCTGGCTCCCCAGTCCCTGTCCCGTGGCTGCCGGGAAAGGCCAAGCGTCCCGCCGAGACCCCGGTGCCTCCGCCTGCCCCCCCTCACGTCTACCTGCAGCCCCGGGCAGTGCTGGCCGGTGCGGACACCTCGTCCCCCTCTTGGGCACTCCCCCATCCGTGCCTCTCGGGGGCGGGGTGTAGGGACCACGCTCGGAGGCCTGGCTGGCTGGCAGCAGGGGTGTGGACTGGAACGCTGGGTCCCTCCTTAAGCCCCCATGCTCCCAGCACACACATTAGGGGGGCGATGTAGACCAAGGAGCCTGGTCTCAGGGGAACCTCTGTCCTGTGAGCAGCAGCCTCCGTGGGGTTAGGAGCGGGACGTACACAGAGCTTGTGTAGACGGGCCAGCTGCCCTGGGGGGAACAGGTGAGGCTGCCTCTGGGGCGGGGGGGGCACCTTTCAGGGGAATCCAGGTCCCAGGTTGAGATCAAACTTGCATGACTTTTAAAGTCAAGCGATTCCAGGCGTCCGTGGCTTTTCCTGATGCGCCTGGAACAGGAGTGGAGGAGAACACCCGTGATGCTGAGGGGGTCCCCGCAGGCCAGGCAGTCAGGGACACGTGCCCTCAGGGGAACCAGAGTGTAAGGTTGGGACCAAAGCCAGTTCCCGAGGAGGGAAAGATCCTCCCTGCTTGGCTAAGTCAGCAGCCTCCATCCACTTGGCTCAAACTACCTGCGGGGCCCACAGGTTGGATTCCGGTGACTCCATGGGTGCTACCTGTTCCACAGCCCAGCAGCCAACGCCAGGCCCGCTGAGCATTCTCTGGGAACCCCCTGGGCTCCGGGCTGCTCTCGGGTGGGGGGGAGGGCGAGGCCCTGCAGCTCCTGCTGTCCTCTCCCTCCCCACCCGGCCCACCCAGGAGGCGGCCGAGCTCCGTGCAGAGGGAACCTACCTGTGGTTAAAGCTGGTGCCGCTCCAGGGAATCACCGTGAACTGCCTGCCCATCCTTCCCCAACCACGACCTTTGCCCTCCACTCGGCCCAGCTGCACCCACTGCCAGAGGTTTGCCCGCCAAGCAGGACTCCGGGCAGGGCAGTGGCGACGGGGAGGGGAGTTAGCGACCTCATGTTCTTCTGTCTCTAGTTCTGTTCAGTTTTTCACTCTTTGTGCAAGGGTCTCACACTGTGAACCACGTGGGTGGGATGCGGTCGCCCTGGGCGGCTGGGAACAGGGCCGGCTTCGGGATGGTCCGGTCCGGAAAGAATCTATTTGAGGATCCTCAGCTGTACATACGTCCCGCGCCGAGCCTTCCCGCACCCACTGCCAGGAGCCCGCGTCCACGCGTGTTCTTGGTGACAGCACTTGTTGCTGAGAAAACTGGCCTCGTTCCTTCTGTGCGTGAGCGTCCCCACGAGCCAGGCTTCGAAGGAGAACACGCCTCCGACATGCGTGTCCTTCACCTGTTCCCAAACAGCTGGCCCTTGTTCGGGAAGGCGCTGAGTCGTGTGTTGTATGTAAACCTGTCTTGTTGGGCGTCGCTGTGGACAAAGATCTATTTTCTATTTATTTATTATCTGTGCGCTCGGAGCAATCCTCGTCGGAGACACGAAGAACTGCAGTCCACGCTGTCTGGGGCAACCTTTGTCGGCGTGAACGTGTCCCTGTCCCCGAGCCTCCGCTGGCCTGAGCGCACGGCTCTGGGGGGGAACCTCGCTGTACCCTAGTAAATGCGCAAGGGGCCACCCTGTCTGCTTGTTTTCCTTTGAACTGCGTCTCATAGCCCTGGCCGGTGTGGCTCAGTGGATAGAGCGTCGGCCTGTGGACTGAAGGGTCCCAGGTTTGATTCTGGTCAAGGGCACAGGCCCAGGTTGTGGGCTTGACCCCCAGTGGGGGGCGTGTGTGCAGGAGGCAGCCGGCCCATGATTCTCTCATCGCCTCTCCCCGCCCCCCCCCCCCCCCCCGTCACTGATTAAAAAAATAAACTGGGGCTCATAGTTGAGAAAAATAAGGTCAGCGAAATGCCCTACGGGTCTGCTTTCACTTCCAAGAACAATCCCAGCAATTTTCAACCTCTTTTTTTTTTTTAATATTTTTGTTGATGTCAGAGAGGGAGAGGGAGGAGACACATCAGTGATGAGAGAACCATGGATCGGCTGCCTCCTGCCCGCCTACGCTGGGGATGGAGCCCACAACCTGGGCAGGTGCCCTGACCGGGAATCGAACCGTGACCTCCTGGTTCCTAGGTTGATGCTCGACCACAGAGCCACGCCGGTTGGGGTTTACCCGTTTTCACCTCCTGGCACAGTCTGATGACTAGAACTCGGAGGCACACCACACACTGTGTTTTGCCCATCAGACAACAGGAAAGGTGGTGTCCTTTTGACTCATTCCCTCCGGCTGCCCGAGCTCAGGCCCTGGCTCCGTCACGCCCCGGCACCGTGACCTTGAAGAAAATGCCCACCTTCTCTGAGCCCCCGTTGGCTTGGGAGGAAGGTGGGATAACCTAGTGCCCTCGGCCAGGGGTCGCTATGACAACAAAGTGAACCCGCGCCCGCCGCCAGCACAGAGATCAGAGAAAGTCGGAGGAAGCGGAGCCTGCTCATCTTCAGACACTTGGCAGGTGCGGCTAGGGCCGTCGGCGGGCTCCAGCAGCAGCTGGGGAGTTCCACTCCGGGCCAGGCAGAGCAGGTGGGGCGCCTGCGGTGGGGCGGGGCTCTGCCGCCCCCTGGTGGACACCCAGCTCCACTTCAGTGACTTCCCGACAGGGAGGCCGTGGTCAGAGGCTGAAGGGACACCCCAAGTCGACCCTCGGCTTGCAGTGTGCCATCCTGACAGCGCCGGGGCGGGCCACCGTGGCTCCCGACTCACACCCTCTGGGTTCACACTGCACGAGAAACAGCAGCCACCTCTTCCTGAGGACACAGCAGGGCGTTTTGCCGCCCTTTTCTTAGACGGCAGGGTTGGGTCTCCATCCTGCAGGGGGGCCCTGGAGCTGAGGGACGGCAGGGCAGGCCACCAGAGCACAGAACTGAGAGGGAGCGACCAGCACCAGGGGAGGCAGACGCTGCGAGCCCCCCCACACACATGTGCACACACACACCAGGGGAGACAGACGCTGCGAGGCCCCCCCGCCACACACACACGTGCGCACACACACACCAGGGGAGACAGACGCTGCGAGCCCCCCCCCCACACACACACATGTGCGTGCACACACACACCAGGGGAGACAGACGCTGCGAGGCCCCTCCCCCCCCACACACACACGTGCGCGCACACACACACCAGGGGAGACAGACGCTGCGAGGCCCCCCCCCACACACACACATGTGCGCGCACACACACACCAGGGGAGACAGACGCTGCAAGGCCCCCCCCGACACACATGTGCACACACACACCAGGGGAGACAGACGCTGCAAGGCCCCCCCACACACATACAGACACGCACACACCACGGGAGGGAGACAGACGCTGCGAGCCCCCCACACACACAGACACACATGCGCACATACACACACCAAGGGACACAGACACTGCGAGCCCCCCCCCACATACAGACACACATGCATGCATACACACACACCAAGGGAGACACACTGCGAGGCCTCCAAATACACACATATAGACACGCACACACCAGGCAGACAGATGCTACAAGGCCCCCCCCATACATGCCGACAGACACACATGTGCACACACATGCACACACCAGGGGAGATGGATGCTGAGTCCCTCACACACACACCCAGACCCTGCGAGGCCCGCACACACACGGCGCTACACGCTGGTAAGCGCATGTGATTTTGGAAATGTTCACAGCAGCTCCTGCTGGAGGGACAGACCTTGACAATGGCACGTTCTAACCACGAACATGTATTATTCTGTTAAAATCACAAGGGAAGGCTTTTACCAACAACTGCAGTTCTTAAAAATGGCACCTGTGTCTAAAGCCCGCCTCTCCCACCCAGAGGCGGCTCCACGGGAATGGGGGAATCCGACACCAGCAGGGAGGGCCCTGTGGGAGGATCACACAGACACACACACAGGTAGGCACTTCAGCAGACACGTGGACACATGAAGGAGGGTGCCGGGCCCGGCCACACTCCACACGGCCGCCGACTCCCTTTTAAAATGGCCCCGTCGCCGGGCAAACACCCCACGCAGCTCCTTCCTGGATAAGGACACAGGATGGGTCCTGACCCCACTGCCACCAGCAGCGGCCAGACACCCCAAGTTCTCCGATGGAGGAGGCGGCAAGTCCAGGAGATCCCAGATGCGCGGGATCTCGGGGATGGGATTTCCCTTCTCTGCGGCTCCGGCAGGGGCGGGTGCACACGCCCGGTGGCTTGTGTCCATTTCACAGTAACAAAGCGACGATTTTGTGGCGCGAAGGAGAGCCCGATCAATGACATCAGGTCTTCACGTGTCCGACTAGAACCTGGCGTCCTTCATCTTCTCTCAACATCAATGCGCAAACCGAAAAGCAGACACGCGACCGGAGCGGGCACTGGGGGGCGCTGGCGGCGCTCAGGGGCTCCCCTCAGTGTAAGTGGGAGTAAGCCACAGGCAGGCGTCTGCACAGGAACCCGGAGCTGGGTCGTGTCGGACGTGAATGCGAGAGCGGTCTTCGCACCCGCAGCCTTTTCAACAGCGACTCTCATCTGTCCACCCCCGGGTGCGGCAGACTCCGTAGAAGAAGCCAGAATGCCACGCGGTGGGGTCCCCACGCCCGCCCGCCGGGCCCTGGCCTCCCGCCCGCGTGTGCCCACCTGCCCGTCACAGGTCCTCGCGCGCCTTCCCTGCCCGGTTGTCCTTCGAGGCGCGAGGCTTCGGGCCTCCCTCCTTCTTCTTGCCCTTCGGCGGCTTGGTTTGGTTTTTCTCCTGGCCGCCTCCGCCGCGGCCAGGGTACACCTGTCCCTCCAGGGTGACCTCCGCGCACCTGTCCTGGCTGACCAAGAAGTCCTTGATCTCCCAGGCGTAGCTCCCGTCCCGCAGCATGAAGATGGCACGGTCCGAGCCCACGATGAACCTGGACAGGGAGAGGCCATGGTCAGCCCTGCCAGTCGAGGGCGAAGGCGGGGGGGGGCACCTCTTCCAGCCCGGGGCCACACGATGTCTATAACATCATCCGCCAGCCACACACCAGCGTCAGCTTAGACGTTAGCCTGTGAGCCCGGCCGGCGTGGCTCAGTGGTTGAGCGTCAACCTGTGAACCTGGAGGTCACGGGTTCAATTCCGGTCAGGGCACATGCCCAGGTTGCAGCCTTGATCCCCAGGAGGGGCCATGCAGGAGGCAGCTGA
This sequence comes from Corynorhinus townsendii, assembly GCA_026230045.1. Taxonomy (NCBI): domain Eukaryota; kingdom Metazoa; phylum Chordata; class Mammalia; order Chiroptera; family Vespertilionidae; genus Corynorhinus; species Corynorhinus townsendii. The sequence continues at coordinate 12,671,494 of JAPDVU010000017.1, read as the reverse complement.
TCCATCAATCACTCAATGATTCTCTCTCATCATTGGTGTTTCTATTTCTGCCTCCCTACCTGAAATCAACAAAAAAATTAGCCTGCTCTATCCGGTCAAACATTTAATTAACTCACCCCTAATGCCTTGGCAGGGCCAGACCAAATGATTTCCTGGGCCTTCTACGGCCCGTGGGCCGGACGTTCCCCACCCCTGGACAGGGTCAGCGTTTCTGTGGCACTTAACCAGGAAAAACAATTCCTTTCAAATTCTACAGGATCACAGAACAAAATCTTGTGAAACTTCATGTCTGAGATCCTAACGGACTGAACTAGTTCACCCCTCAAATCAGAAGCAGCACCTGGCCTGGCTGGTGTGGCTCAGCGGTTGAGCATCAACCTAGGAACCAGGAGGTCAGGGTTCGATTCCCAGTCAGGGCACACGCCCAGGTTGCGGGCTCCATCCCCCGTGTGGGGCGTGCAGGAGGCATCCGATCAGCTTCTCCCTCATCATGGATGTCTCTCTCTCCCTTCCTCTCTGACATCAATGGAAAAAAAAAAAAAGGCAGCTGCCCCGGGCTTGCTGTGGGGAGGCGGGGCCCAGCCTGAGGGAACGAGGGCCCCAAGGCTGGCAGACGGGCGCGGGGGCTGCTGGGAAGGGCGAGCAGCCGCCCTGTGAATCTGCTTTACGTTCTGAGGCGCCTGTTAAGGTTTCCTTTGACAAAAAGCTTCTGCTGATAAAGGCTGGAAACCACTGGGTTTGATGGGGTCACGCTGAGGCCCATGAAGGGCACGAGAGGGCTCCCACCTATGGGACAGAAAGCCTGGCCCAGGGGTTAGCAGCAGCACCCACGTGCGTCCACACTCCTCACTCGGCAGGTGCCAACGACCAAGAGGAAGAGAATGGGTTTGGGTGGACCTCTAGCAGCCAATGGGACAGCTCTTCTGTTCCTGAGGGGCTCCATCAGATCAGTGGTGGCGGGTCTGTCCCCCTAAGTGTCGATTTAAGCTCACGAAGGCATCCTGCCACCCTTGACACTCTGATTCCTTCATTTCTTCTCATTACTTTCACTAGAGGCCCGGTGCACGACTTCATGCACAGGTGAGGTCCAGCCAGCTGCGCCAATGGGGGCCGATCGGGGTGAGGCCGGCCGGGGAGAGGGGCCGCAAGAGGTGGGGGCGATTGGCTGCCACAGTGCGCATCACAGCGACGGGTCGTTCCGGTCGCTAGGCTTTTATGGACGCAGGTGCTTCCTAAACGAAGACCTGGGAGGACCCTGGCTTTTAGCACTACTGCTGAGCGGGAAAAAAGAACTGCACCTCAGGTTCCTGGGAGCCGTGAAAACCGGAGCTGCACTTGCACCGGGTACCGCGAACCTGGCACCTGTGGCACGCAGAGAGGCGCTCTCCACAGAGCAGGCACTTCTGAGGGAAGCACACGGTCACCTGTGACTGATGGGCCACAGAGGCTGCACCAGACCACGGTTTACTCAGAGAAAGTTAAGGTCCCAAGATAAACACAAGTTTATGAAGAAAGGAGTTCCTAAGACACAACAACAACAAGAACTTCCTGGCTTGGATCAATCCTGCGACCCGGCCGGCGGGGCTCAGTGGTTCTGAGTCGCCCTGTGAACCAGGGGTCAGGGTTCGATTCCGCTCAGGGCACAGGCGCAGATGGCAGGCTCCACCCCAGTGGGGGGCCTGCAGGAGGCAGCCAATCCCTGATTCTCTCTCCTCATGGATGTGTCTCTCTCTCTCCCTTCCTCTCTGAATTCAATAAAGGTCTATGTAAAAAAATAAAGAGTCCCAGCTGGTGTGGCTCAGTGGATAGAGCTCGGACCTGTGGACCAAAGGGTCCGGGGTTCGAGTCTGGTCAAGGGCACATATGGACCTCGGCGGCAGGCTCCTCCCTGGCCCGGGCCCTGGTTGGGGCTCATGCAGGAGGCAACCAGCTGATCCATCTCTCTCACATCGATGTTTCTCCCTGTCTCTCCCTCCCTCCTCCCCTCCCTCTAAAAATCAGTGGAAACACACCCTCGGGTGCGGGTTCACAGCACACACAGCAGAGAACAAAGCCCACACCGAGCACCCCGCTGGAGGAGCCCCTCAGCGGCGGCGCTCACCTCTGGACGTCGTAGTTGGCGTTGAAGAGGCTGCCCTGCCACAGGCTGGTGATCTCCTCCGTCTCCTTCTCCGAGGGGCTCCCGGACACGGTGACGAACATCATGAGGGTCTTGCCCTTCTTCGTCATCTTGAGTATGCTCTCCGGCTTGCCCGGGTCCAGCTGCGAGAAGTCCACAGGGGCCGCCGGCCGTCTGTGCTCCGGCAGGTCCCCTTCCTCTATGTCGTCGTCTTTCTACGGGAGGGGAGCGCCGATGGTCAGAAACGGGGTTTGCACCCAGCAGAGGCGAGAGCATCCGCACGAGGGGTGAGGGGCAGGGAGTGAGGAGGGGGTGCCTGTGACTAACGTCATAACCGACAAGAAGAAAACCCAGCAGGTTCCCCTGTGCTTGACCTTCTACTGCACATTTCTTCTGAAGTCCACAGCCGTCCGGCCAGTGTGGCTCTGTGGTTGAGCACTGATCTGTATGAACTGGGAGGTCACGGTTCACTTCAGGTCAAGGGCACATGCCCAGGTTGTGGGTTCGAGCCCCAGTGGGGCGTGAGGGTGGCAGCTGATCCATGAGTCTCTTTCATTACTGATGTTTCTCTCTCTCCCCCTCCACTCCCTCACTCTCTAAAATCAATAAAATAAAATTTTAAAAAGTCCAAACCCCACGGCATTCATGTCTAAGCTCCGGGCAGCCCTTACTGCCGTCACTCAAGGTCGCCAATCACAGAGCCCCCTGTGACGGGTTCCCACAGCTTTCTCACACCCAAAGATCCTACCCAACACGATGGATGGTGAACAGGGCCACGCTCTGGCCTGGGGCTACGACCACATACGGCACAGCGAGGAAGCACACACACTGACACACGTGAGAAACAGTTCACGCGGTCAGAGTGGGTGGCGGGAGAGGAGCGGTAGGTTTAGGGATGGCTGCCAAGGGAGAAAAACACCCATGGAGATGGAAGCCCTATGGGGGGGATCACGGATACCGGGAAAGGGCGCTCACGTTCCTAGTGTCTGCAAACACGAGCTCGTTTAGCCTGCACGCACCCTGCAAAGTGGGCCGTCACCTGGCTCTATGGGTAAGGACAGGGAGGGTCAGTTACCAAGAGGCAAAGCTGGGGTCAAAACCCGTCCTTTCGCCACATTATGCTGCCCCCTTGTGGCCACAGAAGTCAACCAACTGTCAAGTCCTCCAAAGAACACATCTCAGTCCTCAGCTGGGTCCGCAAGGCTCCGTGGCAGAGCGTCCACCTAGGAACCAGGAGGTCGCGATTCGATTCCCGGTCGGGGCACAGGCCCGGGTTGCAGGCTCCATCCCCAGTGGGGGGCGTGCAGGAGGCAGCCGATCCGTGATTGTCTTTCCTCATGGATGTTTCTCTCCCTGCCTCTCTGAAATCAGTAATACATACACACACACACACACACACACACACACTGCGTGGCCAGATTGTTATACGTTCAGAGATCATAATCTGGCCACTCAGTGCATATATATTTTTAAAAAGTATTACGGAAAACATAAACAGCAGAAAATACACAAACTACAGCTGAAAAAGCTACGTGTGCACACAGAAGGGGACTTCGAAGAGAAAACATCTTTTGGGATGAGGCTATGAGAGATTAAACGCAAACAGCCCAGTACTGGAACATCGGGTACACAGCTTTTCTAACCCAGCAGGGACTGCATGTCCTGCTAAGGTCCAACCCACACGGCATCAGGCCCAGCAGCACTGGCTCCCACCATTGTACTTCTCACTGCCTTGCCTCAGTCTATTCCAGCCAAGCAAACGAATGTGTATTAAAGGACTGGTTTTTAGGCTGCCATAGCTAATCATGAGTTGCTGTATTTTTTCAAAAAATTTTTTTAGCCGTAACCGGTTTGGCTCAGTGGATAGAGCGTCGGCCTGTGGACTGAAGGGTCCCAGGTTCGATCCCAGTCAAAGGCAGGTACCTTGGTTGCGGACACATCCCCAGTGGGGGGCGTGCAGGAGGCAGCTGATCCATGTTTCTCTCTCATCGATGTTTCTAACTCTCCCTCTCCCTTCCTCTCTGTAAAAAATCAATAAAAATATATTTTAAAAAACATACATATTTTAATTGATATCAGAAAAAGAGAGAAAGAGAAACATCAATGATAGAATCACTGATGCACTGCCTCCTGCACGCCTCACACTGGGCATGTGCCCTGACTGGGACTCGAACTGTGACACTCGACCACTGAGCCACACCAGCCGGGGCCGAGCTGCCGTATTCTTGGTTCTTCCATGCTCTCTCAGTCGATTCTCAGAACAACCCGGGCATGCTATCAACACCTCCATCCTGCGGAAGAGGAGACTCAGGACAGAGAGGCTCTTACCGTCCACACTCACAGGTGAAGTGGCTGGAACCCGCTGGTCTAACGGCAGAGCCTCGGCTGTGTCTGCTCCACGCTGCCCACTTCCCACGTGTCCCGTCCTCTGCACATGCTGCTTGGTCAGGAAGGCCCTTCTCCCACTCCCCTTGCCTCTCTAAAACCACTTCCTCCCGGAAACCCTCTGAGAGCCCCACAGCACTTCCTTTCTTTTGTTTTTTTTTAATATATTTTTGTTGATGTCAGAGAGGAAGGAGGGGGAAGAGAGAAACGTCAATAATGCGAGAATCATGGATTGGCCGCCTCCTGCACACCCCCTACTGGGGATAGAGCCAGCAACCAGGGCAAGTGCCCTGACTGGGAATCGAACCCTGACCTCCTGGCTCCTAGGTCGATGTTCAACCACTGAGACACGCCGGCCGGGCCGCACTTCCTTTTTATAGCACTAAGCAATTCCTACTTTGCAGTGCAGCTATTTTTCTTGGTACCTGCTGTCACCAATTGTCGGATCTCCTATTCACCTCTGAGCACCCCTTCTGTGTAGCTCAGGCTGAGTATTTCCCAGGTGGGATTTCCTAACGAGATGGTGTTCTCACCGTTCGGCAGATCAAAAACTTCACTTGATGCCCTACCCGGTGTCGCTCAGTGGGTAGAGCATCAGCCTGTGGACTGAAGGGTCCCAGGTTTGATTCCCAGTCAGGGCACATGCCTGGGTTGTGGGTGATCCTCTCAGAAATCAATAAAAATATATATTAAAAACAAACAAACAAAAACACCCCACTTCACTGGCAGGAGCACACAGAGGCGGAAGGATGGCGAGGACGATGGTGAACGGGGAAGGGAGCGAGACATGCACTTCTCTCTTCCTTCGTGGGCCTACACCCCCCCCCCCCACTCCACCCCAATCTCCCCACCAGCTGCAGATCAGCATGAAAACAGTCTGCTTTCTGCGTGTCCAGGGCATCAGATGGCATTTCAAACTCATGACCGAAAGCCTCTATCAAACACACACAGAGATAAACCACCACATCACAAAACATTGGGTGTTGGCAGGGACCCTCCAGTGAAATCACACCGTGGAGATAAGGAGCCTGGGGCCTGGAGAGGAGACCTGACTTGCCGGAGGTGACACAGGAACCCTGGATCCTGACTGAATGAACCAGGACAACGCAACCACCTTCAGAAGGGAAAGAGGCGGCGACGTATTCTTGCCTGGAGAACTTCATCTAATAAGCTCATTCCACTTGATCTTCGCCAAAAGGCCATCATGCTTAAGCAAAATAAGCCAGTCGGAGAAAGATAAATACCACATGATCTCACTCATTTGTGGAATATAATGAACATAAACTGATGAACAGAAACAGATCCAGAGACAGAAGCATCGATCAGACCGTCAAACCTCGGAGGGAAGGCAGGGGAGGGTGGGGGGAAGGGAGAGGACTTGTATGCATGCCTATGAGCCTAACCAATGGACACAGACAACAGGCGGGTGAGGGCAAAGGGGGCGGGTATGGGGAGTCCATGGAGTGATAAGGACACATATGCAATACCTTAATCAAGACAAAGAAATTAATTTAAAAAAAAACTTATTACAAACTCTCTGTCATTATTACACACTCCGGTGCACTCAGAAAGCTCACTCATACAATAAATTAGTCACTGCTCCTTTAAATGAAAAAAAAAAAGGTGGCTCGCATGAGAGCGAGTGAGCAACTAGCCTTGGATTACCGCCCCGGTTACCCCTAAATTGACGAAACTCTAGCAGGGAAATGCGTCCACGTGGGGCGCCTGCAATCCTCCCGACCGGGCAGACGGCAGAACTCTGCAACCTGAGCTGACCCTCTCGCAAAGTAACCCTGCCCTCCCCGCGTGGCTCAGCGGCTGAGCGTCGACCTATGACCCATGACCCAGGAGGTCACGGTTCGCTTCCTGGTCAGAGCACAGGCCCGGGTTGCGGGTTCGATCCCTCCAGTACGGGGCGTGCAGGAGGCAGCCGATCTGTGTTTCTCTCTCATCATGGATGTTTCTCCGTTACTCTCTGAAATGAATAGAAGTATATTCAAAATAACAACAAAGTAACCTTGCCCAAAATCCTCACCCCCCCCCGCCGCCATTTTTCGGGAATACAGTGCAAAAGGTCTCCCTGCCATTTGCAGGGCTCACGGACCACGGGTAGCCACGGAGGAAGCGGGGTGGGCGGCCAGGGCAATGGAGGTAAATGACGGCTCCACGCGAGAGGCTAACCCGAGAGGAGAGGCCCCAGAAAAGCTGGTTGGGGGCAGTGGGATGGCGGCATGGGCCCGGGGCGCCGGGGTCGGGGGGAGGCCCGGAGGCTCAGCGGTGGCTCGCACAGGTCACCAAGGACTCGCGGGGCGGGTAGAGAGGAGGTTGGAGGGTCGGAAGGCAGCGACAGGGAGTGGGTGGGAGGTCAGGGAGGGGGTGCAGGGCCAGAGACGGAGCAGAGCCCGGGGGGTTGGGGGGTTGAGGGGGTGGGGGGAGGGCGCGCGCCGCAGACCTCCCACTGTTCCAGAAGACGCGCCATGTCCGCATCATTGTAATCGCGAATGTCCTTCTTCTTCTTCTTCGGGGACGGCGGAGCCGCCTCGCCGGGCTTCCCGGCCGGGTCCTCGGCCGCGCGGGCCCCGGGTGGCAGCACTAGCAGCAGGTCGGAGGCACAGAGCAGGATGACGGCCGCGCGGAGCCAGCTGGAGGCCGCCATCTTCGTCGCGCCGTCACCGCACCGCGCGTGCGCGAGCCCCCGGCCCCGCACCGAACGCTCCTTTCCGGAACCCTGACCTGCGCATGCTTTCCGGCCCCGCCCCTCCATGGCCCCGCCCCCCGAGGCGCGCTGACCTATCAGGCCCCGCCCCGGAAACCCGCCCCTCCGCCATCTTTCCCCGCCCCGAGACCCCTCTCCTAGTCTGGCTGCGGCGCGGAGCGGAGGGGCGGACCCGAGGGGCGGACCCAGGCTGCGCTCCCGCTCTTTTTCCGCCAGAGGACGACCTTTCTCCCTCCAGCGCGAGGCCCCGGGCCAAGAACGCCCTCGGGGCCCCCTCGGGAGCCCTCGCAGCGCCTCGCGAGGCCGCAGGTCCCGCCCGCGAGGTGAGTTGGCGCCGCCTCGGCCTCAGGAAAGGCCGGCGCGCGGGTCCGGGCGTGTCCCCTTGGCCTCCGGCGATCTCCCCGGAAAAGTTTTTGAGACTGAGCGGCTTCCTCAGACCCACCCGCTTTCGGATTTTCCTGTCGCCTCTCGCCTCTCGGGCTCCAAAAAGCTTTAAAGTAACCCCTGCCCCGGCCGGTGTAGCTCAGTGGGTAGAGCGTCGGCCTGCGGACCGAAGGGTCCCGGGTTGGATTCCCGGTCGTGGCACATGCCTGGGTCGCGGGCTCCACCTACACGGCGTGCAGGAGGCAGCCGGTCCACGATTCTTTCTCATCAATATTTCTCCCGCCCTTCCTCTCTGAAATCAATAAAAATATATATATTTTTTAAATAAAATAACCCCAAAAATGACTTCCAGAGGATTCCATTCCACCCGCTCTCAGATATTCCCGTCAGCTCTCGGGGTCGAGAAAGCTTTAAAATAACCCAAAAAAATTACTTCTAGAGGATTCCATGCCACCAGCTCTCAAGATACTCCCGCCAGCTCTGGAATTCGAAAAAGCACTGTTTAACTTCTTTTTTACTTTTCATTTTTAAAATAGCTGCAGTGTTTCGTCTCACGTAGACGCTAACGCGTCCTGAATTTTCAAGGCCGAGGCATTCACTTTTTTGTTTCTTAGAAAGGTGCTGGTCCCAGGCGCTTTGAAATTCGAGTTTTAAATGGCAGGCCTGCTGCTTGCTTCTAAGAATTTTTTAAAATACTTTTTATATTGATGTCAGAGAGGAAGGGAGTGGGAGAGAGGGAGAAACATTGATGTGAGAGGGAATCATGGATCGGTTGCCTCCTGCACGCCCCACACTGGGGATCGAACCTACAACCCGGGCATGTGCCCTGACTGGGAATCGAACGCGGGACCCTTCAGTCCGCAGGCCGAGGCTCTATCCACGGAGCCATACCGGCCAGGACCCAGCTTTTACTCTTTAGACAGAGCTACTCTATGGTTTGGTACTAATATGCCAATCAATAGTTTATTTCTCTACGCCCCTATTGCTGGACATTTACTAGGATTAATAAATTTTCTATTATGACCAAAAAAAACCAGCCACAATAAACCTCTTCATCCGTGCCTTGTGTTATGGGCTGCATTGCATCCCTCCACCTTTTACAGGTGGAGGTCCTGACCCCCAGGACCTCAGAATGCGATCGTATTTTGGAGACAAGGTCTTGAAAGAGATTATTAAGTTAAAATGAGGTTGTTAGAGTGGGGCCCTAATCCAATAGGACAAGAGTCTTTCTTTTAAAAAATATTTTTTTCATTGGTTTTAGAGAGGGAGAGAAACATCCACGATGAGAGAGGATCATGGATCGGCTGCCTCCTGCACGCCCCCCACTGGGGATCGAACCCACAACCTGGGCATGTGCCCCGACTGGGAATCGAACCTGGGACCCTTCAGTCCGCAGGCCGACGCTCTATTCACTCAGCCAAACCAGCTAAGGCAAAAAGTGTCTTGGTAAAAAAAAAAAAAAAAAAAAAAAATTTTATGTTATTGATTTTAGAGAGGGAGAGAGAGAAACATCAATGATAAAGAATCATGGATTGGCCGCCTCCTGCATGCCTCCTACTGGGGACTGAGCCCCAATCCAGGCGTGTGCCCTGACCGGGAATCGACAGTGACCTAGGCTGGCACTCAACCACGGAGCCACGCCAGTCAGGCAGGACCAGCGCCTTTGTAAGAAGAGGAAATCGGCCATTGTCATGGATGGGGGAGACGTGGAGGCACAGGGAGAAGCCAAGGAGTGAGGTTGGAGAAAAACCCAGCCCCGCCCGCACCTGGATCAGGAGCTTCTAGCCTCCAGGAGAGCGAGAAAACACATTTTTGTCGCTTGTGGACGGAAGGGGCCACGTGCTGACTTAGCTCAGGGGAGGCCTGCCTGGCGGCCTTGCAAACTCAGAGACCTAACGTCACCCCACAGGACGGTCTGACATTAAACTTGAACGAGAAGCAGGGATGGTGGGGGGTCACCTCCTAGGCCGGCATCTTCCCTGACAAGGTCGGCCTTGACCTTCATGGAGCTTGGCTGTCTTTTGGCCTCTGTGATAACACACCCTTGGAATGTCTGGGTACCTTGTAACTCCCCTTTTCCCGGACCCCTCGGGGCACAGCCTACCGTGCTGGGCGCCAGGACAGAGACCACAGATCCCCTCATTGTCATGTGAATTGTCCCTGCACCCACCTAAGTGTGTCCATCATTTTACCTTCTATCCAATCCCAGGGGTTTCCCGCTCTGCTTGCTCCCGCCTCTCTGGTCCATCCCCAGTGGATTTCCTGTCACCCACCTGCGTCCCTCCTTCAATTGCGATGTGTAAACACAGATGGAACCCCCATTCTCCGGGGCATCATCCTCATCCATTGAGGTTCTGCTTCCCGGCGATTGTCGGCAGTTGGCTCCAATAAACTCACAAAAATTCTTTACAGGTTTCCATATCTTTTTTTTAATGTTAATATTCTTAAGCCACCCGGTCTGTCGTACTTTTTGTTTGATTGTTTTTAAGTGTTTGTTCAAATCTTTTGCCAATTTTTATTGGATTGTTTCTTTTCTTTTTTCAATATATTTTTATTGATTTCAGTGAAGGAGGGAGAGGGAGAGAGAAACATCAATGATGAGAGAGAATCATGGATTGGCAGCCTCCTGCATGCCCCCCACTGGGGATCGAGCCGGCAACCCCCGGCATGTGCCCTTGATGGGAATCGAACCCAGGACCCTTCAGTCCACAGGCCGACGCTCTATCCACTGAGCCACACCAGCTAGGGCTATGCTTGGAGTAGGTTGTACATAACAGAAAACTAAATTGTTTAAAAAGTGTTTTAGCCCTAACCCAGTGGTCGGCAAACTCATTAGTCAACAGAGTCAAATATCAACAGTACAACGATTGAAATTTGTTTTGAGAGCCAAATTTTTTAAACTTAAACTTCTAACGCCACTTCTTCAAAATACTCGCCCAGGCTGTGGTATTTTGTGGAAGAGCCACACCCAAGGGGCCAAAGAGCCACATGTGGCTTGTGAGCCACAGTTTGCCGACCACGGCCCTAACCGGTTCGGCTCAGTGGATAGAGCATCGGCCTGTGGACTGAAGGGTCCCCGGTTCAATTCCGGTCAAGGACATGTACCTTGGTTGCGGGCACATTCCCAGTAGGCGGTGTGCAGGAGGCAACTGATCTATGTTTCTCACTCATCAATGTTTCTAACTCTCCCTTTCTCTCTAAAAAATCAGTAAAATATATTTAAAAAAAAAAAAGATCTATGTTTTTTAAAAAGTGCTTTAGATGCGAGAGAGGGCTTTATTGTCATTGCTGGGTATTTCTTTCACGGAAAAGCAGTTGGAAACCAAGCATCTAGGGCTGATCTTGTCCCCAGTCTCTCTGTCGTCCTGCTCCATCGTACTGGCCTGTGGCTCCCATCCTGAAGGTCGCCTCAAGGTCCAACATGGCTACCAGAGCTCCAGCCATCAAGCTGACAGTCATCCAATGGAAGGGAGAAGGGAGGCCAAAAGGAACATACCTTTCCGTGGAGTCAGCTCCCGTTAAGCAGCCTGCTCAGACATTCCACATGCCGCTTGTGTTTACATCTCCTCGGCTGGAGCCCAGCCCTCCGAGGTAGGCTGGGCAACCGTCTTGTTGCTGGATGCACCGGCACCCCACATAAAGTTATTGGGATTCTGTTACCAAGGGAAGAGAGGAAGTGGATGGTGACCAGGCAGCCAGCTGACAGTGGCCGCCTCACCTGTGCTTGTAGGGAACGTCGCAGCTTCATCTCTGTCTGGAGCGGTGGCCGATAGTGTACATATTCTTGCATACATCTATATGTGCACACACTGACATTTTCTTTCTTTATATTTTTACTAGAGGCCTGATGCATGAAGATTCATGCAAGAATGGGCCTTCCTTCCCCTGGCTGCCAGCACCACCTTCACTCCGGCCCAGAGCCGCCTTTCCGCATTCCCACACTGCCCAGAGGCCCGGAGCGGCTGGGGCGATGCCTGCATATGCAAATTAACCTGCCATCTTTGTTGGGTTAATTTGCTTACTCACTCCTGATTGGCTGGTGGGCGTCGCGAAGGTATGGTCAGTTTGCATCTTACTCTTTTATTAGTGTAGATTGCTTTCAGAGAGGAAGGGAGAGAGAGACAGGAACATCAGTGATGAGAGAGAATCAGGGATCGGCTGCCTCCTGCACGCCCCCTACTGGGGATTGAGCCCACAACCCGGGCCTGTGCCCTTGACTGGAATCGAACCTGGGACCCTTCAGTCCGCAGGCCAGCCGACGGTCTGTCCACTGAGCCACACCAGCTATGACTAGGGCAACAATTTCTATTGACCTTGAGCAGAACAACTCAGAAGAAAAAGAATTTTTGGGTTTTTTTTCTCCCCCTTTTCTTTTTTTTAAATCATAGGGGAAATGTCACAAGCTTTCTCCCCAGGGCGAATTGCTCCACCCAGTGGCTCGGAGCCCTGTCCTGGTGCAGTCATGCTAAAAAACACGCACAGCTGTGGTGGCTGGTCACGTGCTCTGCTGGGAGGGGTCGCCCGTTCATTCATCCTGACAGCTGCCAAACGCAGGGGCAGACGTGCTGGGAATCCCAGGTAGACAGAAAAAAGGTCACCTTGGGATTTGTAGAAGTCGTTGGGTTGTATACAAAATTCCAGGGCTGGACTTTTACCTCGGGCGGCGATTCATCTCAGAACCCACTGATAGGAAAACATCTGGATTGAATTTTTACCGTTTTCACATTGGAACTCAATTCAGTTCAACGCTCCAAGAATATATATATATGTAAAAGCCAGCGACCATAATGACCACACGACCATAATGACCGGTCGCCCAGATGCCCACTGTGGCCAGTGAACCAGCCTGATCAGGGCGTGGGGCGGGCTGGCCAACCTCGCGGCCTCTTCCCCCTGCTGGCCTGTCCTGATGGGACTCTCCCACCCAAGAGTGGGGAGGGCCAGCCAAACGCCCTCTCCCTTCCCCACACCCCACCAGCCCCGCCCCACCATGGTAGGCCCGCAGCCCCTCCCCCTGGCCAGCCTGCCCCTGATAGCACCCCCAACCCCAATAGGGGGCGGGGCCAGCCAGCCAATCTCCTGCAACCCCTCCACCCGCCCAGCCCCATCCCAGATTGGCCCCCCACCCTGATCAGGGGCAGGGCCAGTTGGCCAACCACCATAGCCCCTCCCCCAGGCCACTGGCCCCTGATTGGCACCCCCACCCCATTCAGGGGCAGGGCTGCCGGCCCACAGCCCCTCCCCATGGCCCACCCTGCTCCCAGTAGGCCTCCCAACCCCAATCGGGGGCGGGGCCTTCTGGCCAATTGCCCGAAGCCCCTTCCCCCAGCCGGCCTGGCCCTGACTGGGGGCCTGATTGGGGCCGGGCCGGCTGGACCCCACCCGTGCATGAATTTGTGCACTTGGCCTCTAGTTTATTTCCTAAGGGCCCACTGACAACTGGGACCCAGGTGAGGCCCCGAGGGAAAGGTACCTATAATAAGACCCCTGCCTGAGGAGCTTGCAGGCTGCAGAGGAGGGGAGCAACCTGGACCACGGAGGCCGGGGCCAGAAGGATAATACGGAGACAACTAGAGGCCCAGGGCCCTCCATTAGCACCCCCTTCAGTCATTTATTTGTGAAATTCCTACTAAGTGGCAGCCTACAACCCCCTCCCCAGCCCTCCTCCCCATGGCCAAGCCCCCGTCCGAACGCCTGGTCCCAGCTTGCTCTTGTCTGCTCCATGCGCCTTCCCCCCAGCCAACCCTTCAGTCCACATGTTTTCATGCTTCCTTCCCTCCTTTTCCATTTTAATGAAAAATATAAAAAATTAAAGATAAAGAGAAAAGTACTTTTGCAAAGTGCCTTTACTTCACATCACAATTTCATTTTATTTTTCGTGATTCCTCACCCGAGGATATTTTTCCATTGTTTTAGGGAGAGTGGAAGAGAGAGGGAGAGACAGAAACATCGATGTGAGAGAAACACGTCAATGGGTTGCCTCCTGCACATGCCCTGACCAGGGTCCAGGCCAGGGAGGAGCCTGCCACCGAGATATGTGGCCTTGACCGGAATCGAACCCGGGACCCATTGGTCTGCAGGCGACGCTCTATCCCCGGAGCCACACCGGCCAGGGCCCAGCATAATTGGAAGCGTGGGATAGAAGGGGTGAGTGCCGCTGTCTAAAGAAAACGTCCCTACTCCAGTGACTGGGTGCAGGCACAGCCTTCCTCTCTTAACTTACCGGCCTTCTTTTGCAAACTATGAAGGCTTATCCAGATTCTAGAAGGTCTCTAAGCAAACTTTAAAATATGCTACAGCAGCCCTAGCCAGTGTGGCTCAGTGGATAGAGCGTCGGCCTGCGAACTGAAAGGTCCCAGGTTCGATTCCCGGGCAGGGCACAGGCCCGGGTTGTGGGCTCCATCCCCCCAGTGGGGGGCGGGCAGGAGGCAGCCCATCCATGATTCTCTCTCACCATGGATGTTTTTCTCTCCCTCTTCCTCTCTGAAATCAATTAAAATACATTTTTAAAAATATGCTGCCGCAACCACCCTCAGATCTCAGCGGCCTGCCGCCGAATGTACCTTTCGCTTACGTGCCATGTCCAACGCAGGTCAAAGGCCTGCTCCACGTCACGCAGGCTTGCGGACGCTCCACCCCGTTCAGCCACAGCACCCCAACACAGGGCCTGCGGGAGGAACACGGGGGGGGGGGGCACAGAGTTCCAGGCCGCCCATCACCTCACTCCACCAGATTTCCTGGGTCACAACGGGTCACGTGACCCTGCGGCGTTGCCAGCGGACTGTGTGGTAGGCAGCCTTCTCTCTGCTCTGTCCCTTCACTCTGTGCTCTCCCTGTCGCCCTGGTGAAGTCGACTGGGAATCCTTGCTGGGGTGACTCTTGCGAGTCTGTTGCCCTCTCTGAACTCGACTCCCAGGAAGGGTAGGCATGTAGGCATTCCTCAACATGCCTAGTCCAGGGCCTGGCACATGGCAGGTGCCGGGGCTGTGGAGTGAACGACCAGTGGCAGAAAGTAAAGGAAGGCAGGGTGGCCCCTGGAAGGATCCTTCGGGCGTTGCTCTCTCTGAGAAATGAAGCAGGGAGGACCGAGAGCACAGTCCTATCCCATTTCTTAGAAATATCTTTTGATTGATGTCAGAGAGGAAGAGCATGAGAAACATCCATGGTGAGAGAGATTCATGGATCGGCTGCCTCCTGCAGATCCTGCACTGGGGATGGAGCCTGAAACCCGGGCACGTGCCCTGACCGGGAATCGAACCGTGACCTCCTGGTTCCTAGGTTCAACTACTGAGCTACACCAGCCGGGCTCAACACTGTAATGCTGAGCCCTAACCGGGGTGGCTTGGTGGGTCGAGCGTCAGCCTGCGGAATGAAGGGTCCTGGGTTCGATTCCAGTCAAGGGCACATGCTCTGGGGGCTTGGTCCCAGCGGGGGGCGTGCAGGAGGCAGCCTATCAGTGATTCTCTCCCATGATGGACGTTTCTGTCTCTCTCTCCCTCTCTCCCTTCTTCTCTGAAGTTAATAAAGGTCTATTTTTAAACATTTTTAATGTTGAACCAAACATCACTGGATGCAGTGGGGCCGTCTGAGCAGCACAGCTCATTGCTGGGGTAGGAGCTCTCCAGCAACAACAAAACAGGTTGCACACGTAGAGGGAAAGGAAAATAAACAGGACCCTGGGGCACCCGTGGCTTTGGGGGGTGGGGGGAGGGAGGCTGGGGGCGGGGGGTGGCGGAACCCTGATTCTAAGGCAGTTTCACAAGTGACCCGGAGCGGAGAGGGGGTGCGACTCCTGGACGGCCACGGGAAGAGCTTGGTATATCCAGCTGTTTTTCCCTGGCACCAAAAAGGGGTGTTTTATCGGCCTTGGGTTGCACCCCGAAGGCTCAGCCAGCGTCTGGCAGGTAGCGAAGCGCACTCCGAAAGTGGGTGACTTCAGGCTGTGCACCTGCTGCTCCGGATTATTAACGGCAGGTCTCGCGCAGGTGTCTCATGTTGGACGGTAAGTTGCAGAGTCACCCTCACTATACGTAACAACTAGAGGCCCGGTGTGCGAACTCGTGCACAGTGGGGTCCCTCGGCCTGGCTGGCGATCGGGGCCCATCCGGGTGGCAGGAGGTTGGCCGGGGGTGGGGAGAGGGGTTGCGAGAGGTTGGCTGTGGGAGTGCACTGACCACCAGGGGGCAGCTCCTGTGCTGAGGGTCATAGCGACTGGTCGCTGGGTCCTTAGGCTTTTATATATATAGATAGCGACTGGCTGAAAAGGGTGACTCTGGGGCTTAGAAGGGGATGGAGGAGGGAACCATCTCTGGGGGCTGCCCACACCCAGCCTGCGTGTGGGCTGGGCACCCAGAGGGCCCCTTTCAGGACTGGGAGGCGGGGCCCTTGGCTGGGAGAAAGCCCAGGTGCTTCAACCACTTCCTGCAAAATAAGGTCTGAGAAGAGGTGGGGTGGGCTCCTCGCCTGGCCGGGCGCCACCCTCCTGACCCTGGGAAGGCATCACCGGCATCGAGCAGCAGTTTTCCCGGGAGAAACGGGGATAAGCATGTTTCCCTTCAAAGGCTTGGCCTCCATCACCCCATTATGGAGCTGAGACCTAGAGGTCACGGGAGGGCAAACTCTCCCAGCCAAGGCGCACCCTGGCGGGTCCAGTTCACGAGCCAAGGACTCAGCAGTCAGAGCGGAACATCTGATCTGGAGATCAGAAACCCAGTCCTGGGAGGGAGGGAGGGGGTGGGGGAGGGCGAGCTCGCGCCAACTCTCAGCTGATGAACGACCGGGGAGAGCGTGACCCCCTCCGTGCCCCCTTTCCCACCGCCCCGGGAGTGGCGCGCAGAGCCCGCGCGTGCTAACTGCCCAAGAGTCACCGCGTTTAAGGGAGGGCTCCGCCAGGACCCAGCCGCGCTCTTGGGACTCCGCGTCCCGTGCGCCCCCCTCGCCCCGCTCAGCCCCTCAGATCCCGCCGTGGGAGAGGATCAACCACATAAAGGGGGAAGGGGGGGCTTGGAAAGCCGGACGAGGTCCCGCCAAGCGCGAGGACGGGCCCCCGCAAGTCACAGGGGATGGTACCGAGCCCTCCTCCCTCTGCTCCAGAAAACAGGTCACCGCTGAGACCTGCTCCCCGGGCGGGGACGGCGCGCGGAGCCCCTGCCCGGCCGAGCGCTTACGTAAGGCCAACCGGCGGCGGCGCCCCGACTCCCCCGAGCGCGCGCAGAGCCCCGGTCCGGCGGCCTGCGTCCCGTCCTCCCTCCCTCCCCGCAAGGACAGCGGGAAGGCCCGGGCCCACCGGCCAGCCCCGGCCTCCGAGGTGGGCGGTGGCGTCCGCCCGCAGCCGCCTGCTTCCCGGGGGAGGAGCAGCGCATCGCGCAAGCATCCGGCAGCGGCGAGGGGGCGGAGGAAGGCTGAGGAGGAAGCGGGATTTAAACGAAAGGCGGTGACGCCACACAAAAGATTTCTATAGGCTCCCGGGAGGCTGCGGCCGAGGCGGCGGCGGCAGCGGGGGCGAGGCCGGCCGGGACCAGGAGAGCCTCCGGGCAGCCGGCGGGCGGCGCGCCCACAGCCGCGCTCCGAGGTGCAGAACCGGGCGGAGGCGGCGTCTCCCTGTGCCTTTCGGCCCCCGCCCTTCCTTTCCGTTTCTCCGGCTCGCTCGGAAGTTGGAGGCTGGCAAACATGGCAGAAGCCGGGGCCCGGGCGGGTGGCCGCGGCAGCTCGGGGACCTTCTGAGTTGGCCCAGCCGCCGGGGACACGCGCGCAGGACGTCCGATGCGCAGGGCCCGCGGCGAGGAGGAGGAACCGGGCATGGACTCGCGCCCACGGCCAGCTGCGGGCCGCGGGGCGCGCGGGGCCGGAGGGCGTGCCGCCCGGGCGCCGGGCCGCGCACTGTGAGTGGCGAGGCGGGAAAGGGCCGCCGGGCGTGGCGGGCGGGCAGGCGGACGGCGGACGGAGCGCGAGCGGGCGGCCTCTGTGCAATCCGTGCAGCTCCCGCCCGACTGACTCGGCGCGGCCGCGCCAGCACCGGCCACACCCTCGGGCCGGGCCGCTTCCCGAGAGCTGGGGACAGGAGATGCGCTGCGGAGGCCGCGCGTCCCCCAAGCGCCAGTCCGGGCCACCGTCGCGGGGAAGTGCCGCCGCCGGGCGGGGTCCCAGCTCCCGAAGCCCACGTGCACCGCGGAGCCGAGGAGGCTGACAGCAGAGCCCGCCCGGGCCGCCGCCGCGCGCTCCTCCCCGAGGAAGGGATTTTGATTTCAAAGAAAGGAAGGAAGGAAGGGAGACAACTCCCAGCTTCCCCTCCCGCCCTCCCGCTCCCGCGGCTGGGCCGGGCCATGCCCAGGAAGGCGGCGGCGGCCCCGCAGAAGGGATTTTCCTGGCAGCCCGGTAACGAGGACCGCGCACCGTGAGTTTGCCGCGCCCGGTTCATGGTTCCTGCACGTCCTCCCGGAGGCCGGAGGCCCAGCGCCGCAGCTCCTTCCCGCGCCTGGAAGAGCCTCCTGCGTCCCCTGGCCGGTGGGCCCGCCCCGCGCCGCCACCGCCGCCGCCCCGCGCCCTCCGCCCGCGGCGGTGGATGGCATGATGGTGCGGGGAAGGCACCGCGGCCCTGGCCAGCTGAGTCGCGACGGCTGCGCAGGCGGCGGCAGTGGCAGCGGCGGCGGTAGCGGGCTCCCCAGCGGCATGCCAGTGCCCCCCGGGCGCGATGGCTAGCGGCAGCGCGGGGAAGCCCACCGGCGAGGCGGCTTCTCCGGCTCCTGCGAGCGCCGTCGTCGGCGGGACCAGCTCGCAGCCGCGGAAAAGGCTGGTGGCCGTGTGCGACCAGTGCAAGGGCAAGATGCAGCTGGTGGCCGACCTGCTCCTGCTGTCCAGCGAGGCCAGGCCTGTGCTCTTCGAGGGCGCGGCCTCCTCCGCGGGTGCCGGCGCCGAGTCCTTCGAGCAGTGCCGGGACACCATCATCGCGCGCACCAAGGGGCTCTCCATCCTGACGCACGACGTGCAGAGCCAGCTGAACATGGGCCGCTTCGGCGAGGCGGGGGACAGCCTGCTGGAGCTGGGCAACCTGGTGGTGTCGCTGACCGAATGCTCGGCCCACGCGGCCTACCTGGCGGCCGTGGCCACGCCGGGCGCCCAGCCCGCGCAGCCGGGGCTGGTGGACCGCTACCGGGTGACTCGCTGCCGCCACGAGGTGGAGCAGGGCTGCGCCACGCTGCGCGCCACGCCGCTGGCCGACATGACCCCCCAGCTGCTGCTGGAGGTGTCGCAGGGCCTGTCGCGCAACCTCAAATTCCTGACGGACGCGTGTGCCCTGGCCAGCGACAAATCCCGGGACCGCTTCGCGCGCGAGCAGTTCAAGCTGGGGGTCAAGTGCATGAGCACCAGCGCGTCGGCGCTGCTGGCCTGTGTGCGCGAGGTCAAGGCGGCGCCCAGCGAGCTGGCGCGCAGCCGGTGCGCCCTATTCAGCGGGCCGCTGGCGCAGGCGGTGAGCGCGCTGGTGGGCTTCGCCACCGAGCCGCAGTTCCTGGGCCGCGCGGCCGCCCTGAGCGCCGAGGGCAAGGCGGTGCAGACGGCCATCCTGGGCGGCGCCATGAGCGTGGTGTCGGCCTGCGTGCTCCTGACCCAGTGCCTCAGGGATCTGGCGCAGCACCCCGACGGGGGCGCCAAGATGTCGGACCACAGGGAGAGGCTGAGGAACTCGGCCTGCGCCGTGTCTGAAGGCTGCACCCTGCTATCTCAGGCTTTAAGGGAGAGGTCTTCGCCCAGGACTTTACCGCCAGTGAATTCCAATTCTGTGAATTAGCACCCCCTCCCTCTCCCCCTCCCCCACCCCGGAATAAAGGAAGATGTTTATTGTTTGCCCCTCTCAATTTATACCAAAGAAATCTTAGGTGAAGCCCCCACACGCCCACTCCCCCCCCCACCCATGTTAGATGCTCCAGAGGAATCTTCCCGAAAGCAGGGCCATGCACCCCTTTTATTTCCACGCGCACGCCGGGGGTGGGGTGGGGGGGGCACCCCGCCCCCGAGCCCAGCAGCCCATATGCTGCAGGGACCTGGAGATGGGAGGATGCTAACTGCTGGGGCAGGGTTCCCCGCCGCACCCCCAGCTCCTCCCCGGGAAATCCCTGCATCCGAACTTCTTTATTCACTCATTCATTGGGCAGGAAGGAGGTCATGGGTTCATTTCTTTTTTTTTTTTTTTCCTGATGCAAAGAAAGGTTACCTCAGTTTTCACTCCGTAGACATGGATGTAGCTACCTTTTTTGTATGTTGTTTCATTTAATTTTTTTTCAGTTGGATGAGGCATATCCGTGGTGTGGAAGGAGTCTGAACTTGCCATGTGATTTCCAAATGGAGGTGGGGGGGTGGGGGAAGAGCTACTGTGAGTGTGTGTTTATTTCCTGATTTACACTATAGAGTGATTTCTACCCTCCCCCTCCCCCCCGTCCCCTCTCCAATGTCAAGTTTGTACCTTGCATGTACTGGAGTATTTATTTCATCTATTAAAAGTGTTACGTTTCTCAGATGGCTCAGGGCGGTCATTCCGCGCTCTCTGGCGTCCTGGCGAGGCGGCTCGCTGCGGGTGGGCCCTTGCTGGGTGGGCCCTGCGGGGTGTGGGCTGCTGTTCCCAGCCCTCCGCCCTTTTCCTACCGTTCCCTGCGCTTCCTTCCTGGACTGGGCAAGGTCAAGTCTCGCTCAGATTGTTCTCTGCCTGTCTCTGAGATTGGTCCAGAACGTTCTGTCCCGTCAGCTGTCCGTCCACAGAGGGACTGTCGCCTCTCGAGTGGGGTCAGGTCTGTTCAGATCCAGCCACTGGCAATGTTAGAGAATTCTATATGTGTATATATATATATTTTAATATGTTCTTATGGCCCTGGCCGGTGTGGCTCAATGGATAGAGCGTCGGCCTGCGGATGGAAGGGTCCCAAGGTCAAGGGCATGTACCTTGGTTGCAGGCACATCCCCAGTAGGAGGTGTGCAGGAGGCAGCTGATGGATGTTTCTCTCTCATCGATGTTTCTAACCCTCTATCCCTCTCCCTTCCGCTCTGTAAGAAATCAATAAAGTATTTAAAAAAAAAAGAATCCCAGCAGGATTGCAGGCTACAGGTTTATGGCTGTG
The DNA here is from genome assembly GCA_026230045.1 of Corynorhinus townsendii. NCBI lineage: Eukaryota > Metazoa > Chordata > Mammalia > Chiroptera > Vespertilionidae > Corynorhinus > Corynorhinus townsendii. Next base: position 12,650,784 of record JAPDVU010000017.1, on the reverse strand, counting down.
ACCTTGACCTTGAAAGACAGGCTCTGCTTGAGTGTATGTTGGAAGAACGCTTTGTTGACTGAAATCTGAAGTCACTGAAACGTAGCTCTCGCTTCTGCAGACATTTTAAGAAGAAAGACAAGACAGGGAGAAAGGAGTGGATAGTGTTGCTGAACCCGGAGGTGTTTTGGACATTTTTTCTCTCTCACTGACGTATGGCACATCCATTTGCAGCTCTTGCCGGAGGAGAGCCCCATGCAGAGACACGGCTCCGTGCTTGATGTGTGCTCCGATCACGGATGTCTGGGGGTGGGTTGTGCGGCCTAAACCTTGGCAGTTCCCGCAGATCTGAAAAGACTTCTCGGCAAATAGGTTAGGAAGAATGGACAGCCAATGGAATGTTGAGTGTCTGTCTTTTTTTTTTTTAATATATTTTATTGATTTTTTACAGAGAGGAAGGGAAAGGGAGAGCTAGAAACATTGATGAGAGAGAAACATCCATCAGCTGCCTCCTGCACGCCCCCCACTGGGGATGTGCCCGCAACCAAGGTCCATGCCCTTGACCAGAATCAAACCCGGGACCCTTCCGTCCGCAGGCCGACGCTCTGTCCACGGAGCCACACCGGTCAGGGCAAAGATACATTTTTAAAAAGATGAATGTTCAGTCCTCTCCCCACTCCTCGTCTCGGCCTTCTGGATCGCTCAGGTTCAGGAAGGTATTTGGGTTGAGAAGGGCCAACCCACGTGCTAATGGCACACTGCCTGCCTAGAGGAATCCCGTCTCATTTGTCTGCAGTGGGTTTCCGTCCGCAACGCTGGCGCTTATCCTGCCATAGCTCCTGTAGGCCATGCAGGTCACAAAGACTCAGCTGAAAGGGACGAACAGGAGGAAAATGACATCAAGGCCAGAAATCTGTAACCTTGATTAGGAAAGGCAAGGAAAAAAAAGGCCACTGCTCCTTGGACTCATTTCTTGCAATTTTCAGGACAATACGAGCTCCGCCCCGCGTCTCTTTCGCTGCGTACGCGGGTGGCGCCAACCAGCGAGCCACCCGGTTAACGGTGGCACTTTTCCTCCCTCTTGGTGAAGCAGTAGCTGCTGTTAACATGTCTGTGTATTTGAGGGGTTGACTTGCAACCCTTCAAAACCTCCCCTAGGCCCTGGCTGGTGTGGCTCAGTGGATAGAGCCTCGGCCTGCAGACTGAAGGGTCCCGGGTTCGATTCCGGTCAAGGGCATGTACCTGGGTTGCGGGCACATCCCCAGTATGGGGCGTGCAGGAGGCAGCCGATCGGTGATTCTCTCTCATCATGGATGTTTCTTTCTATCTCTTCCTCTCCCTTCCTCTCTGACATCAATAAAGATATATTTTTAAAAAAGATCTCTCCTGAAGTTGTTCACTTCCCACGATGTCTTCACCTCTTTCCCCTCTGTCTCTAAGATCAAGTTCAGGGTTCCTCCTCCAGCAGGTGCCTCGAAGTGAATTCTGCTGGTCTTTTTTCTTTCTTTTGGTTAAAATATATTTTATTGATTTTTACAGAGAGGAAGGGAGAGGAAGAGAGAGTCAGAAACATTGATGAGAGAGAAACATCCATCAGCTGCCTCCTGCACGCCCCCCACTGGGGATGTACCCTCAACCACGGTACCTGCCCTTGACCGGAGTCGAACCCGGGACCCTTCAGTCCGCAGGCCGGCGCTCTACCCACTGAGCCACACCGGTCAGGGCTAGCCCTCGTTTTTACAAAGCAGCATCTCAGACCTACTTCCCTGGACTTAATAAGGTCAGCGGAGATAGCTGGGTCCAGGAATAAAATCCCACTGGCCTCATTTTGTGTGTGTTTTTTAATGAAACCGCACTAGAGTTCATGTCATTGACATCAATTCTCAGGCTCTTCTGACGCTCCGGGGCACGTCTCCGTACACAGGCCCCACGGGCACCTTCCTGACTGGGGATGTGGGGCACCTGCCCTCGGATGGTCAGGAGAGGAGGAACCGCCATGGCTCAGCTCTCGGAACAAAAGCCATCACTCAGGACAGTCACCCCGGTCAGTGGGACCAAGGCGTCCAGAAGCAGGACTTTGCTCGCAGTAAGCAGACCTGTCTTTCCCCGGCGGTTTTAAGCTCGGCCTTTTTAAAAAAGATATATTTTTTTATTGATTTCAGAGAGGAAGGGAGAGAGAGAGAGAGAGAGAAACATCCATGATGAGCGAGAATTTTGGATCGACTGCCTCCTGCACGCCCCCCACTGGGGATGTAGCCCACAACCTGGGCCTGTGCCCGTGACCTGAATCGAACCCGGGACCCTTCAGTCTGCAGGCTGATGTTCTAGCCACTGAGCCACACCGGCCAGGGCAGTGGTCGGCAAACTCATTCGCCAACAGAGCCAAATATCAACAGCACAACGATTGAAATGTCTTTGGAGAGCCGATTTTTTTAAACTTAAACTTGTTCTGACGCCACTTCTTCAAAATAGACTCGCCCAGGCTGTTGTATTATTTTGTGGAAGAGCCACACTCAAGAGGCCAAACAGCTGCATGTGGCTCGCGAGCCGTGGTTTGCCGACCGCTGGGCTAGGGCGTAAGCTCAGCCGTTTTCTATTCATTCTGGGCTGATGTTAGGAAGTACAAAATTTACGCGTGTGTGTACATATGTGTGTACATGTGTGTATGTGTGTGTACATATGTGCACACATGTGTGTATGCGTGTGTACATATGTGCGTGAAGGAACACATGTATGTGTGTTCTCCCCACCCCAGTTTTTCCTATCCAGGGTCATGTTCCTCGGAAACTAGACCGTTGTATCATTCTGGAAACATCAGTCACACGTGATTGGTTATTTTGTAAAACCTTCCCCCTTTTGTGAAGCTGGCACAGGGATCTAAAATATGTGGCAGTTGTGAAACAGCTAATTTTAACCGAAACACCTGCTTTTCGGAGTGACTGTGGCTATGGTAACACGCCGATCAGGCAGCGGGTTTGAAAGCCGTGTGCTCGGTGCCCGGCAAAGGCCTGGGAGAGGAGGCGGCAGAGGCCTCCGGGGCCCGTGGCCCGTGGGCCGACCCCTCGCCGCCCTCGGTGCCTGGCGTCCCGTGTGGACACAGATACTGCCCATCTCGCCCAGGCAAATTCATTTGTTTATTTTTTGGCATGAGTGTGTTTGACATAAACTGGCCTTTTTTTTTTTTTTTTTTTTTTTACCCAAGTAGAGTTTTTGTTGATTTCAGAGAGGAAGGGGGAGGGAGAGAGAGATAAAAACATCCATGATGAGAGAGAATCATGGATTGGCTGCCTCCTGCACGCCCCACCCTGGGGATCGAGCCCGCAACCCGGGCCTGTGCCCTTGACCGGAATCGAACCCGGGACCTTTCAGTCCGCAGGCTGACGCTCTATCCACTGAGCCACCCCGGCCAGGGCTGGAGCGCTTTCTTTAGGGTCATGTGGGTGAGTGAGTGGTCAGCTCTGCTGGCAGAAGAAGGCTCAGAGCTTGACCACCCAGGGAGTGGAGGAGAAAGGGCGATGCCGGGGTCTGTGGCTGGGGTGGAGGTGAGGGGACAGCCCCTCCCTCCGGATCAGGGGCTCCCAGGCCTGGCACGGTGTGACTCTGGAATGAAATGTGTGCGCAGCAACCCCAATAAGTACGCATCCGCGAGTCATCCCTTGGCTTCAGGAATGACGGCTCTGATGGCCATTCATCTGGCAAATGTTTTTAAAAAATATTTTATTGATTTTTACAGAGAAGAAGGGAGAGGGAGAGAGAGTCAGAAACATCGATGAGAGAGAAACATCCATCAGCTGCCTCCTGCACGCCTCCTACTGGGGATGTGCCGCAACCCAGGTACATGCCCTTGACCGGAATCAAACCCGGGACCCTTCTGTCTGCAGGCCGACGCTCTATCCACTGAGCCAAACCAGTGAGTGAGGGCTCATTCAGCAAATGTTCATTGGGGCCCCCCTCTGTGTGCGGGCACTGTGCTGGGCACCGGAGCGCAGGGGGAGTGAAGCTGGTTCCTCTGCTCGCAAACACTGGGTGCCGCCCTAGCTGGTGTGGTTCAGTGGGTAGAGCACTGACCTGTGTACGGAAGGGTCCTGGGTTCCATTCCCGGTCAAGGGCACATGCCTGGGTTGTGGGCTCCATCCCCAGTAGGGGGCATGCAGGAGGCGGCCGATCCATGATTCTCTCTCATCATGGATGTTTCTCTCTCCCTCTCCATTCCTCTCTGAAGTCAATAAAAAAAATTATGATCTCTGAATGCATAAAAATCTGGCTACTCAGTGTGTGTGTGTGTATATATATATATATATACCCATATACACACAATCTAATATACATATATTAGAGGCCCGGTGTATGAATTCGTGCATGGGTGGGGTCTGGTCAGCCTGGCCAGGGGGAGGGGACATGGGCGGTTGGCCGGCCTGCCTGCTGGTCGAACTCCTGGTCTAGGGGACAATTTGCATATTAGCCTTTTATTCTATAGGATGTACACTGAGTGGCCAGAGTCTTATACATTCAGAGATCGTCGTCATCTGGCCACTCCGTGTGTAGTTTTTAGAAAAGAATGCATTAAAAAGAGGGAAAGATACTGGGGGTGGGTCAGTCTGCGTTCTCAGGCCCTCCCTGCTGACTCCGATGAGTGCCCAAGCCACAGAGCCATGGCCTGTGGGCCTCGCTGTTCCCCGACAGTTCCCAGTCCCCAGCGTGGCTGTGTCCGGAGGCAGCAGCCTTTCTGCAAGGTCCTTGTTAGCTCAGGTGTGGGGTTCCCTGGGCCAGCGGTCGGCAAACTCATTCCTCCACAGAGCCAAATAGCAACAGGACAACGACGGACATTTCTTCGGAGAGCCAAATTTTTTAAACTTGCACTTCTTCTGATGCCACTTCTTCAAAACAGACTCGCCCAGGCCGTGGTATTTTGGGGAAGAGCCACACTCAAGGGGTCAAAGAGCTGCATGTGGCTCGTGAGCCGCAGTTTGCCGACCACGGCCCTGGGCGATGTGAGCCCTTCCCTTCAGACGGAGACGAAGATGCCGCCTGTCCTGCCTTTTGGAATTGGCAGGTGTTTCTGTGTGTGTGTGTGTGTGTGTGTGTGTGTGCGTGTGCGTGCGTGTGCGTGCGTGTGCGTGCGTGCGTGTGTGTATGTGCGTGTGCGTGCGTGTGTGTATGTGCGTGTGCGTGTGTGTGCGTGTGCGTGCGTGTGCGTGTGTGCGTGTGTGCGCGTGCGTGTGCATGTGTGTGTGTGTGTGTGTGTGTGTGTGTGCGTGTGTGTGCACGCGTTTACAAGTACCGAGTTCGCCCCCTCTCCCCGCCACCCCTTCGGGATGAACTCAAGTCATACTAAACGGGCCAATTAGCTTTCTATGTTTTGGTGACGATTCATTTAAAAAAATATATATCTCTTTATTGATTTCAGAGAGGAAGGAAGAGGGGAGAGAGAGAGAAACATCCATGATGAGAGAGAATCACGGATCGGCTGCCTCCTGCACACCCCCCACCGGGGATGTGCCCGCAGCCAAGGTACATGCCCTTGACCAGAATCGAACCCGGGACCCTTCAGTCTGCAGGCCGACGCTCTATCTGCTGAGCCAAACCGTTCAGGGCTGTCTCCAGGTTTTGGTGACTCCAGACACGGGCACTTCGTTAATCCTGTGTCTGGAGAAGGGAGTTGTGTGTGAGCAACCCCCAAAAACCTGCTCACGCTGCTGGTTCCGACTCCGTTCTCCTTTGCCCACATCTCAGCTGCCACTCGGGAGGCTGGTCGAGTGATGCATCACCCGTGAGTCGCCTTGGTTACGCTCTCAGCCAGCCTCTCAGAGGCTGAGGTTGTGGTCTGACCTCAGACGTTGGAGACCTGGGGTCGGGACCTGGCTAACCTCGTGCTCACCGACTGGTGCCCTCTCTGCCAGCTCTTCTTTGTGTGACGACCAGCAGCTTCCTGTTCTAAAGTGACTGGAGGCCTGGTGCACGATTTCCTGCACGCGGGGGATGGGGGGTCCCTCAGCCGGCCTGCACCCTGTCTCAGTCCGGGAGCCCTCCCGCCACCCCTGCTGTGCTCACCAGCTGTGAGCTTCTGACTGAGTGGCACCCTCCCCTGCCGTGGGAACCCACTGACCACCAGGGGGCAGCTCCTGCATTGAGCGTCTGCCCCCTGGTGGTCAGCGCGTGTCATAGCAACCAGTCGTTCCGCTGTTTCATGGATATGCATATTATTAGCCTTTTATTCTATGGGATTGGCAGGTCAGTCCAGCACCTCCCCTCAGATGAAACGTTGGTAAAATAATTTTCTTTCTTTTTTCCTTTTTTTTGTTGTTGTTCATCCTCACCCGAGGATATTTTCCCATTGATTTTTAGGAAGAGTGGAAGAGAGAGGGAGAGACAGAGAGAAACATCGATGTGAGAGAGACACATTGATGGGCTGCCTCCTGCACGCGCCCCGACCAGGGCCCAGCCTGGGGAGGAGCCTGCCCCCGAGGTACATGCCCTTGACCGGAATCGAACCTGGGACCCTTCAGTCTGCAGGCCAATGCTCTATCGACTGAGCCACACTGTTGAGAGCTAAAATGATTTTCTTACATTTTCTTAAACGTTTCCGTGATAGTTAGTTTTTAGTGAAACTTTCCTTTTCCTATCAGTTCCATGATAAAGATATTTCTAAAAAAAAAAAAAAAGAAAGAAAAAGTACGATTCTAGTTTTATCATCCCTTAGAGTTTAATTTTTTTTAGTTTATTGATTTGAGAGAGGGGGAGGGAAAGAGGGAAGCATGGATTTTGTTGATCCGCCTATGGAGGCAGTCATGGGTTGCTTCTCCCCTGCACCCTGACCAGGGTCGAGCCTGCAGCCTCGGCGTATCGGGGCGATGCTCTGACCAGCTGAGCCCCCGGCCGGGCCGGGCTGGATTCCCGCAGTGGTTGGCAACGCTGTGGAATGTGGTCCGGAGAACCAACAACAAGAACGGGTCACGGGTGTTTCAGCCGTCTGCTCCGTGTCCAGGACGCTGCTGCGTGATCTGGAGTCTGCACCGTGGGCCTCCAATGGATGTGGCTTGAGACCAGAGAGCCCCGCGAAGACGGCTCTCAACCCCGTTTGCTCAGCCGCAGGGGCTCTGAGAACTCCGGGCAACGTAGGAGTTCTCCACCCTGGGCGGGTGCCTGGCTGGTCGGAGCGTCAGCTGGATACGCTGGGGTTTGCCGGATCAGTCCCCGGTTGGGGCGCATCAACCAGTGAATGCATGGAGGGGTTGATGATTCTCTCTCCCCCTCGCTCCTTCCCCTCTCTCTAAAATCAATCCTATATAATAAAAACCTAATATGCTAAGTGTCTGATCATCTGTTCAACCAATCAAAGGGTAATATGCTAATGAGATGCTAGGGCCGCTCAACTGCTTGCTATGATGTGCACTGACCACCAGGGGGCAGACGCTCTGATTGGTAGGATAGCTTGCTGCTGGGCTCTGGCCAATGGGGACTGAGGGAGATGGCCTAGACACGCCCTGGAGCCCTCCCGCGTCCCTCCCCGGCCCCGATCGTGCACCGGTGGGGTCCCTTGGCCTGGCCTGCGCCCTCTCGCAATCCGGACCCCTTGGGGGATGTCAGAGAGCTGGTTTTGGCCCAATCCCTCAGGCCGGGCTGAGGGACCCCACGGGTGCATGAATTCGTGCACCGGGCCTCTAGTAAAAAAATAAAAAGGTTCTTTTTTAAAAATAGTTTTCCCACCGAGGTGACCTACATACTAGTAGCTAAAGCAGAACTCTCCACTGGATGGACGTAAGTCATGTTATATGTGATGGAGGTCCTTCCTCCTCCTTGGAGCTCGTTGAGCTTAGCAAGTCTGGTGGTCACACGTTTCTGATTGAACAGACACTTCCTGGGGGTCCGGGACAGGGTCAGCCACGTTCTGTCTAGCCTATCCAATAAAAGAGTAATATGCAAATTGACCATCACTCCAACACAAAATATGGCCGCCCCCATGTGGTCAAGATGGCTACCCCCATGTGGACACAAAATGGCCGCCACAAGATGGCCAGCAGGGGAGGGCAGTTAGGGGTGACCAGGCCTGCAGGGGAGGGCAGTTAGTGGCAATCGGTCCAGCAGGGGAGCAGTTAGGCATCGATCAGGTTGGCTGGGGAGTGGTTAGGGGGTGATCAGGCTGGCAGGTAGAAGCGGTTAGGGGCAATCAGGAAGGCAGGCAGGTGAGTGGTTGGGAGCCAGCAGACCTGGATTGTGAGAGGGATGTCTGACTGCTCGTTTAGGATCGGGCCTAAATGGGCAGTCGGACATCCCTTGAGGAATCCCAGATTGAAGAGGGTGCAGGCTGGGCTGAGGGACACACACGTCCCCCGCCCCCCGTTGTATGAATTTCATGCACTGGGCCTCTATTACCTTATATTAAAACATGTGAGCTTATTGGGATGCTTCTCGCGTGAAGGTGTCCATGGGATTCCATGGGGAGGGGATGTCGTCTGTGGACTGTCAGTCCCGGGGCCCAGGCCCTTGATCAGTTTCTGCCACCGTTGTGGTTGGAGATGTGAACTCCGCCATGTCTGCTGGGAGTTAGCTCACTTGGGTTGTCTGAAGGCCTTCCTGCCCTGACCGGTGTGGCTCAGTGGATAGAGCGTCGGCCTGCAGACTCAAGGGTCCCGGGTTCGATTCCAGCGAAGGGCATGGACCTTGGTTGCGGGCACATCCCCAGTGGGGGGTGTACAGGAGGCAGCTGATGGATATTTCTCTCTCATCGACGTTTGTGTCCCTCTTCCTTCCTCTCTGTAAAAAATCAGTAAAATATATTTAAAAAGGAAAAAGAAAAATGAAGGCCTTCCTAATCACCTACCCTGGATGGTTCCTCCTGCGTTGTTCCGGCCCATGTTTTTCTGGCTCAGGAGAGAAGGAATGGCTCATGCACTCCATGCAGAGGACGGGGCGCTCACCGGTGCCTCTGTGGACGTGTGGGGGGCCTCCCCCCGGGTTTCTCAGGAGTCTCCCGTCGGCATGTCCTTCTTTGCTTTTTAAAAAAAATAAAACATATATTTTTATTGATTTCAGAGATGAAGAGAGGAGAAGGTGAGAGAGATGAAAACATCCATGATGAGAGAGAATCACAGATCAGCTGCCTCCTGCACGCCCCCTACTGGGGATCCTGCCCGCAACCCAGGTACGTGCCTTTGACCGGGAATCGAACCCGGGACCCTTCAGTCTACAGGCTGACGCGCTAGCCATTGAGCCACACCGGCCAGGGCCCCCGTAGGCATTGCTTAAGCCTGCGTTTGTACCAGGAGCTGGAGGACGGAGATGAGCTTGGCAGGTAGTGCAGGCGTCAGAAAGGGAGGAGAGATGACGAGAGGCAGACGAGAGCCTCCATTAACATTGAGGGTCGTAGTCTGGGTCTTCGGCTGTGTCAGGCCATGTAGTCCTTAGAGCTGACCAACTTGGGTCTGTTAACTGGAGGCTGGGAAAAGGTCTTGTCTACTCTCAGTGCCACGTGCCCATATACACGGAGCGGCCAGATGACGATGATCTCTGAAAGCATAATTATCTGGCCACTCAGTGTACATCCTACATAATAAAAGGCTAATATGCACATTGTCCCCTTGACCAGGCATTCGACCAGCAGGCAGGCTGGCCAACCGCCCACGTCCCCTCCCCCTGGCCAGGCTGGCTGGACCCCACCCATGCACGAATTCATGCACCGGGCCTCTAATATATCCTACCTAATAAAAGAGTAATATGCAAATTGACTGCACCTCTGCCTCACCCAGAAGCCATGCCCACCAGCCAATCAGGAGCAAGTATGCAAATTAACCCAACCAAGATGGCTGTGGCCACGGAGCGAGCAGGAGGCTTGGGTTTCCCTGGCGATGGAGGAAGCCAAGCTTCCCGCCACCCTGGCCAGTCCTGGCCTCCACTCAAGACTACAAAGTTTCAATTGTAGAAGATAAATAAATCCCAGATACCAGGGCCTCCACTTGGGTATACGCAGGGCCTCCGGGGAGCATGGCCAGCCTGCAAACCACCACAGGCCCCTCGCCCAGGCCATCCCACACTCCAAGGGAACCCCCACCCTGATCCGGGACACCCTTCAGGGCAAACCAGCTGGCCCCCACCCATGCACCAGGCCTCTATCCTATCTAATAAAAGAATAATATGCAAATTGATAATCACTCCAACACACAAGATGGCTGCCCCCATGTGGTCAAAAATCCTGCCCCCATGTGGACACAAGATAGCCACCACAAGATGGCCAGCAGGGGAGGGCAGCTGGGAAGGACCAGGCCTGCAACGGAGGACAGTTGGGGGCGATCAAGCCAGCAGGGGAGGGCAGTTGGAAGGGACACAGGCCTGCAGGGGAGGGCAGTTAGGGGGGACCAGGCTGGCAGGGGAGGGCAGTTAGGGGCAATCAGGCTGGCAGGGGAGCAGTTAGGCATCAATCAGACTGGCAAAGGAGTGGTTAGGAAGTGATCAGGCAGAAGCAGTTAAGGGCAATCAGGAAGGCAGGCAGGTGAGCAGTTGGGAGCCAGCAGTCCTGGATTGTGAGAGGGATGTCCGACTGCCCGTTTAGGCCTGATCGGACATCCCTTGAGGGGTCCCAGATTGGAGAGGGCACAGGCTGGGCTGAGGGACACACACTCCCGTGCCCAATTTCTTGCACCGGGCCTCTAGTATGTATGTATGTGTGTGTATATATATATACTGAGTGGCCAGATTATTATGCATTCAGAGATCATCACAATCTGGCCACTCAGTGTATAATCGAAGTGGGCATTTCCTTGGCTTTCTCTTCTGTCAGCTGGAGGGGGCTCCTGGTGAGGGAGGGGGGTGCCTCCCGTGTGGAGTGGCCCGCGTTATCCCGGTGCCCAGAGAGCCTTTGCCTTCCCACTCCTTGTCTTTGTGTAGCAGCGTGGGGCTGTCCCTGGGCAGGTTCGCTCTGCAGGAAGCAAAACAGGTTCCCCCACCCCCGCCTGTTGTGGTCCAAGCTGCCACCTGACCTTGGATCAGGAGCCCTGGGGTGGGGGGGTGTGGGACCAGGTTCTGGGTCTGGAACACCAAGAGCCGGCTGGGGCCCTGACGGTGCGTGTGGCCAGGAGCAGCCGGCTGACAGCGGAGCCTGCCCGGGCTGGATCCGCGTCCTCTCTCCCTCGGCCGTCCGTGGCAGGTGGCCGGAGGCAAGAGGAGCCGCCGTTGCCGCCGGCACACTCTGAGCTCCTGCTATGTCAGCAGGGGCCTTGACCTTCTGTCTCTCAATTGGAGCGCGGTCTTTGAAGTCTTGTCCTCGTGTATAGACGAGGGCCCTGACCTGACGCCGCAAAGCCCTGGGATAAGGACAGGAGTCAAGGGCTCCCTGGCAGAGCCCTGCATTCTTTAAAAAATATATATATTTTTAGCCCTGGCTGGTGTGACTCAGTGGATAGAGCGTCGGTCTGCGGACTGAAGGGTCCCAGGTTCAATTCCAGTCAAGGGCACGTACCTGGGTTGTGGGCTCCATCCCCAGTGTGGGGCGTGCAGGAGGCACACCGATCCGTGATTTGCTCTCATCATTGATGCTTCTCTCTCTTCCCTTCTCCCTTCCTCTCTGAAATCAATAAAAATACACTGAGTGACCAGATTATTATGATCTCTGAATGCATAGTCATCTGGCCACTCAGTGTCTATCCTATAGAATAACAGGCTAATATGCAAATTGTCCCCTCGACCAGGCGTTCGACCAGCAGGCAGGCCGGCCAACCGCCCACGTCCCCTCCCCCTGGCCAGGCTGGCCGGAGCCCACCCATGCACGAATTCATGCACCGGGCCTCCAATATATATATATATATACACACACACACACACACACACACACACACTGAGTGGCCAGATTATTGTGCGTTCAGAGATCATCATCATCTGGCCACTCAGTGTATCTATATTTGCCCTGGCTGGTGTGGCTCAGTGGAGAGCGTCGGCCTGTAGACTGAAGGGTCCCGGGTTCAATTCCGATCAAGAGCACACGCCCGGGTTGCGGGCACATCCCCAGTAGGGGGCGTATAAAAGGCGGCCGATCCATGATTCTCTCTCATCGTTGATGTTTCTCTCGCTCTCCCTCTCACTTCCTCTCTGACATCCATACAAATATATTTTTAAAAATACACATAAAGGTTAATATATATATATATTTTTAATTGATGTCAGAGAGGAAGGGAGAGGGGTGAGTTAGAAACATCAACGATGAGAGAGAATCATGGATCTGCTGCCTCCTGCACGCCCCCTACTGGGGATGGAGCCCACAACCCGGGCCTGTGCCCCTGTCCGGAATCGAACCTGGGACCCTTCAGTCCACAGGCCAACGCTCTATCCACTGAGCAACACCGGTTAGGGCTCTACACACGAGTTTAGAACCTTGCTCCCTGGGGAGCTTTGGAGGGCAGTGTGAGAATGGACCCACGGGGTGGCCCTGGCTTCCGGTTCCATGACTGTCAGAGCACAAACCACTCAGGACTTCCCCCAGGCAGGTGAGGGTTGGGATCGCACGCTTAAGCAGAGCTTGGGGGTGAGCGGCACCCACCTGCACCCCTGCCTGTGCCCTTCCTGCCCGGAGTCCAGGCCCGTGAGGGAGGAGAGAGGCTGAGCCGTCGGAAAGAAAAATGGGGCGCTCCACCCAAGTCCTGCTCGGGGTGCACACGGGAGCCAACTGCTTGGCCTTCCTCTACCTCCCCCTTCCTCTCTCTCTAAAATAAGAACACATTAAAAATATATATATATATATTTCTTTATTGATTTCGGAGAGGAAGGAAGAAGGAGAGTGAGAGAGAGAAGTGTCCATGAGGAGAGAGAATCACGGACCGGCTGCCTCCTGCACGCCCCACCCTGGGGATGGAGCCCACAACCTGGGCATGAGCCCTTGGCCAGATTCGAACCCTGGACCTTTCAGTCCACAGGCCAATGCTCTATTCATTGAGCCAAACTGCCCAGGGCAATAAAAATACATTTTTATTTATTTATTAAAAACAAACAAACATTATTTTATTGATTTTTCACAGAGAAGAAGGGAAACAGATAGTAAGAAACATCGATGAGAGAGAAACATGCATCAGCTGCCTCCTGCACGCCCCCCACTGGGAATGTGCCCGCCACCCAGGTCCATGCCCTTGACCGGAATCGAACCCGGGACCCTTCCGTCCGCAGGCGGGCACTCTGTCCACGGAGCCACACCGGCCGGGGCTGAAACACATGGTTAAGGTGTGGTGTGATGAGCACGAAGGGATGAAAAGAGTCGTGATCTTGCTGGTCCCCTTTAGGAACACCCCCAAACTTGCCACAGGGCTCAGGACACAAGCCAGGGTCCTGCTCCCCACCCCCCGCCCCCCAGCAGAGGAGGAATCCCAACATGAAGGGCAATGGTGCGAGCGGAAGTGTATGCTCTGTGCCTTCCCACCTCCCGCCCTCTCCCCGAACACGCCCCCCTCCCCCCAGGTACCTCCCCTGCTGGACGCCTGCCTCCCAATCCTCAGGGATGAGCTCACAGCGCAAAGGCAGGCTCACCGATGGCAGGAAACCCCGCCTGTCACTTCCCCGGGGCGGGGGGGGGCGGGGGGGGGGAGAGGGGGGGAGGGGGAGCACCTCTCAGCTCCCCGCCTCCCTTCCTAGCAGGGGGTCCTTCTGTGTATATCCGGGGGCCTGCACCGCCAGTCCAGGTGTGCTGGAGCCTGAATCACAGCCGGCAGGTCCCCGAGACCTCCTCCTCCAAGACAGAAAAGTAGGACCCCCTCCCAACATATAGAGAACATGCTCAACCCCCCCTCCCCGCGCACCCCTTGGTTTTAGTACCCATCCCGGCAGCCCCAGGCCTGCCAAGCTCAGGGGAGTACATCCTGGGTCGTGGTTTTGGTGCAAAACATATGCGAACAGAAATGTGGCCCCAGTGCCCGTGAATCACTCAGCTGGTGCCTCTCTGCCCCCTTTTATGCCCCAAAACACATCAGTGAGCATGCACTTCCAGCCTGCCCTCCTCCCCGCCACCGCCAAAAGGGAGGTGTCAGACTCGGTCCCCACACAGTCCACCCACTCATAGCTGAGAGAGACACAACCATGATTGAGATTGTACTTGGGGCCCTGTCTGGTGTGGCTCAGTGGGTAGAGCGTCAGCCTGCGCACCGAAGGGTCCTGGGTTTGGTTCCGGTCAAGGGCACACACCTGGGTTGTGGGCTCGATCCCCAGTAGGAGGTGTGCAGGAGGCCGCTGATCCATGATTCTCGCTCAGCATTGATGTTTCTCTCTCTCTCCCTCTCTCTTCCTCTCTGAAATCAATACAAATATCTATACTAATAAAAGGGCAATATGCTAATTAGACCAGGTTATCTGGCCATCTTCCAGATGTCTGACTTCCTTCCAGAAAAGCCATGGTGGTGGGGGCCAAGGCCGAGGCAGTTGGGGGCGAGATCAGGCCAGCAGGGGAGGGCAGTTGGGGGAAACCAGGCCAGCAGGGGAGGACAGTTGGGGGCATTAGGCAGGCAGGCAGGTGAGTGGTTAGGAGCCAGTGGTCCTAGATTGTGAGAGGGATGTCCCACATTGGAGAGGGTGCAGGTTGGGCTGAGGGGATGCCCCCCCCCCCATGCATGAATTTTGTGCACTGGGCCTCTAGGCTTGTATAATAAAAGTCTTATATGCTAAGTGTCCGGTCATTCGTTCCACCAATGAAAGCATAATATGCTAATGATATGCTAAGGCCGCTCAACCACTTGCCATGACGTGCACTTACCACCAGGGGGCAGACGCTCCAACCAGTAGGTTAGCTTGCTGCTGGGGTCCAGCTGATTGGGACTGAGCAAGATGGGCCGGACCTGCCCTGGAGCCCTCCCGCAGCCCCTCCCCCCTGGCCGGCCCCACCCCTGATCGGCCCTCATCGGGGCAGGCTCGCCAAACCCCATCTGTGCACAAATTCATGCACTGGGCCTCTAGTTTACACTAATAAAAGAGAAAGATACAAATTGACCTTACCTCCGCGATGTGCACCAGCCAATCAGGAGTGAGTATGCAAATTAACCCAACAAAGATGGTGGGTTAATTTGCATATGCAGGCAGGGAGCAGAGACTGAAGACTCCGGCTGGAGTGAAGAGTGAAGACTGAAGACTGAAGAGGCTTGGCTTCCGCTGCGGCTGGAAGGAAGGCCTGGATCCCGGGTGCCTGAGGAAAACTGGTGCCGGCAGCCAGGGGAAGGAAGACCTGTTGCACGAATCTTCATGCACTGGGCCTCTAGTATATCTACAGAAAGAAAGAGATTGTGCTTGGGGAACTCGTCTCCCAGGAGGGACGCAGTCTGTCCCTTCAGAGTAGGGGTGGGGTCATGCTGGGGGGCGGGGCCTCAGACTGGGAACGACTTCCGTGGCCTTTATACATGGGCCTTACTTATGGACATTCTTAGCGGCATGCTCCGGCCTGGCCACTGTTTTCCAGGGTGGAGACTGGGGGACTATGTGAACTGTGCTGCAGACACGTCACCGCTGAGCCGTGAGGCTGGCTCGGAGCAGGCACATGGGAAGAGGGTGAGGACTCTGTGAGCTGTAGCCATTCGGTGCCGAAGGTTAAGCAGCGCTTGCAAGTGTCGACTTCTGGTTCGATTTGGACAGGCCTGCATGTCGTCACGTAACGTCCCGGGGAATGGAGGGCTGGCCCTAATTGTCACCACAGCGCTGGCTGAGGGCCGGAGGTGGCCGGCGACAGCTCACTTCTGTTAACTTCCACCTTCCCATTCCGGTCAAGCTAAGTTCATCACAGTAGAGTCCAACACTATCACACGGTCGCTCATCCCCTCACCGTCAGACATTTGGCTGTGTTTTAAAAATATATAGATTTTATTGATTTTTTTTTCAGAGAGGAAGGGAGAGGGGTAGAGAGTTAGAAACAGCGATGAGAGAGAACCATCGATCAGCTGCCTCCTGCACACCCCCCACTGGGGATGTGCCCGCAACCAAGGTACATGCCCTTGACCGGGAATGAACCTGGGACCCTTCAGTCTGCAGGCCGACGCTCTATCCACTGAGCCACACGGGTTAGGGCCACTTGGCTTTTTGTTATCAATAGTTTACTATGACAGCCCGGCCGGCGTGGCTCAGTGGCTGAGCATCGACCAATGAACCAGGAGGTCACGGTTCGACTCCCGGTCAGGGCACATGCCCGGGTTGTGGGCTCGATCTCCAGTGTGGGGCGTGCAAGACGCAGCCGATCCATGATTCTCTCTCATCAAGGATGTTCCTAGCTCTCTCTCATTCTCTCTTCCTCTCTGAAATCGATAAAGAAATATATATATAAACAAATAGTTTACTATGACAAGGACTACTTGCTTGGATATCTTTATTTATTTATTTTTAAATATATTTTATTGATTTCAGAGAGGGAGGGAGAGGGAGATAGAAACATCCATGATGAGAGAGAATCATGGATCGGCTGCCTCCTGCACACCCCCTACTATAGATCGAGCCTGCAACCCAGGCATGTGCTCTTGACCGGAATTGAACCTGGGACCCTTCAGTCCACAGGCGGACACTCTATCCACTGAGCCAAACCAGCTAGGGCTGGACACCTTTATGAATGGATATTTTTTTCTCCATATTTGTTTTTGTTTTCAACATTTTTTTTATTGATTTCAGAGAGAGGAAGGGAGAGGGAGAGAGAGAGAGAAACATCAATGGTGAGAATCATCGCTCTCCCCACACTGTGTATGGAGCCTGCAACCCGGGCATGTGTCCTGACCGTGAATCACACCCGGGACCTCGTGGTTCGTCGGTCGACGCTCAACCACTGGCCAACACCAGCTGGGCTTCCCCATTTTCTAACAATAATGGACACACAGATGATGACTCCATGTCCCAGGCTCGGTGCCAAGCACTTACGTATAATAATAACTCATTTAACGTTCACGACAACTCTCACGGTCATCCTCCGCGGTTTAGGGGGGGAACGGAGGCCCCGCGAGGTCTGTTCGCGTTCCCAGGATCACCGCCGCTAAGCGAAGGCAAAGGGGTTGGGGTCTTCTCCTCCCCGGCTGCTCGAAGGTCAACCTTCATCGTGAGCGACACGGTCCCTGTCCGGACCAGGAAGTTCATGACCAGCAGACCACTACAGCGGCAGCAAATCCTCACTGATGCCTTTCACCCCGGGAAGGCGAACACTAGCCAGAATGCCTACGACCTCACCTGATGCCATCTTTGTGTTGGGATTGCGGATGAAAGGGCCCACATCCTAACCTGAAAAGCTCAGGGGAGGCCTGCGTGGCGGCCTTGCAAACGCAGAGACCTAAAGTCGCCACAGAGGACGGTCTGAAATGCCCCGGCCGGTGTGGCTCAGTGGATAGAGCGTCAGCCTGCGGACTGAAGGGTCCCCAGTTTGATCCCGGTCAGGGCACAGGCCTGGGTTGCGGGCTCGATCCCCAGTGTGGGGAGTGCAGGAGGCAGTTGGTCCATGCTTCTCTCCTCATGGATGTCTCTATCTCTCTCTCTCCCTCTCCCTCCCTCTCTGAAATCAACAAAAATATATTTTAAAAAAAGAAAAAATACAGGCACGTCCCGTACATTCTCACTTTGCACAGCACCCGGGTGAGATGCGCTATCGTCACCATCTCGCTGGTGAGCAGCCGGGGTCGCGGAGACCAGGCCACATGTCCGAGGTCACACCGCCGGCAGCCGCAGAGACAGCATGGGGGGTCTCGGGGGGTGTCACCCCCCGCATTGGTGCTGGCCCTTTGCTGGCAGTCACGTCGGGGAGGGTCCCTGAGCAGGTCAGAAATGTGGGGTGCGCCCCACCCCCCCGCCATGCTTCTGTGTGTGGCTTGCTCCCGCGGCACTCTGGCCCACATTGCCTCATCTGTCTGCAGTCCTCCGGCTGCCCCGCCTGACCGGGAAGGGCGGGGACGTGCCAGCCCTGGCCCCTGGCCCACAAGTCCTGCTCCACTGTCTCCCCGAGAGGCCCAGCCCCAGGGGAAGCGGAACGCGGCCGAGCACTGCCGCTGACCTCAGCCCCGTGATCTCCGTCCCTACGGTGAGTGAGCGCCACGCATGACTCAGTGACTTTTTGTGGAGCTGCAGGAGACTTGCTGTGTCATCAGTGGTGGCCGGAAACCGTGGGCGGGCTTCTCCCTGCTGAGTTCACTTTCCCTGTATTTAAAATAATAATAATTAAAAAATATATTTTTTTACTAAGCGGGGGGGGGGGGGGGGGGGTGGTGGCGACCCTCAGCCCAGCCTGCACCCTCTCCAATCTGGGACCCTCAAGGGATGTCCGACTGCCTGTTTAAATGGGCAGTCGGACATCCCTCTCACAACCCAGGACGGCTGGCTCCCAACCGTTCGCCTGCCTGCCTGCCTGATCACTCCTAACCGCCTCTGCCTGCCAGCCTGATCACTCCCTAACCACTCCCCTGCCAGCCTGATCACCCCTAACCGCCTCTGCCTGCCAGCCTGATCACTCCCTAACCACTCCCCTGCCAGCCTGATCACTCCCTAACCACTCCCCTGCCAGCCTGATCACCCCTAACCACCTCTGCCTGCCAGCCTGGTCGCCCCCAACTGCCCCCCTCTGCCAGCCTGGTCGCCCCTCACTTCCGCCCCCCTGCCGGCCTGGTCGCCCCATGCAGCCTGCTGTTCAGTTGTTACTGTGAGGGCGTCATGACAAATCTGCATATTACCCTTTTATTAGTATAGGTAATAGAGGAATATGCAAATTGTCTGGGACGCTGTCACAGTAACAGTAAAGACCAAACAGCAGGCTGTGTGGGGCGATCAGGTTGGCAGGGGGCTTAGTGAGGGACGACCAAAGGACTGAAAAGCAGACTGTGTGGGGTGACCAAACCTGCAGGGCAGCAGTTGGGGGTGACCAGGCCAGCAGGGGGGGCAGTTGGGGGTGACCAGGCCTGTAGGGGGGGCAGTAAGGGGCAACCAGGCTGGTGGAGGGGGAGAACAGTTAGGGCTGATCAGGCCAGCAGGCAGAGGCGGTTAGGTGTGATCAGGCTGGCAGGGGAGGTAGTTAGGGGCGATCAGGCAGGCAGATGAGCAGTTAGCAGCTAGTGGTCCCAGATTGTGAGAGGGATGTCTGACTGTTGGTTTAGGATGTCTGACTCCCTGGGATCGGGCTTAAACCGGCAGTCAGACATCTCTCGAGGGGTCCTGGATTGGAGAGGGTGCAGGCTGGGCTGAAGGGACCACCCCCCTTGCATGAATTTCGTGCACTAGGGTTCTAGTATAAATACATATATATACTAGAGGCCCAATGCATGAAAATTTGTGCAAGAGTAGGCCTTTCTTCACCCGGCTGCCATCACCGACTTCCCTCCTCCCACCACCCGCAGACACCTGGGACCCCGGCTGGCTTCTCCCGGGCCCCAGCTTTGTCAGGAAGGATGTCCAGAATGACGTCCGGTCTAATTAGCATATTAATGAGCAAATCAATAAATATCTATACTAATCAAAGTATAGGTATTTATTGATTTCAGAGAGGAAAGGAGAAGGAGGGAGAGACAGAAACATCCATGATGAGAGAATCACGGATCGCTGCCTCCTGCATGCCCCACTGGGCATGGACCCTGCAACCTGGGCCTGTGCCCCAACCAGGAATTGAACCATGACCTCCTGGCTCGCAGGTTGATGCTCAACCGCTGAGCCACATGGCCGGGCCTGCGTGAGGGTTTTAAAAGGTGAATTTTCCCAGCAGCTCTGCAACTTGCTGGGGCAGGGTTAATGCTGCAGCTCCTGAGTGATAGGAAATGGGCGCGGGAGCCGTGGGCTGGCCACATCTCACTGGCTTCTGAGCCATAGGAGCTGCGCTGTCACGAGGGCCCACCCCGCCCGGCACACACCCGCCAGCAGCCACTTCAGGTTCTCCCCCTTCTGGCATTTGTACAAAAAAAATTTATTTTTTAAAATAATGTTTGTAGCCCTGACCGGTGTGGCTCAGAGGCTAGAGCGTCGGCCTGCGGACTGAAGGGTCCCAGGTTCGATTCCGGTCAAGGCTATGGACCTTGGTGGCGGGCACATCCCCAGTGGGGGTTGTGCAGGAGGCAGCTGATCGATGTTTCTCTCCCATCGATGTTTCTAACTCTCTCTCCCTCTCCCTTCCTCTCGGTAAAAAAATCAATAAAATATATTTTAAAAAATAATTTTTGTTTTTCCTGAAAAGTTAGCAGGACTTTCCCCGGGGGGGTGATGACGGGAGCTCCATCCTACTCATCCCTCCCTCCCTCCTCGTAGTGCGCCTAACATGGCTGTCATTTCAGCATTTGGGGGGCACGTGGAGGGGCGGGATGCGGGGAGACCCAGCAGCTCCTGGGGGAGGGGGGCACAGAGGGCCCGCCCCACGGAGACCTGGAGGGGAGAGAGGGGACGCAGACCACGCCCCGGAAGGAGCAGGGGCCAGCAAGGATGCACTTCTTCCCCGGAGGCTGCGCTCCCAGGACAGACAGGGGTTTCCAAGTCCCTTTGCATGTTAGAAAAAAACAACAAAAAAAGGGGGCTGTGTTCCGTGCAAGGAAACACTTATGTGGCCCAGATGTTAGCGGGAGGCCCCCTGCCCCTCCAGAGCCGGGTCCCGTCCGCCCAGCCGCCTCCGCTCCCACGGGCCAGCCCTCCGCGGGACTGCGCCTGGCTCCTCGGGACCCTGAGCTCCCAGGACCGCCTTCTGGTCCACGTTCTGGTACCCGAGGGGGGCGGGGCACAGCCTCGGGGTCTGTCCATTGAGGTCAGAGCCCGTGGGGAACCTGGGCTCGGGTCCCCGCCAGAGGCCTGGACCTGCTGAGCCTGAGCCTGAACCGGTTCCCTCCAGGTCCCGCCGCTCTGTGCGCGCGGCCAGGCCTCCGCGAGGGGCCGGGGCTCCGGAGCCCCGCAGATCTGGGTTCAGGTCCCGCCTCTGCCGTTTAGATGCGGTGGCCGGTGGCTGGGAGACTGGCACGGAAGCCGCAGCTCCGGCTGAGACGGCGCGCAAAGCCTGGGCGCGCACATTCCCCGACAGCATCTCCCCATCCTCCTGACCCACAGCCCAGACGCAGCGGGACGTGTGCGCCCCCCATGCACGGCTGCCCCTAGCGTGTGTGGGAGGAGGCCCCGGGGAGGGGGGGGCGGTCGTTTTGCCTGCCTCCAGCAGGGCGTGCATTTTCCTTGCTCTGGAGCTGGCGAGGGAGGCTCAGAGCCGGTACCCGCTCCTGCTTCCCCATGGGCAGCCCGGGCATGAGGCGGCGGAGGGTGCAGGAGAGGCGGGCTGGCCCTCCCTGAGCCCACAGACGGGTCAGCTCCATGGCCGGCATCGGGGCATGCATGCAGGCGCCACACCTCCGTGTCTAGCGCGCTTAAGACGTCCCAGTGTGGCCCTGGCCGGTGTTGCTCAGTGGGTAGTGCACCAGGCCGTGGACGGAAGGGTCCTGGGTTCGATGCCAGTCAAGGGCATGTACCTCGGTTGCAGGCTCCTCCCTGGCGGGAACCCTGGTTAGGGCGCGTGCAGGGGGCAACCCATCCATGTGTCCCTCTCACATGACGTGTCTCTCTGTCTCTCCCTCTCCCTCCCACTCTCCCGAAGAATCAATGGGAAAATACCCTCCGGGGAGAATTAGCCAAAAACAACAACAAAACAAAGAAGAAAAGAGTCCGGGAATGAGAGCATATTGTAGCCAGGCCGGCCAGGGCGGGAGCGGTGAGGCCTTGGAGGGCGATCAGGTCGCGGTTCAGCCACAGAAGCAGGAATCGAACCCAGGACCCTTCAGTCCACAGGCTGACACTCTATCCACTGAGCCACACTGGCGAGGGCCGTACTGGGGATGTGCAGGAGGCAGCCCATCCATGATTCTCTCTCATCTGTTTATCTATGTATCATCTATTTATCTCACCTATCATCTATCACCTATAATCTATCCTCTATCTATCTATCTATTTATCAATAATCTATCTATCATCTATCACCTATCAATCATCTAACTATCATCTATCTATTTATCTATCATCTATTTATCTCATCTATCATCTACCTATTATCTACCACCCATCTATCTATCATCTATCACCTATCTATCATCTATCACCTATCTACCTATCTATCAATCTATCATCTATCATCTATCACCCAGCTATCTATCATCTATCACCTATCTATCAATCATCTATCTATCTATCAATCTATCATCTATCACCCATTTATCTATCATCTACCTATCTATCTATCTATTTATCTATCTATCTATCTATCATCTATCACCTATCTATCATCTATCACCTATCTATCTATCTATCTATCAATCATCTCTCTATCACCTATCTACCTATCTGTCTATCATCATCTGTCTATGACGACATGAAGTCATTCTTCGACCAAGGGAGAGCCCAGCCTGCGTGTCAGAGGTGCAGGGAACAGGTCTCCCTCCGAGTGACCTCAGTCTGTGCCAGGGCGCGTGCAGGCGGGAGCCCATCCATGTGTCTCTCTCATTGATGCTTCTCTCTGCCGCTCCCTCTCCCTTCCACGCTCCCTAAGAATCAATGGGAACATACCCTTGGGGGAGGATTCAAAAATATTAAAATAAAATGCAGATTCTGAGCCGGGGGTGGGGCTGAGAGCCAGGCGACCCCCGGGTGACCCTTCCCTGTGTCCCGCTCTCTGCCCCAGCCCTGGGCACAAGCCCTCGCTCCTTCGCCATCGGCTCCACTTCGCTCCTGCGCCCACGTTCAGCGCCATCAGGGCCGGCTTGTAGACCACATTTCCCTCCTGCAGCTGCTGCAAAAGGAAGAAAGTCCGAGTGGGGACAGGCGTGACGAGGAGAGAGTCTGGGAGGACCTGGACTCAGAGTGCAGATGTCAGGAAGGGAGAGTCCGTGGGGAAACAGGTGTGGCCCGGTTGGGGCCACGTCAGACCCAGGGCGGGGGGGAGGGGGAGCTGGAAACCACACTTCTCCTCGCGTGACCGTGACTCAGCCCGTGGAGTGAGCTGTGCTCACCCACCTCTGCTCCCCTCCTTCCCAACCCACTTCCTCCCCCCGTGGGGGGAAGTGGAGCCACATGGCAGCCTGCTCTGCTGAGTCACCCTGGGCCGAGGGGGCAGGAATGCCGCTGCTGTTGCTTTAAGATAGGGGTGCTGCTTGTTACAGCAGCAAAAAGCGGACTTATCTTGACTGGTACCCTCCCAGTGAGGCATGTGAGGGAGCCAGGGAGACTGCACAGAAGCTCAGGCCTTTTTAAAAAATATATTTTTATTTTACTAGAGGCCCGGTGCACGAATTCGTGAACAGGTGAGGTCGGGCTGGGCAGGCCGTGGGGAAGGGATGCAGGAGGTTGGCTGGCCGGCCCCATCACTGATCGGGCTGCGGGGGCCAAATGGGGGCGGGGCAGGCCAGGGGAGGGGCCATGGGCTGTTGGCTGGCCGGTCCCGTCCCCTGGTCCAACTCACCGTTGAACTCCCGGTCAAGGGGACAATTTGCATATTAGCCTTTTATTATATAGGATTGATTTCAGAGAGAAAGGGAGAGGGGAGAGAGAGAGAAACATCCATGATGAGAGAGAACCATGGACCAGCTGCCTCCTGCACGCCCCACACTGGGGATTGAGCCCACAACCGGGTGTGTGGCCTGACTGGGAATCGAACCCGGGACCCTTCAGTCCACAGGCCGACGCTCTATCCACTGAGCCACACCAGCCAGGGCTGACGGCACTTCTTGCGTCACTGTTCTTACTCTAGGAGGTGTGTGTTAGGCATGTCTTAAGACGGATCATGAGAATTCTCGCTTCCTGTTACATGGTGTTTTACAAAGCATCAGACTTTACAAAGATATTAGCTTGCAAGAACGTGGAATAAGTAACTCCCAAATGCACGGGTGTTTAATTTTTAAAAAGAAATATATTTTATTGATTTTTTACAGAGAGGAAGGGAGAAGGAGAGAGCGTTAGAAACATCGATGAGAGAGAAACATCGATCAGCCGTCTCCTGCATGCCTCCTACTGGGGATGTGCCCGCAACCAAGGTGCATGCCCTTGACCAGAATCGAACCCGGGACCCCTCAGTCCCCAGGCCGACGCTCTATCCACGGAGCCACACCGGCCGGGGCTGGGTATTTAATTTCAAGGCGTGCCTTTAACATCGATGTAAAGTGTTCACTGCACTCATTCCATAAAAGCTTAGAGCTCTAACTGCAGACGGCAGCTCAAGTGGCGGGGGCGCCGCTTTCCTAACACCACATGCCAACAGAGGCCGCTCACCACCGGGAAATGCCCTCGGAAGCACCGTCAGGAACACAGGGACTGTCTGCATCCCTTTCCCTCCCGCTGGCCGGCCTGCCACCTCATGTCCTCACAAGATGGCGGCTGTGTGGCGTGCGTGTCCCAGACAGGAAGCAGCAGCGTTCCGCCGGTGTCTGTCTCCCTTGTCGTGTGACAGCAGCAGCTTTTCCAGAAGGCCCCTCGGTGGCAGGCTTTCATGGATGTCGGGTCCACGTGGACCAGGGGCAGAGACGGTCCTAGCTGGAAGGGAGGGCAGAGGAACGAGGGTCAGCCCCCGATTGCTGTACCAGAGGGGGGTGAAGGGAGAGGGGTTGGGACGAGGTGTCCAGTGGGTGAGCCTGCCTGCCCGCCGGTGACAGACAGCTCCGCAAGGGGCTGGGATCCGCCGCCCGGGGACTCGAACCATCCATGAATTTTTGCCCCAAATCCGCAATGCCTGGAGCAGTATTTGGCCTGAGGTCGGCACTTACTCGAAACCTCCTAAATATTCGAATGAACACAGGCACGCAATAGACCAGGGCTGACGTCCAGGAGTTGTCATGTCTTTGATCAGACAGAGAACATACACGGAGTGGCCAGATTGTGATGATCTCTGAACGCGTAATAATCTGGCCACTCAGTGTGTGTGTGTGTGTGTGTGTGTGTGTGTGTATATATATATATATATATATATATATATATATATATATATATATTAGAGGCCCGGTGCATGAATTCGTGCATGGGTGGGGTCCGGCCAGCCTGGCCAGGGGGAGGGGACGTGGGCGGTTGGCCGGCCTGCCTGCTAGTCGAACTCCTGGTTGAGGGGACCTTTTGCATATTAGCCTTTTATCCTATAGGATTGACTTTGGAGAGGAAAGGAGAGGGGGAGACAGAGAGAAACGTCCATGATGAGAGAGAATCATGGATCGGCTGCCTCCTGCACCACCCCCCCTGGGGGTGGAGCTGTTTTCCCTGCAGCTGTGAGTGCATGGCAGATGGGCCAGCCCGGAGGCCAGGGTGTGTGCAGCCTCCAGCCTCGGCCCCTCCCCGCCCTGCTCTCCAGGTCTGTGAGTCCTGCTGGTGGGAGGGGAGAGCAGGACAGACCTTTGGGCAAAGCCACACCCTTTGGGGCAGCAGGTGAGGATGAGAAGAAGGAAGGAGACAGAATAGACTCAGAGACCGGGGCGAGCCTAGGCCTGCATGGGGTGCCTGCTTGGGGTGCCTGCATGCCATCACCCGAAGGTGTTTCACATTCTGGGGAGGGATCATGTCGCTTGGATGGCAAGCATGGTTCTGTCCTGGGCAGTCCCCGACGTGTCTTCTCATGCCAGAATTCCCTTTAGCAACTCCAGCTCCCACGCGGGGCTGTGGGCAGGTCCGGGCGAGGCCTAGGCCAGTGGTTTCCCAACGTGGGGTACCCACCCACGGGGTGGGGGGGCGTGATCTGATGTTTAAGGGGAGCAATTCCAGGATGAGTTATTCAGTAAATTTTTTGCATTTCTTAGGGTTCC
Organism: Corynorhinus townsendii; assembly: GCA_026230045.1. Taxonomy (NCBI): domain Eukaryota; kingdom Metazoa; phylum Chordata; class Mammalia; order Chiroptera; family Vespertilionidae; genus Corynorhinus; species Corynorhinus townsendii. The sequence goes on along the minus strand of JAPDVU010000017.1, from coordinate 12,625,114 downwards.
AAGGGCCTCATAGTCTATAAAAATACACGGAGCGGCCAGATGATGATGATCTCTGAACGCATAATCATCTGGCCACTCAGTGTACATCCTATAGAATAAAAGGCTAATATGCAAATGGTCCCCTCGACCAGGAGTTCGACCAGCAGGCAGGCCGGCCAACTGCCCATGTCCCTTCCCCCTGACCAGTCTGGCCGGACCCCACCCATGCATAAATTCATGCACCAGGCCTCTAATATACATATATATACACACACACCGAGTGGCCAGATTATTACGCATTCAGAGATCATACTAATCTGGCCACTCAGTGTATATTGTGACATGCTTATGCATTTCACTTCCCTATTCTATGTTTTGAAACTTGACTTGCCATGTTTTCACATCCCTTCACAGTATTATTATTATTTTTTAGCCGTTTCTTAGTGAGTTGTCCCTCAGGACGTCCACGGTCCTTTCCCTCTTTCATTTTTCTCTCTCATGGAGGCTGTGTACTTTAGAAGCTTGTGTAGACCAAGCTCATTGCCTTTCAGGATTCCTCCCCATCAAGCATGTCAAACTCGTGGCCCACGGGCCGCATGCGGCACAATGAATATTTTTGCAGCCCAGCCAGTATAACGGTATGTAAGAAAGGTTTTAATAAAAATTTCGTAACTTAATTTTTACAGCATCCTGTTGTGCATCATTATGAATAACGAGCTACAACGTTCGCTAATGACTGACGACGGTCATCGAGTTGCAGTCACGTCCCTCACGCGCCTTACGCGCAGGCGCACCATTTCTCCCCACGGATACCGGCAGCGAATGTTCTAGCAGCCGATGGCCACGTCCTTCGTCTCGGACTGACCGGCTTGGTGTGCGCCACAGGAACTCTCTCGCTTCTGGAGAACAAGAAAAATAGGCTTATTTGCGTCACGCGTATTCATTTGTGCAGTGACTCAGGGCCTGGTGAGTTCGTGTTCAAGAGAAAATGATGATTTTTGTTAAAACGTTCTATTACTCTTTGGAATGACTCATGTATCTCAGCCCTTTGTAGTCGGCATGTCTCCATCGAGACAGACCGACGTGTGTGTGAAGACGGGAGCTTTTGTTCTTTTGCGGCCACGTCCACCAAACCTTGTTTCTCTGGCCCACGCTCGCCTCTGCGTGTGACACGCTGGGGCCACGTGAATAGGAGCTCACTTTTTGAATAATGAGAATTCTGTGTCCCGGCCGGATGTCAGAGATGCTGAGGTGGGGCGTGGCCAAAGGAAGGCTGGGGACCACTGGTCTAGGGGACGGCTGCTCCTCGGCGCGCCCTCCTGGGGCCGCATGGCAGTGAGACGCTGTGGGGACACGGATCACCCCACACCTGCTGGGCTGCCGCTCTCAGCACCCGACGCGGGGCTGGGGCACATCCCTCGCCATCAGATACCCCGGAGGAGGGAGCCTCTAGGAGCGGGGGAGGAGGGGAGGACGGGCGCCGGAATCCAGCTCTGCCTCTCAGGGGTCATGACCTTCAGTCAATCACTCTCTCCAAACTCCCCCTACTCCTCCCCCCCACCCCCCCGCCCAGGCCCATGGACAGGCTCGCTGTGTGGCGCTGCTGAGGGAACTGTTTCATGCTCAGTGGTTAGTCCTCCTGTCCTGAACTGTCTCAGCAAAGTTCATCCGACTCCATACACAGACCCTCCCAAACACAGGGCCGCCGAGCCGAGAAGCTGGGGAGACTGGTCCCCGACACAGGGTAGCCGCATCCCAGCCCTGATTGTATTATTCAAAAATTATTTCACACTAGAGGCCCGGTGCATGAAATTCATGCACGGGGTAGGGGGGTGTCCCTCAGCCCAGCCTGCACCCTCTCCAATCTGGGACCCCTCGGAGGATGTCCAACTGCTGGTTTAGGCCCAATCCCCTAAACCAGCAGTCGGACATCCCTCTCAAATCCGGGACTGCTGGCTCCTAACCGCTCAACTGCCTGCCGGCCTGATCGCCCCCAACTGCCCTCCCCTGCCAGCCTGATCGCCCCCAACTGCCCTCCCCTGCCGGCCTTATTGTCCCTAACCGCCTCTGCCTCGGCCCCTGCCACTGTGGCTTTGTCTGGAAGGAAGCCGGACGTCTGGAAAATGTTCAGTTGACCTGGTTGAATTAGCATATTACCCTCGTATTAGTATAGGTCAGCTTCTACCTCTAAGGGGGACTAAGGGGAAGGAGAGGAACACCTAAGCCACCTGGCCGATCCTGGCGGGGCACAGAGTCCAGCGAATCGGATTCACAGCGCATGCGTGTGGAGCCACAGCGGGTGCCCGCCGGGGCCTCCCTGAGGGAGGCCCCCTCCCCACCCTCCCTCTGGCTGCTCGGAGTGTCCTGGCAGCCTCTGCCCTGCCCTGTCCTCTCCGCTCCTGTGGCATTGGGCAGCCCGGACTCCCCGGGACACAGCAGGAAACCATAGTTCTGTGCTATCAGGAGACACTTCCTTTGCAGCACACAACGTCGGAGTAATCGCCCCGAGCCGGCTTCGCCCATTTCCTGGGGAGGGAGGCCCACTCGCCGGCCGGGCCCTCAGCAGGGCCCCTGCTTTCCAGCCGGCGATGCACGCGGGCCGGCCTCTCCCTCTGTCACCCGGAGGAGTGTCCTGTGTGGCCGGCTCCCTCGGAGAGCAGACTGTCCACGCTCACACAGAACAGAGGCCCCCCCTCGGTCCGTCCCCTGGTTTGAAAACGTTTCACGGGCCGTTCTGAGGGTGCAGATCCGCGGGGCAGAGAGAGAGTCATGGCTTTCTCGGGAAGTGCCCCCGGGACAGACAGAGGCGGGGGGCCAGGACACGTGGGATGGGCTGACCCCCCGAATACCGTATGGCCCCCGGCTCCTAAGCGAGAGGCGCCCCGTCCTCCTCCGTAGTCACGCCCGATCTTTCCAGAACAAGTCTGGAAGAATGCAGAGGCCTTGTCGTTCACTCGCCTGCATTTTGTTCATTTAAAAACATTTTTTAAAATATATTTTTATTGCCCTAGCCGGCTTGGATCAGTGGATAGAGCGTCAGCCTGCAGACTGAAGGGTCCTGGGTTCGATCCCAGCCAAAGGCACATGCCTGGGTTGCGGGCTCCATCCCCAGTGCAGGAGGCAGCTGATCCATGATTCTCTCTCATCATTGATGTTTCTCTCTCCTTCTCTCTTCTTCTCTGAAATCAATAAAGAGATATATTAAAAAATATATATACTAGAGGCCGGTGCACGTAGAGATTCGTGCAATAGGCCTTCCTTCCCTTGGCTTCCAGCACCGGTTTTCTTCCAGCACCCGGGACCCAGGCCTTCGCTCCAGCCGGAGTCTGCCTTCTTTGTCTTCGCTGCTTCCCTGCAGACTCTGGCTGGTGTCTGCCATCTTCGCTGCAGACTGCCGTCTTTGTCTTCACTGCAGACTTCAGAGTCTGCAGTCTTCGCCTTCGCTGTGGCCAGAGTGCTGCTCCTGTTGATCCCTTTGTCACCCCCACCCTCCTCAGAGCAGGCATCCTGCCCCGCCTGGCCACTTCGCGCCTGGAGCAGCTGAATGGACTCCATCTTTATCCTTCTAATTTGCATATGCCCTCCTGATTGGCTGGTGGGCGTAGCAGAGTGATGGTCAATTTGCATGTTTCTCTTTTATTGGTGTAGATATTTTTATTGGTTTCAGAGAGGAAAGGAGAGAGAGAGATAGAAACATCAGTGATGAGAGAACCATGCATGGCGAGCCCGCAACCCAGGCAGGTGCCCTGACTGGGACTTGAACCCGTGACCTCCAGGTTCCTAGGTCGATGCTCCACCCACTGAGCAACACTGGCCAGCTGCTGGCCTGCGTTTTGCATACGGGATCCTGGCAGCCTCAGCGGCAAGTCATTTCTGGCAGGCTACAGAGCAGGTGGGTCCCTGGGGAGCAGGCAAGAGTCCAGACGTCTTCAATCTCAGGACCATGTGGCCCTTTGCTCCTCATGCAGTCCTGCAAACTTCTCATGTGGATAAGAATCAGCATGTGGCTGCCTGTGGTATGGACAGGGTGCGGGGGGGGCGTGAATAGAAGGGGGGACACGAGCCCGCGATGAACAGGTTCTTTCTCTCTTTTTTTTTTAAAAAAAAAATATATTTTATTGATTTTTTACAGAGAGGAAGGGAGAGGGAGAAAGAATTAGAAACATCAATGAGAGAGAAACATCAATCAGCTGCCTTCTGCACACCCCCTACTAGGGATGAGCCCACAACCAAGGTACATGCCCTTGACCGGAATCGAACCCGGGACCCTTCAATCCGCAGGCCCAAGCTCTATCCACCGAGCCAAACCAGTTAGGGCTCTCTCTCTCTCTCTTTTTAGAAAAATATATTTTTATTGATGTCAGAGTGAAAGGAAGAGGGAAAGAGAGAGAGAGAGAGAAACATCTATGATGAGAGAGTATCATGGATCGGCTGCCTTCTGCACGCCCCCTACTGGGGATTGAGCCCACAACCCAAGCATGTGCCCTGACTGGAATCAAACTCGGGACCCTTCAGTCCACGGGCCGATGCTCTACCCATTGAGCCACACCGGCCAGAGCAGGTTCTTTCTCTTGATAGGGATGCACACGTCTTTCCAAACTCATCAGAGTGTGCACCTCAGATGTGTGTGTTTCCGTACATGGCAGTTTTAAACTATGGAAGTCGCCCTGGCCGGTGTGGCTCAGTGGATAGAGCATTGGCCTGCGGACTGAAGGGTCCCGGGTTCGATTCCAGTCAAAGGCACATGCCTGGGTTGCGGGCTCAATCCCCAGTGGTGGGCGTGCAGGAGGCAGCCGATCCATGATTCTCTCTCATTATGGATGTTTCTCTCTCCCTCTCCCTGTCTCTCTGAAATCAACAAAAATATATTAAAAAACAATAAAAATAAATAAAACATGGAAGTAAACATGTAGAAATAGCAGGACGATTTATCTAGAAACTAGAGGCCTGATGCAAGAATAGGCCTTTCTAGGCGGAAGTCAATGGGGGGAAAAAAAGGAGACATATGTACTACTATTTGTAATACTTAAAACGATAAAAAAAAAAAGAAAAAAGAATAGGCCTTCCTTCCTCCGGCTGCCAGCACTGGCTTCCCTCTGGCCCCGTGGACCTGGGCTGCTTCCCTCTTCTGGCTGCCCGCAGGCACCCTGGCTTGGTCAGGAAGGACGTCCGGAATGACTTCCGGTCTAATGAGCATATTCCCCTTTTATTAGTATAGATATTCCTGTGAGGCAGCACACTTCAAAAGGGAGAGAGGAGAGCCTCGGGCTACAGCCCTAACCTGGAGAGGGTGGCTGACAGGTAACACGCAAGACGAGATGCGGGTCTGCTGGCCACGCGTGTGGGCAATGGCTGCCTCTCTGCCGGTGCCCTTGACTGTGAGCTGAGGGCGTTCTCCCCCGACCCCCCTCACCACCACCTCCCCAGGCGCTAGAGGACAGCCCAGGATGCCCTGTCCCCACTGTCTGAGACCGGCTGGCCCGGAGGCGCTGTGGGTGTGGCCTGGCTTGGTGACTCTGTAATTTGACCCTCTGTCCACGTGGCCAGAGCAGGAGGCAGGGTGGTGGATGGGATCCCTCTGGGAAGTCCAGCGCTGGCTCGATGCTGCTAAAATTAGAAGCAGGCCCCTGAGATCAAGGCCATTCCTCTCCCGCCCCCCTCCCCGCCCCATCCCCCAGCTCACTTCTCCTTCACCCCGGCCCACAGACACGCGCTCCCAGGCACAGCCACGGTCACGTGAGCTCCCGATGACCCTGACCTCTCAGACAGAGACTCACAGGAGAAGGAAGGAGCAAACATGCAGCAAAGAGGGGAAGGAAGACAGAGAGGAGACAAGAACGAGTGAAACCCTGACCCGTGTGGCTCAGTGGATAGAGCCTCGGCCTGAGGACGGAAGGGTCCCGGGTTCGATTCCGGTCAAGGGCATGTACCTGGGTTGCGGGCCAGTGGGGGACGTGCAGGAGGCAGGCTGGTTGGTGTTTCTCTCTCATCGATGTTTCTAACTCTCTCTCCCTCTCCCTTCCTCTCTGTAAAAAGTCAATAAAATATATTTAAAAAAAAAAGAACGAGTCAAGAGAATTGACCCCAGTGGGCGATCCTGTGAGTCGGCCCGTAGCCTTGGCCGCTGTCTGTGTGGGCCCAGCGGCTTCCCCGAAGACAGCCGGGCAGCCTCGTTCCAGGAAGACTCCAGAAATGAAGCTAGGATCTCTCCTCACCGCATGCAGACACAGACCTGGACTGGGCCTCCCAGAGTCTGTGTCTCCCGCGTCAAGGCGAGCCCCCTGCTGCCCCCACCCCTGCAGAAAGATGGCTGCCTGTAGGCTCAGACGATGCTCAGCACGCTTTATTTTATTTTTTAAAAATACATTTTATTGATTGTTTACAGAGAGGAAGGGAGAGGGAGAGGGAGTCAGAAACATTGATGAGAGAGAAACATCCATCAGCCGCCTCCCGCACGCCCCCCACTGGGGATGTGCCCGCAACCAAGGTCCATGCCCTTGACCGGAATCGAACCCGGGACCCTTCCGTCCGCAGGCCGGCGCTCTGTCCACGGAGCCACACCGGTCAGGGTGGTCAGCACATTTTAGGAGGAAAGCATTCTTCAGTAAGGCGTGCACGCTGTTTTAGACACAATGCTATTGCACACTTAACCGACCACTGCGTAGTGTGGATGTGGCTTTCATAAGTCACCAGACGCCGAAAAAGTCGTGTGGCTCGCTTTAAAAAAAAAAATAGCCCTAAATGGTGTGGCTCAGTGGATAGAGTCACATCGGCCTGCGGACTGAAGGGTCCCAGGTTCGATTCCGGTCAAGGGCGTGGACCTTGGTTGCGGGCACATCCCCAGTAGGAGGTGTGCAGGAGGCAGTTGATGGATGTTTCTCTCTCATCGATGTTTCTAACTCTCTCTCCCTCTCCCTTCCTCTCTGTAAAAAAAAATCAATAAAATATATTTAAAAAATATATTTTTTATTGGTTTCAGAGAGGAAGGGAGAGGGAGAGAGAGAAACATCCATGATGAGAGAGAATCATGGATCGGCTGCCTCCTGCACGCTCCCTACTGGGGACCGAGCCTGCAACCCGGGCATGTGCCCTTGACCGGGAATCGAACCTAGGACTCTTCAGTCCGCAGGCTGCTGCTCTATCTGGCCAGGGCGGTGACTCACTCTTTGGCAGTATCTACTTCCCTGCGGTGCTGGGGAACGGAACCCCAGTGTCTCCGAGGTGTGCCGGCGGGGGCAGGGCTGGGCTGGGCTGGGCTGGGATCCCAGCCGTAACAGACAGATGACTTGATGACTTTGCATCTTGGGCAGTTCAGTGAATCCTTTCTGCCTCGTCTTCTCTGTCAGCAAGCACAGACAGCTCTTGCGCTGGCCGGTGTGGCTCCGTGGGTAGAGCGCCGGCCTGAGGACTAAAGGGTCCCGGGTTCGATTCCTGGCCAAGGGCACATGCCCGGGTGGCAGGCTTGGTTCCCAGTATGGGGCGTGCAGGAGGCCGCCGATCCATGATTCTCTCTCCTCATGGATGTTTCTCTCTCTCTCTCCCTTCCTCTCTGAAATCAATAAAAATTTAAAGAAAAAACAGATTTCTCTCCCGGGAGTGGTGCTGTGGGGATGAAGGGAGGTGAGCCAGTTGCCAGCCCCCGGGAGGTACCACGTGGAATCACCTGCAAGTGGTTTTCTGGTCTGGCTGGTCTTGGCTGGCTCTACCCCTGGGGACCTTACCTCATTGCGGGTCTCTCTCTTTCTGATGCTGCTCTGAGCGTGGTTTTTTACCCCAAACTGGAGGCCCGGTGCACGGATTTCGTGCCCGCGTAGGGCCCCCAGGCCTGGCCGGTGATTGGATCCGGTCAGGGCCCCCTTCTCCTGGCCTCCTGCCTCCTCCTTCCCTCACTCCCTCAGCGCCCTGCCGCAGCCACTGGTCACCCGCCACGTTCTGTGCCGCCCCCTGGTGGTCAGCGCCCGTCACAGCGAGCGATGGAACTCCCGGTCTCCTGGTCGAACTCCCAAGGGGACAATTTGCATATTAGCCTTTTATTATCTAGGGTTCCCCAGTCCGCTCGAGGTTGGCCTTCGGAGACAGGGCAGAGGTGCTTCTGGCTGCATGCTCATTTCCTTTCCGGTTGACCGTGCAGTGGCTGTAGCTTCTCGCTCTGCCTTCCCCAGGCCCGTGGCACCCACGCCCTGTGCTGTGTGTCTGTGGGAGGGACAGACGGCCCGCAGATCCCGGGCAGCCTCGCGCGCAGTCTGCCTGATGCCGTGGTGGGTGGGCGCGGAGAGGGTGCTGGAGGGGACAGCTGTTCAAATTCTGTAATCAAGAATTTATTATTATTACTAGAGGCCTGGTGCATGAAAATTCATGCACTCACTGGGTGGGGGAGTCCCTCAGCCCGTCCTGCCCCCTCTCACAGTCCGGGAGCCCTCAGGCGATGTCTGTGGGGAGGGGGCCTAAGCTGCCGTCTGGCCTCCCTCTGTGGGAGGTGACCGGCGGGCCGACCTGGGCACAGCCAGCAGCCAGCCTGCCCCGAATCGCCCCACCATGGTGGTGGCCTCCCTCTGCAGGAGCTACCGGGGTGGGCCGATCTGGGGGTGGCCAGTGGCCGGTCCCACACTAAATCGCCCTGCCGCGGTCGCTGGTGGCCTCTCTGTGCGGGAGATCAGGGGGTGGCACCAGCCCCCATCGCCCCTCCCCTGGTCGCCACCGCCCCCCCCCACTCCATCGCCGTCTCCTCCCTCTGCCTGCTGGCACTCACCTTGGCTGGCCTGGCTCCCCCTGCTCCTGACCCCGCCCCCCTCCCCCACCATCCGGTCGTTCTGCCCTTTGGTTGACTTGCATATTACACTTTTATTACATAGGATTATTATTATTTTATGATTCCTCCCCTGAGGATATTTTCCCATTGATTTGTAGGGAGAGTGGGAGAGAGAGGGAGAGACAGAGAGAAACATCGATGGGAGAGCCACACTGGTGGGTTGCCTCCTGCACGCGCCCCGACCAGGGCCCGGGCCGGGGAGGAGCCTGCCACCGAGGTACATGCCCTTGACCGGAATCGAACCCGGGACCCTTCGGTCTGCAGGCCGGCGCTCTATCCACTGAACCACACCGGCCAGGGCTGTTAAAATTTTTTTTAAAGCCACTTAATCAGTTAATTAATTGGATGCTCTGGACTTCTCAGCTGAACGAAAACATATTCAATTTATTTGGGGGAAATGTCACAATTTTGTACTTGACAGCTGTCCAGTCGTACCCATAAGGCCGTTCTTATCATTGTCGCTGTTAGTAGTAGAGAGAGCACTCAGTGGACAGAGCGTCGGAATGCAGACTGAAGGGTCCCGGGTGCGATTCTGGTCAGGGCACAGGCCTGGGTTGCGGCTCGATCCCCAGGGTGGGGCGTGCAGGATGCAGCCAATCTGTGATTCTCTCTCATCATGGATGTTTCTCTCTCTCTCCCTCTGCCTCCCTCTCTGACATCAGTAACAATGTTTAAAAAAATAATTAATAAATAAATAAGAGACAACTCTTCCCAGAAGACCTGGGAGGGAAGTATTAAGGTTCCTCCCCCTTTAAAAATGAATAAATAAATAACGTAATGGCAGTGCGAGGTGGAGGCCGCACCGGGAGTCCAGGGCCACTTCCTGTGGGACAAGGTGGGGTTTGCATCCTCATGCCTGCCCAGGGACTCCCGCGCACAGTGGGTGGGCCTGGTGCCCATGGACCCCGTGCACAGTGGGTCTGAAGCCCTCATTTCAGGCTCGGCTTGCATTGAATCTTCCATTTGATCACCCAGCTGCTGTGAACAGAACTCCGAGGAAGAGCCTCACAGACACCGCCCCCCTCACCAGCCTGGCTGCAGGTGCCCCCAGAGCCCCCAGAGCCCCCAGAGCCAGGCTCAGCACAGAGTCCCCCCTCCTCTGGCTTCCCGGCTGTCCCTCCCCGACCTGGCGAGGCTGTCCAGTCCTCTCCTGTCTGCGGCACCTGTTGGGAGGAGCCTGGCAAGTCTGCCTGTGCCAGTCTGGGGGTGCCTGAGGTGCCCGGCACCTTCACCCCAAGGTGCCCGAGGGTTAGAGACACAGAGACCAGCCCTCCTTTTCCACCAGGAGCTCCTCTTCCAGCGGGAGCAGGTGAGCTTGGCCTGCGGGGGTGGGGGGGTGCTTTGGTGGCTCTAGGCACAGCAAGGGGGGAGAGAGAGAGGGAGAGGGAGGGAGGGAGAGAGAGGAGAGAGAGAGAGAGAGGAGAGAGAGAGGGGAGAGGGAGGGAGAGAGAGAGACGGGGGAGGGAGAGAGAGGAGAGAGAGAGAGAGAAGAGAGAGAGAGAGAGGAGGGAGAGAGAGAGGAGAGAGGGAGGAAGAGAGAGAGAGAAAGAGAGGGAGAGAGAGGAGACAGGGAGAGGGAAGGGGAGAGAGAGGAGGGAGAGAGAGAGGAGAGAAAGGGGGGAGAGAGAGAGAGAGGGAGAGAGAGAGAGAGGAGACAGAGAGAGGGAGGGAGAGGGAGAGGAGGCGGGGAGAGAGAGAGGGAGGGAGGGAGGGAGGCTCCTAGACACAGAGACCTCGCTGGAGCCCGGCGTGTCCGGTGTCCGTGTCCGGTGTCCGCGGTAGACTGGGGGAGCCGTGTGTGATGCCCCAGAAGGCGGCGCTCCCCTGACAGGTGGAGGCAAAACTGACCGCTGAGCAGCAGGAGAGCTTGACCAGTGAGCCCGGGGCGGGGGAGGCCTTGATTCCTGAGGCCTCAGTGTCCCCTCCTGCCTCTGACACTCAGCATGGCCACCCCAAGGCTCCTCCTTCCTGGTTCAGCCCCGCTCTATGCAGGATCTGGGGGTCCATGAGCTGTGTCCCACCGCCCCACCCCGTCCCATTCACCGCTGTCATGACATGGGTGAGGCCCCCATGTTTCCCTTGAGGCATCTTGTTCTAAAAAATATATATTTTATTGATTTTTTACAGAGAGGAAGGGAGAGGGAGAGAGAGTTAGAAACATCGATGAGAGAGAAACATCCATCAGCTGCCTCCTGCATGCCTGCCACTGGGGACGTGCCCACAACCAAGGTAAATGCCCTTGACTGGAATCGAACCCGGGACCCTTCAGTCCGCAGGCCGACGCTCTATCCACTGAGCCACACCGGCCAGGGCCCTAGAGGCGTCTTTGATGCTAACCTGCCTGGCCGTGTCCTCCTGATGGGCCATGGGCCCCTGACAGTGTCCAATCCTACCCCCTCGGAGGGAGGGACCTGGGGACACAGCCCTGCCCACCTTGGCCCCATCAGCTCCTGGAGCTGCCCCAGGCCGACCTCCCCAATCCTAAAAAGGGTCTATTGCCCTGACCGGTGTGGCTCAGTGGATAGAGCGTCAGCCTGCGGACTCAAGGGTCCCAGGTTCGATTCTGGTCAAGGGCATGGACCTTGGTTGCAGGCACATCTCCAGTAGGGGGCGTGCAGGAGGCAGCTGATGGATGTTTCTCTCTCATCGATGTTTCTGACTCTCTGTCCCTCTCCCTTCCCCTCTGTAAACAATCAATAATATATATACACACACACACACACACACACACACACACATTAAAAAGAAAAGGATCTTGTTAACATAAAAAAAACGATGAAACCTGTAAAGAATTTCTGTGAGTTTATTGGAGCCAAACTGTCGACAATCGCTGGGAAGCAGAACCTCAACGGATGGGGTGACGCCCCGGAGAATGGGGGTTCCATCTGTGCTTACACATCGCAATCGAAGGAGGGACGCGGGTGGGTGACAGGAAATCCACTGGGGACGGACCAGAGAGGCGGGAGCAAGCAGAGCGGGAAACCCCTGGGATTGGATAGAAGGTAAAATGATGGACACACACCTAGGTGGGTGCAGGGACAATTCACATGACAATGAGGGGATCTGTGGTCTCGGTCCTGGCGCCCAGCACGGTAGGCTGTGCCCCGAGGGGTCCGGGAAAAGGGGAGTTACAAGGTACCCAGACATTCCAAGGGTGTGTTATCACAGAGGCCAAAAGACAGCCGGGCTCCGTGCAGGTCAAGGCTGACCTTGTCAGGGAAGACGCCGGCCTAGGAGGTGACACCCCCACTCTCCCTGCTTCTCATTCAAGTTTAATGTCAGACCGTCCTGTGGGTGACGTTAGGTCTCTGAGTTTGCAAGGCCGCCAGGCAGGCCTCCCCTGAGCGGTCCGGTCACACGTGGCCCCTGTCGTCCGCAGTCTGTACGTGGCCTTGGAGCTCAGATGTCCGGCCGACCCCCAGCTTCTGCCTCTTCCGGGCTAGGCAGATGCCTGGCAGCGAAGGGAGCCCTGGAGGGGGCCCTGCTGTCTCGTTCCTGCAGACACGCGTGCCTTCCTGCAAGAGGCTGGCTGGAGACCCGCTGGCGCGTTCCCTCGATCAGCTGCTCCGTGAACACGTGCCAGGATCACGGCCCCTCGGGTCTGAGCCCCGAGCTTTAGAGCGAGGAGAAGCGTCCGAGCCTGCAGGCTCCCTCTCATCCAGGAAACCTGGGGGTGCGCCCAGCCCCCGCCAGTAAACAGGTCATCTTGGCTGGAGACCCGCTGTTCTCTCTCTCTCTCTCTCTCTCTCTCTCTCTCTCTCCAACTCTCCCTTCTGGTGCATTTCTAGGGGTGCATGCCTCTTTGGGGGAAATAGTGAGGTGCGATTCCCCCCAGCAAGTCCCCAGGACCATGCACACGCAGATCTCCCGGCCTCTTTCTGCCCACCCCCCGCCCCCCCCCCAGGCCCCGGGAGTCGGTGGGTGGGCGTGTTGGGAGATAAGCAGATGGGACAAGACGTTGACCGCTGGCAGAGGGGGTCAGGCTGAAGTCAGGATGAGGGAAAGGGGGAGGGGTCAGGAGGGAGGGTGAGGCTTCTCCTAAGGAAGGGGCTGGTGATGGGCCTGGAGGATGGAAAGGGTTTCAAGTGCAGAGGTCAAGAGGTCAAGGACACCCTGATGGGGGTGGGGTGGGGGGGAGTGGGGAACACAGCCGAGCCTGGGAAAAAGCGAATTGCCCTCCACGTTGGCCAGAACATTAGGACTGGAGTTCAGGCAGCAGGTACGACACACCAAGGAGCCCCGGCCGGTGTGGCCCAGTGGATAGAGCGTCGGCCTGTGGACCGGTCAGGGCACAGGCCTGGGTTGCGGGCTGGATCCCCAGTGTGGGGCGTGCAGGAGGCAGCCGATCCATGATTCCCTCTCATCATGGATGTTTCTCGCTCTCTCTCTCTCTCTCCCCCTCTCCCTTCCTCTCTGACATCAATAAAGAAATCCTATATAATAAAAGCCTAGGTGGCATCAAGCGAGGGCGACGTTGACAGAAGATGGCCGCCACAAGATGGCTGGCAGGGGAGGGCAGTAGGGGTGACCAGGCCTGCAAGGGAGGGCAGTTGGGTGTGACCAGGCTGGCAGGGGAGGGCAGTTGGGGGCCATCAGGCCTCAGGGGGGGGCAGTTGGGGGCCATCAGGCCTGCAGGGGAGGACAGTTGGGGGCTGGCAGGGGAGCAGTTAGGAGTCAATCAGGCTGGCAGTGGGGCGGGATTGTGGGGGGTGGTTAGGGGGCGATCAGGCAGGCAGGCAGGTGAGCAGTTAGGAGCCAGCAGTCCCAGATTGTGAGAGGGCTCCTTGTGGTATCGGGCATAAATGGGCAGTCGCACATCCCCCGAGGGGTCCCAGATTGGAGAGGGTGCAGGCCGGGCTGAGGGACAACCCCGACTCATGCATGAATTTCATGCACTGGGCCTCTAGTATATATCTTTAAAAAGTATTAGAGAAGAAAAAGGCACAAGAAGGAGGCGTGGGAGTTAAGGACGTGCGTTGACGGTGAGCAGATGCTGAGTTCAGTACATTCTTTTGTTCAATCCGCCCCCTCCCCCCCATCCGTGAAGGAGGCAGAGGAGACATGACGGTTCTTTGCTGTGGCAGGTACTGGGGTGCAGCGGGAGCCCTAAGTTACTCGTTCTGGCGGGGGGCGGGGCGGGGGGAGGGCCTGGAGGTGGGAAGCCAGTGCTGCAGACCCAGATGCATCCCTTTCTCACCCCATTGCGTCCCGTCTCATCGCTGGGGACACGGGACCAGGGCATCGAGGGGCCAGGCCGGTGCTACTCCCCTTGGGGATACCAGTCCGTTCTTGTTTTTCTCAAGGGGATGGGTGGGGTGCTGGGAGGAGGAAAGGGAGGCGTCCTGGGGCGGGGTGGGGGGGGCGGTTTTGAAGGCAGCAGTTTCCCTTAATGACGCCAGCAGATGGGCCAGTTCTGGGCCTTCTCTGACCGAGAGGAACGATGAGGGAGTGAGGGATCCGGGTGATGTTTATCTTTCCAGCTCTGAGCTTCCCAAGGCTGAGCACCCCCCCCCCCCCCCCCCGGCCCCATCCCCTGGGTGGGAGCCTGGGTGTGGTCGCTTCCCACTGTGTCCAAAGGGAGGGGGGAGGGGACAGGGCTGCTCCGCTGGGAAAAGGGGGTGTGACTTCCTCCCAAATAGGAAATTTATCATCCACACTTATCTCCAGAAGCAGCCAGGCCAGAGAGCCACCCCGCCCAGGGCTGCACCCCGAAGGGGCCCAGGGAGGGAGTGGGGGTCACAGCCCAGAACCCTGGCCAGAGAGCACGCCTCTGCCACGGTGTGTAGAGGGAGGATTCTGCCGGTCCGAGGACAGCACCGACCCGGGACCCCGTGGAATGGGGGCCTCAGCAGCTCCTCTAGAGGGGGATTTGGGTCCTGGCCTCTGGGGGGTGGGTGGGGGGCCCGGAGGCCTGTGATGAGCATCACAGCCCCTGGAAATTCCAGGGGATCCACAAATAGCCCAGCCTGCAGGCGCATGGGGGGGGCGGGCAGGGGGGAGCACGTCTTACTGCACAGAACCGGGCAGGAAGGAAGCCGGCCCTACACCCAGAGGCAAACAGTCAAGCATATTAATGAGGTCACTTGAGTTTTCCTAAACCCTTATTTTTTTAAAAATAGATTTTTATGGATCTCAGAGAGGAAGGGAGAGGGAGAGAGAGAGAAACATCCATGATGAGAGAGAATCATGGATCGGCCGCCTCCTGCACGCCCCCCACTGGGGATGGAGCCCGCAACCCGGGCATGTGCCCTGACCAGGAATCAAACCCAGGACCCTTCCGTCCCCAGGCTGACGCTCTATCCACTGAGCCACACCGGCTAGGGCCCTAAACCCTTATTTTATTTTATTATTATTTTTTTAAATATATTTTATTGATTTTTACAGAGAGGAAGGGAGAGAGAGAGTTAGAAACATCGATGAGAGAAACATCGATCAGCTGCCTCCTGCACACCCCCTACTGGGGATGTGCCCGCAACCAAAGTACATGCCCTTGACTGGAATTGAACCCGGGACCCTTCAGTCTACAGGCCGACGCTCTATTCACTGAGCCACACCAGCCCTAAACCCTTATTTAAAAAAAACTCTTTTATGGGACATTAAGTTATGCAAATATCTCCTCTATTTTTCTCCTCTCATCTGCCATAGTTTTAAAGCTTTTTTCCCCTCTTATGTGCACAAATAATTCACTTCTCTGCATCTGTTTGATCATCGATGTGATGGCAATCTTAGTCGTTGATGTGTGGGGATGAAGAGGAATGACACGACACAGGTAAAGCACTTAAAACCGTTTTCAGCCCCGGCCGGTGTGGCTCAGTGGACAGAGCGTCAGCCTGCAGGTGGAAGGGTCCCGGGTTCGATTCCGGTCAAGGGCACATGCCCGGCTTGTGGGTTTGATCCCCAGCAGGGGGCGTGTAGGAGGCAGCCAATCCATGATTCTCTCCCATCATGGATGTTTCTCTCTCTGTCTCCTTCTTCCTTCCTCTCTGACATCAATAAAGAAATATACTTTTAAAAAACCCCGCAAAAACAGTTTGCAAATGTTCCATAAAAGTCTTCAGGGGGAAAAGTTTCCCTTAATTTTATGTTTCTCCCGCCTGTGCTGGCCTCCCATGTTGTTGGCATGGCCTGGGGTTTTTAAACATGTATTTTTAATTACAGCTGACATATCCGTTTCAGGCGTACAACGTAGAGATCTGACATTCATATAGCTCACAGACGGATCACCATGATAAGGCTATTATTCGTCTGTCATTGTATATAGTTTCGATGATATTACTGACTCCTAATCTGTGATTTTTTATAGTTTAATGCTTATTATCATTATTAACTAGAGGACCCGTGCACGGGTGGGGTCCCTCTGGGTGGCCTGCGGGGATTGGGCCAAAACCCGCAGTCCAGTGCTGCCTGCAGCTCTTACCTGCTGCTCCCGCTCATCCCCGCCCACCTGGGCCTGCCTCGGGCTCGCCCAATTGGTCCTGATCAGGAGAGCCATGAGCCCTTCATCTGGCGCCTCCCAAGGGGTGTGGCCTGCGGGATCGGGCTGAAACCGGCTCTCGGACATCCCCCAAGGGGTCCTGGATGGCGAGAGAGTGCACGATCGGGCTGGGGAGGGACCACCGGAGGGCTCCAGGCCTGTCCAGCCCATCTTGCTCAGTCCTGATCAGCTGGACCCCAGCAGCAAGCTAACCTACTGGTCAGAGCATCTGCCCCCTGGTGGTCAGTGAATGTCATAGCGACTGGTAGACCAGTTGACTGTCTGCCCCCTGGTGGTCAGTGAATGTCATAGCAAGAAGTTGAGCAGCCTTAGCATCTCATTAGCATATTACACTTTGATTGGTTGTTCGGTTGTTCCACTGCTCGGTCTATTTGCATATTACCCTTTTATGATATAGGATTTCTTCTAGAATTCTTTAGCAGGGCATTATTTTGTCACTACGTTCACAGTAATTATTTTACCTTAGTTTTATGTTAAAATGATGTCAGGGTTTCTGTAATATATACATGTTCACAGTTTCTATAATTAGAGGCCCGGTGCATGAAATTCATGCACTTGGGGGGGGGGGGCGGGTCCCTCAGCCCGGCCGGTGCCTTCTCACAGTTCGGGAGCCTCGGGGGATGTCTGACTGCCACAGATGTGGGAGAGGCTCCCACCACCACTGCGCTCACCAGCCGTGAACCCGGCTTCTGGCTGAGCGGCCCTCCCCCCCCCCCGGGAGCGCACTGACCACCAGGGGGCAGCTCCTGCATTGAGCGTCTGCCCCCTGGTGGTCAGTATGCATCATAACGACTGGTCATTCTGCCGTTTGGAAGATTTGCATATTAGCCTTTTATTCTATAGGATAAGTTCTTTTAAAAATATACACAGGCAGTCCTCGGGGTACATAGGACTCCACATACATCGTTTCGTGGTTACGCCGCCATCTCCCATTTATTTATAAAAAAAAAAAGTTCCGCCATTCTGACGTATGTACACACGTGCTTTATGCTTTTTATTATTTATTTACCACAAGTAAAGGTCAGGAATTGCTATCTTTCTTTTAATAACCGCAGGCCCCGCCCCCGTGCTGCACACACCCGCTGTGCACGCAGCCTCCTGGTGCTGGCAGTTTGAGGCGTGAGGGTGTCATGGCGTAAGGGCGTGAGGACCACGTAAGCTTTTATTAATAGGGTTAGATGAGGAGCGGCCAGCTCTGGTTTCTTCCTCGCCTGTGATGTTTCATAGGCACCGTCACCTCTGTGATTATAGTCATCTTCCTTTATCCTTAAAATAAAACTCCCTGCTTTGAGAGTTTGGAATGAGGAATTCTCATTCTTTTTCTTTTTTTTTTAAACGTCACCCAAGGATATTTTTCCATTGATTTTTAGAGAGAGTGGGAGAGAGAGGGAGAGACAGAGAGACACGGCAATGGGTTGCCTCCCGCACACACCCCGACCAGGGCCCTGGGCTGGGAGGAGCCTGCAACCCAGGTACGTGCCCCTGACCGGACTCCAACCCAGGACCCTTTGGTCTGCAGGCTGACGCTCTATCCACTGAGCCACACCAGCCAGGGCTCATTCTGCACAGAAAGAGGTTTAAGCTGGCCGTGCATTTCCTCTCCAAGTGTGCATTTGGGGTGTCTGTGGGGTGTCCGTTGCCCAAGGGAGAAGGTGGCCGATTGCGTCCCTGTTACTCACTCAGGGAGGTGGCCCCAGCTCCAAGGGCTCCAGCCAGGAGCTGAGAGAACTCTCCTGTCTGTGTTTTTCCTGATTACACTCGACCGGGGCCACGTCCCATCTCAAACTTAGGATCCGTGTAGCCTAATGATAAAGGGGAGTTGCCCTGGGACACGGCATCTCCGGACAGGTCGCGAGCGTGAGGGATATGGCAGGCATGGCTATGCGTGGGCCTGGGCAGAGCGGCCGCGTCCAGGCTCTGGAAATCCTGTTGCTCTTCAGCCCTGTTCCCAGCTCACGATGGTGTGCCGGCCAATATGTGAAGTCCCGCAGACACCATTGTGTGTGGCCCCACAGATAACTGTCTCCTGGGGCTGGTTCTCTCTCCCCTGGGCTGGGAGGCAGGGCGAGGGGAGGTAACTCTGCCCCGGGCAGTGAGGCCTCAGGGCATGAAGGACAGAGAGGGAAGCCGGAGCCAAAGGGGAGGGGCCTGAGGCCGTGCCAAGGGGAAGCAGCATCCACTGGTGACAAGACACACGTCGGACCTTCTGTGGAACATTCTGGAATGACGGCTTTTGGAGAACGCACACCGAAGGGCCATATAAAGGAACTGGTGGCCTGGTGCATGGATTTGTGCACATTGAAAGGAAATTAATTAGGAGAAATATTTTAATATCGCTATTCGCCTTTTCTCTATAATGGAAGTGTCAGAGGTGAAGGAAAATTATCAGCAAAGTCCTCAGTATGAAAAGACGAATTGTGATCATCCGTGCCGTAGTTGCTTGGACATATTAAGGATGATCGCATTGTCGATATATTTCCAGGTTGGTGCCAGCGAGAGCTTTATAGGTATTCTGTATGCGCGAGTCAACATTTATTTTTAAATTGCCAGTGCACATCATATGTACCGGCTGGTTGGACAGATGGACAGTCGGACGGATGGGTGGATGGTCGGTCACTTAGCCTTTTCTATATATAGACTAGAGGCCTGGTGCGTGAAATCGTGCACCAGTGGGGTCCCTCAGCCTGGCCTGCGGGATCGGGCTGAAACCAGCTCTTTGACATCCCCTGAGGGGTCCCAGATTGCGAGAGGGCACAGGCCAGGCCGAGAGGCCCCACCGGTGCACAATCGGGGCCAGGGAGGGATGCAGGAGGCTGGCCAGCCAGGGAGGGACCGCGGGAGGGCTCCAGGGTGTGTCTAGCCTGACTCGCTCAGTCCTGATCGGCAGAGCGTCTTCCCTCTGGTGATCAGTGCAGGTCACAGCGACTGGTCAGCTGTCTGACCCCTGGTGGTCAGTGCACGTCATCGCGAGCAGTTGAGTGGCCTTAGCATCTCATTAGCATATTATGCTTTGATTGGTTGAGTAGACGACTGGGACCTTAGCATATTAGGCTTTTATTATATAGGATTCTTCCCAAAAGTCTTATGTTGAAGTCTTACCCATTTCCAGTCCAGAAGTTTGGAAAGGTTAAAACTCAGGGAGGAGGATCAGTTCACGGTGCCCCGAGCTGGTAAGGATTCTAATTTTTCGTGTTAGGTTTGAGGTGTGGACGGAAGGGGCCACGTGTGACCGGACCGCTCAGGGGAGGCCTGCGTGGCAGCCTTGCAGACTCAGGGACCTAACGTCACCCCACAGGACGGTCTGACATTAAACTTGAACGAGAAGCAGGGAGGGTAGGGGGTCACCTCCTAGGCTGGCATCTTCCCTGACAAGGTCGGCCTTGATCTTCACGGAGCCCGGCTGTCTTTTGGCCTCTGTGATAACACACCCTTGGAATGTCTGGGTACCTTGTAACTCCCCTTTTCCCAGACCCCTCGGGGCACAGCCTACCGTGCTGGGCGCCAGGACAGAGACCACAGATCCCCTCATTGTCAGGTGAATTGTCCCTGCACCCACCTAAGTGTGTGTCCATCATTTTACCTTCTATCCAATCCCAGGGGTTTCCCGCTCTGCTTGCTCCCGCCTCTCTGGTCCGTCCCCAGTGGATTTCCTGTCACCCACCTGCGTCCCTCCTTCGATTGTGATGTGTAAACACAGATGGAACCCCCATTCTCCGGGGCATCACCCCATCTGTTGAGGTTCTGCTTCCCGGCGATTGTCGGCGGTTTGGCTCCAATGAACTCACAGAAATTCTTTACGGATTTCAGTGTTTTTTATGTTAACAGAGGGTTTTCAGCAAAGAGGCGGAGCGCCATGAGAACCAGGGAGGGGCGGCTGCAGAGGCAGATGGCTGGGGGAGGAGGGGTCTGGATGAATGAGCAGAAGATGCGTGAAGTATCTGGTAGGACAACCAAGAGGAGGAAGCATCCAGGGCAATAGAGGCGTTGCCGTGGGAAACCTCGAGCAACCGATTCTCCTGGAGAAGCAGCTGGGACTGGGAGAAGTGGACAGGGATCTAACAGGCTTTAAAAAATATATATATATTTTATTGATTTTTTACAGAGAGGAAGGGAGAGGGAGAGAGAGTTAGAAACATCGATGAGAGAGAAACATCGATCAGCTGCCTCCTGCACGCCCCCCACTGGGGATGCGCCCGCATCCAAGGCACATGCCCTTGACCGGAATCGAACCCGGGGCCCTTCAGTCCGCAGGCCGACGCTCTATCCACTGAGCCACACCGTTTTGGGCCTAACAGGCTTTTGATATCTGCCTGGCTCTTCGCCTCGGCGATTACCACCGAGATGGGTGGCGTCGTCAGTTCTAGAAGCCCCACTTACCATTCGCGTTGGGAACAGACACACTCTGGTAGGATGGGGGCTCCCGCCAGGGGCCCCAGGTCAACTTGTCACTGTGAACTTCCTCCTTCAGGGAAAGAGCTGTACCCGGACCTGCCGCACGGGGGCGCCATTGCCCCATCGTGAGTTCCAGCTCCCCGCAAAGAGAGATCAGGACAGGCCTCATCCTCAAAACACCTTCTTTGGGATGAAGTTGCTGGTGAGGTGAGAACCGGCCAGCGTGACGGTGTAAAAGCTGCCAGCAGTTGCCAAGCGAGGCGCCCGGAGGGATCTGAGCAGAAACAGGCTCTCTCTTTTTAAAAAAAAATATTTTTATTTATTTTATTTATTATAACATATTTTGATATACACTGAGTGGCCAGATTATTATGTGTTCAGAGATCATCATAATCTGGCCACTCAGTGTATTTACAATTACAAAATATGACATGCTCATCACAGAAAACCTGCTCTCCTTCCCCATCAGTTACAAAAATATGTTATATATGCATGTAGGTTACATATGTATGGATTATATACATGAATACTATTATCCATGATAGAATATATTGTGTTATATATGGCACATGTGCATATTATGCATACAATGTACACATATGTCATTACATATGTTTATGAACTATATTATTTTTCCTAATCAATGCATACTTTTGAATAAACATTTTAATTCTACATTTTTATTTTTTATGTACACATTTTAAATGTAAAATGGACATCTTGCATAATAAACTCTTTGGCAATCTCATTTTAATTTAGAATATGGTGAGCATTTCCCAAATCATTTAAAATCACTCTTAGATCATCACTAGAGGCCCGGTGCATGAATTCATGCATGGCCGGGGTCCAGTCGGCCCACCCCAATCAGAGCCATTGGGCCAGAATGGCTGGGGGGAGAGGCCATGGGCGGTTGGCCGGCCTGCCTGCTGGTCAAACTTCTCGGGGAGGGGACAATTTGCATATTAGCCTTTTATTCTATAGGACTAGAGGCCCAGTGCATGAAATTTGTGCATGGGGTGGGGGATCCCCTCAGCCCAGCCTGCAACATCTCCAATCTGGGACCCCTCAGGGGATGTCCAACTGCCAGTTTAGGCCCAATGCCAGGGATTTGGCCTAAAATGGCAGTCGGACATCCCTTTCACAATCCGGACTGCTGGCTCACCTGCCTGCCATACTGATGGCCCCTAACCGCCCCCCCCCCCCCGCGCTCCCCCTCCCGCTGGCCTGATCACCCCTGACTGCTTTCCCCTGCTAGCCTGATCACTCCTAATCACCTCTGCCTTGGCCCTGCCACCATGATTTGTCTAGAAGGAAGTCCGGAAGGTCATCCGGAAGATGTCCGGTCTAATTAGCATATTACCCTCTATTAGCATAGATGGTTCTAAGAAGTAAGGGAAAGTATGATGAACGGATTTAAGGGAAATATGATGACAGTATGTCAGCAAATACAGAATATCATAAAGACACGATTTAAAAAACACAGGGGAAATTCTGGAATGGAAGCGTATAATATCCAAAATGAAAAATTCACTGGACAGATGGAACAGCCGATTTGAGTTAGAAGAAGAAGCAATGAGCAAATGTGAAGTTAAACCCATAGAAATCATGCCATTGGAAGAACAGAGAGCAAAAAGAAGGAAGAAAAATGAACACAGCCCTGGAGAAACGAGGACATGCGTACAACACACATGTCATTGGCGTGTCAGGGAGAGGAAGGAAAGGAGCAGAAAAAATATTCAGAGGAATAACAGCAAATCCCAGATTTGATGAAAGTAAGACCATGAACCCCCACACCCAGGAAGGTCAACGGACTCCAAGTAGGATAAATGCAAAGAGATCACCCCAGACCGTAGTCGGAACGATGAATGACAGAGGGAACATCTTGGAAGCTGCATGAGCCTGTGCGAGACACTTAGTAGGTTCACAAGGGGGCCCTGGGAGGTGAAGAGTCAGCTTTGCCTCAGGAATGTGGAAGAAGGAAGGCAGGAGGGCAGCACATGTCACGTGTTGAAAGGAAAACTGTGACCCAAAGTCTCCTGCCAGTAACCCTGTCTCACAAAAGGGAAGATGAGCCCTGGCCAGTGCGGCTCAATGGACAGAGCGCCGGCCTGCGGACTGAAGGGTCCCGGGTTCGATTCCGGTCAAGGGCATGGACCTTGGTGGCGGGCACATCCCCAGTAGGGGGTGTGCAGGAGGCAGCTGATCGATGTTTCTGACTCTCTCTCCCTCTCCCTTCCTCTCTGTAGAAAATCAATCCTATATAATAAAGAGGTAATATGCAAATTGATCCTCGTGCCTTTGCACAAGATGGCCGCCCCCATGTGGTCTAAGATGGCAGCCACAAGATGATTGGCAGGGGAGGGCAGTTGTGGGCAATCAGGCCAGCAGGGGAGGGCAGTTGGGGGTGACCAGGCTGGCAGAGGAGGGCAGTTGTGGGGGACCAGGCCTGAAGGGGAGGGCAGTTGGGAGGGACCAGGCCTGCAGGGGTGGACAGTTAAGGGTGACCAGGCTGGCAGGAGAGAGCAGTTAGGGGCAATCGGGCTGGCAGGGGAGTGGTTTTGGGGTGATCAGGCTGCAGGCAGAAGCAGTTAGGGGCAATCAGGCAGGCAAGCAGTTGGGAGCCAGCAGTCCTGGATTGTGAGAGGGATGTCCGACTGCCCATTTAGACCCGATCCCGGTGGGGTCCCAGATTGGAGAGGATGCAGGCTGGACTGAGGGACACCCCCCACCCCATGCGCGAATTTCATGCACTGGGCCTCTAGTAAAATATATATATTTTTAAAAATGAAGGTGAAATAAACAGACAAGAACCAAGAGGATGTGTTGCTGGCAGACTCACTTTACAAGAAAAACCCAAGGAGGCCCTGAAGGTTGAAAGCAGGCAGTGCCAGGCTGTAACATGTTTCCGCATGGAAAACAAGGGACCCCAGCAAAGATTGTCATGCGTGTTGTCATCACACGCTTTCCTCCTGATTGCACGAAGTGGGAGGCATGTAATGGGGCTCCTGGGCCCGTGACACACAGAAATGTAATAGATGTGACATAATAGCTGAAAAGAATTAAGTCGTATCGGTGTAAAAAAAATGGTCAAGTAACCAAGCTATTCAGGTCTTATTCTATACTAGAGGCCTGGTGCATGAAATGCATGCACAGGAGGGGGGTCCCTCAGCCAGGCCTACACCCTCTCCAATCCGGGACCCCTCGGAGGATGTCCCACTGCCTCTCACAGTCTGGGACCGCTGGGTCCTAACCGCTTGCCTGCCTGCCTGATCGCCCCTAACCCCCCCTTTAAATATATATTTTATTGAAAAAAAATTTTTTTTACAGAGAGGAAGGGAGAGGGATAGAGAGTTAGAAACATCCATCAGCTGCCTCCTGCACACCCCCTACTGGGGATGTGCCGCAACCAAGGTACATGCTGTTGACCGGAATCGAACCTGGGATCCTTCTGTCTGCAGGCCAATGCTCTATCCACTGAGCCACACCGGTTAGGGCCTGATTGCTTCTAATCCCCCTGCCTGCCTGCCTGATCGCCCCTAACCACCTCTGCCTGCCTGCCTGATCGCCCCTAACTGCTCCCTTGCTGGCCTGATCACCCAGCACCCAGGACCCAGGCTTCTCTCCCTCTGGCCGGCCACAGGCACCCAGGACCCTGGCTGGCTTCGCCCAGGCCAGCCGCAGCCACAGGGGACCGTGGGCGGGCATCTTCTCCAGGCCCACAGGTGCAGCCGTTGGTGCCCAGGACTGTGGGGCGGGCGGCTTGTCCCTCTCCCAGGCCACAGCCTGGCTGGTCCCCAGTCCTCTCTCCCCAGTGTTGAGTGTCTGAGCCATTAGGCGTGATGGCGTGAGGGCGTGATGACTATTTGCATATTAGCTCCTTATTATATAGGATAATAAAAGCCTAATATGCAAGTTGTCCCCTGGACCGGAAGTTCCACTAGGAGTTCGACCAGGGGCTGGGGCTGGCCGACCAACTGCCTGCAGATCCTGCCCAGACCGGCCCCATCCCTATTGGCCTCCTGACCCCAATCGGGGGGTGGGGCCAGATGGACCCCACCCATGCAAGAATTTGTGTGTTGGGCCTCTAGTTAAATTACATAAGGCTGCCCTAGCTGGTTTGGCTCAGTGGATAGAGCATCAGCCAGGTTCGATTCCCAGTCAGGGCACATGCCCGGGTTGTGGGCTCGATCCCCAGTAGGGGGCGTGCAGGAGGCAGCTGATCCATGATTCTCTCTCGCGCTGGTGTTTCTCTCTCTCTCTCCCCCTCTCCCTTCCTCTCTGAAATCAATAAAAAATATTTTTAAAAAATGAAAAACAAATCTTAAAAAAATAATAAAATAAATTGTATGGGCCAACGTTATCTTATCATATTCCTGATTTTATAGGGAATATGGAAACACTTGAAGAGGAAAAAAACCCCCAAACCCCTGGACTTTGGAGTCAGGAAATGGGGGTGAGTCCTTGCTCTGAGTAACGTTTAGCAGTTTCAGCTTGGGTAGGCCGCTAGCCTTGTGGAGCCTCCATCTCTTAATTTATCACATGTGGTTAGTGGTAGGGTAGCTGACCTGCCTTCCTGGTCCCGTTGATCCAGGCAAAGTGTCCTGGAATGGGGTGCTGTGCTGACGCAGCTGACGGGCTCACAGGTGTGTGAGAAGGTCCCAAATGGGTAGCCCCCCCATCGCTGAATCTCATTCTCACCCCCCCCAGGGCAAAATGGAATATTTCCTTAAACCCATGGCCCTTCTTTAACTGCCCTTCTCCCCGAAGGAGTTGTTTGTGTGGGTCAGAGCGGTGCCCTGGTCTCTCATTTCTGTCCCGCGTCGGCTGAATAAAGGAGGACTGCTCCCATCAGTCCCGGCCACGCTCCAGATGGTGCTATGGTCACGGTTCATCCCTCCTCTTCAAAAAAAAAAATATTTTTTTTTATATCAGAGAGGAAGGGAGAGCGAGAGATAGAGACATCCATGATGAGGGAGAATCACTGATGGGCTGCCTCCTGCATGCCCTCCACTGGGGATGGAGCCCGCAACCCAGGCCTGTGCCCTGACCGGGAATTGAACCTGTGACCTTCTGGCTCATAGGTCGACACTCAACCGCGGAGCCATGCCGGCCGGGCCATCCCTTCTCTTCACAAAATATTTTTTAAAGAATATATTTTATTGATTGTTTACACAGAGGAAGGGAGAGGGAGAGAGAGTTAGAAACATCAATGAGAGAGAAACATCCATCAGCTGCCTCTTGCACGCCCCCTACTGGGGATGTGCCCGCAACCAAGGTACATGCCTTTGACCAGAATCGAACCTGGGACCCTTGAGTACGCTGGCCGACGCTCTATCCACTGAGCCACACCAGTCAGGCTCACAAAATATTTTAACAGATGTTGGCTCCCGCATGACGTAGAATTTGGGATTCGCCATCTTGCAAATCCCTGGTTGGTCCTTGTTCTTGGGGAGGGAGGACAACTACCGTCCAGCCCATAAAAACATGGACCACCTCCCAGACATGATCTAGTTCTTCCTTTTGAGCCAGTGACATTTGAATTCTCCCTCTCCCCTCCTCCTCCTCCTCCTCTGCTGTTTTAGTTCCTACAGGGAGCCCTGTTATTCTAAGATCAGGGTGAAACTGCTCATAAAAGTAGGCTGCTCCCTGGCTGGTGTGGCTCAGTGGATAGAGTGTTGGCCTGCTGACAGAAGGGTCCCAGGTTCTGGGTTCCCATCAAGGGCACAAGTCCGGGTTGCAGGCTCGATCCCCAGTGTGGAGAGAGCAGGAGGCGTCCGATCCATGATTCTCTCATCATCTTGTTTCTCTCTCACCCTCTCCCTTCCTCTCTAAAACCAATAAAATATATACACTGAGTGGCCAGATGATGATGATCCCTGAACGCATAATAATCTGGCCACTCAGTGTGTGTGTGTGTGTGTGTATTTTAGAGGCCCGGTGCATGAATCCGTGCGTGGGTGGGGCCGGCCAGCCTGGCCAGGGGAGGGGACGTGGGCGGTTAGCCTGCCTGCCTGCTGGTCGAACTCCTGCTGGAGGGGACATTTTGGATATTAACCTTTTATTATATAGGATACACACTGAGTGGCCAGATTGATATGTGTTCAGAGATCATCATAACCTGGCCACTCAGTGTGTGTGTGTATTTTTTTAATTTTAATTTTACTTTTTTATTTTTAAGGCTGCAAACAGGCTCTGTTGCCCTTGAAAAGCCCCTCTCTCAGGGACCCGGAGGCGTGGCAGTGGGCGGGGTAGAACAGCTCCGGGGCGGGGCCACTGTCTCTCATTGGCCGGCGGCGTCCACGCCTTGGCCAATCGCTGGAGGGCGGGCGGGTCGTCATGGCGACGGGCACGCTAACACAGCAGCAGCCGCCTGGGTCCCGGGAAGGCGATGGCTCGGAACTTGTATGGTCACGGGGTCCGGATGGGCAACTGGAACGAGGATATCTACCTGGAGGAGGTGAAGACAGAGGTGGCGGGGTGTCTCCGGGACCCACCCCCAACCCCGCGGGCCCGCTCTAAGTCCCGCTGGACTTTGAACACCCCAAGGTTCCTTTCGCCCCCAGCACACCCCAGAGTCCCCCTCCAGTCCCACCCGCTCTGACCGCCCAGGAATCTCCTCCGAGGTCCTGCTGTCCCCTGCTCCTCACTCTTTCTTTGAGTCCATTGGTTTTTCCCAAGCTGCCTTGACGCTCAAGCCCTCCCCCACGCCCACCCCCACCCGTTTCTCCTCCTTTGCCTAGAGAGCCCTTCTGGGTTCCTTTCCCTCCATTCCCTGGACACTTACAGTCCCAGAGGCTGGGGTCCCGGTGAGGATGGGAGGAGGACCCCCCTTCACGCCCCCCCCCACATGCCCTCCTGTCACCTGAGTGCCTCCTCGGCGTCTCTACTACTGACTGTCCACTCTCTGCCTTGAATTCTCCTAGGATGGTGTTTTTTGTTTTTGTTTTTCAGAAATGTTAATCTATAATTGTGACTGTTTTTTTAAAAAAATAAACTGTATTTTATTGATTTTTTACAGAGAGGAAGGGAGAGGGATAGAGAGTTAGAAACATCGATGGGAGAGAAACATCGATCAGCTGCCTCCTGCACATTCCCCACCTGAGGATGTGCCCACAACCAAGGTCCATGCCCTTGACCAGAATCGAACCTGGAACCCTTCGGTCCGCAGGCCGACGCTCTGTCCACTGAGCCACACGGTTAGGGCTCCTAGAATGGGCTTGACAAGGCCCTGGGGCATCCGTGTATCAGACTTGTTGGGGGTGGGGGTGGGGCGGGGACTTCCAGTGTTAATCAGCATATCACCAGGGGGACCTTAGCTGGTGTGCCTCAGTGGGTAGAGCGTGGGCCTGCCGACTGAAGGGTCCCGGGTTCGATTCCGGCCAAGGGCACATGCCGGGGTTTCGGGCTCAATCCCCAGTCGGGGGCATGCAGGAGGCCGCTGATCAGTGATTCTCTCTCATCATGGATGTTTCTATCTCTCTCCCTCTCCCTTCCTTTCTGAAATCAATAAAAATATATTTTAAGAAAAAACCACAAAAAACGAAATAGAAGTTACTCGTGTCTGTTGCTGGTGCAAGTAATTCTAGGTGATGTTTCCTTTTTTGAATCTTTTGCCATTTTCCTAAACACTGTGCAGTGGAATAAAAATTTGTGATAATAAAAGCGTAATGTGCTAATTAGACAGGACAGCCAGACGACCTTCTGGACGTCCTTCCGGACGACCTCCCAGATGAAGCTGGAGCTGTGAGGGCCGAGCCCCCTTGCACGAATTTCATGCACCGGGCCTCTAGTATCAAAATAATGCTGCAAACGTTTTCCCATGACGCTTACGTGGCTTTTTTCTGTTCTCAAATTTTGTTTTTTGTTTTTTTCACTTCTGACCTGAATGCTACGAGTTTGTGCTGTTCAGGACTATGGCTGGCCCTCCCTGTGGGTTTTATTCATTCGTGTGTGTGTGTGTGTGTGTGTGTGTTTTCCCTCCCCAGGAGTTCATGAAAGACTTCTTAGAGAAGCGGGACAAGGGACAGCTCCTCATACAGAGGAACAGAAGACTAAAGAATCATCTCCTACGACCGGTAATTTTAAATTCAAACGCCGTGCCCAAAATTCTTCCCATCAGCCGTGAGTCCACCCTGAGTGGCCAGATGATGATGATCTCTGGACGCATAATCACCTGGCCGCTCCGTGTACTTCTCTGGAGCACCTCATTGATTTGATATCGAAGATACTATAAATCGTGCGCCTGATCAGTGTCCCCTTTGCACTGGCTGACAGAAAGCTCAGGGCCAATAGGTGGTTGATCTCCAGCCAAAGT
This sequence comes from Corynorhinus townsendii, assembly GCA_026230045.1. NCBI lineage: Eukaryota > Metazoa > Chordata > Mammalia > Chiroptera > Vespertilionidae > Corynorhinus > Corynorhinus townsendii. The sequence continues at coordinate 12,596,125 of JAPDVU010000017.1, read as the reverse complement.
CTGGAATCCTTTTGGGACCCATCTGAGATACGAATACACTCAGTGGCCAGACTCTTATGCCTTCAGAGCTCATCATCATCTGGCCACGCCGTGTACGTTAAACAAGCGAGAATTCCAGAAACAAGTGATGGTTTGGGGAAACACCGGTCTTTCTCTTCTGCTCTGAAAATCGCAGTGTTTCACTGTCCCTCGGATCTCAGAGACACAAAGGAAGTTTGCTCTGATGTTAACCTGCCTCCACTCCAGCTGTGTGGCTCAGTGGTTGACCATCGACCCCTGAACCAGGAGGTCCCGGGTTCGATGTACGGGTCAGGGAATATGCCTGGGTTTCGGGCTTGATCCCCAGTAGGGGGCGTGCAGGAGGCAGCCGATGGATGATTCTCTCTCTTCATTGATGTTTCTCTCTCTCCCTTCCTCTCTCTGAAATCCTTAAAAGACATTTAAAAAAAGGAAAGAAAAGATTACATTAGTACACGGATTAGTAAAATGCGCTTCGGTGGGCGCTGAAGGAATGTTCAGGGAATGTTGAATAAATTAAGAAGGGACTCAACCCATGGGATTTTTCATCAGTTTCATCGTATTGATCTGGATTATTTTTAAAAATATATATATTTTAAAATATATTTTATGGATTTTTTGCAGAGAGGAAGGGAGAGGGATAGAGAGTTAGAGACACCGATAAGTTAGAAACATCCATCAGCTGCCTCCTGCACACCCCTCACCGGCAATGTGCCCACAACCAAGGTCCATGCCCTTGACCTGAATCAAACCCGGGACCCTTCAGTCCGAAGGCCGATGCTCTATCCACTGAGCCACACCAGTCAGGGCATGATCTGGCTTATTGGAGGGACTTTGATTTGGCACTTCAGGACCAGGTGGGTGACAGGAAAAGGAAGGCGAGGATTGGAGGGAATCCGGTGAATCCCTTACTGAAATGGGCCTACTCCAGTGGTCGGCAAACCACGGCTCTCAAGCCACCTGCGGCTCTTTGGCCCCTTGAGTGTGGCTCTTCCACAAAATACCATGGCCTGGGCGAGTCTATTTTGAAGAAGTGGCGTTAGAAGTTTAAGTTTAAAAAATGTGGCTCTCCAAAGAAAATTCCATCGTTGTCCTGTTGATATTTGGCTCTGCTGACGAATGAGTTTGCCGACCACTGGCCTAGTCAGAGAAGAAGAGGAGGCCCATGGAAGGTGGCACACCGCTGGCCGGTGAGGGATGGCATGGTTTAAGTAGAAACACTCTGGCCCGGCTGGCATGACTCTGTGTCTGAGTATCAACCTGTGAACCAGGAGGTCACGGTTCGATTCCCGGTCAGGGCACAGGCCCGGGTTGTGGGCTCGATCCCCAATATGGAGCGTGCAGGAGGCAGCCGATCCATGATCCTCTCTCCTCATGGATGTGTCTCTCTCCCTCTCCCTTCCTCTCTGAAACCAATAACAATATTTATTATTATTTTTTTAAATACATTTTTATTGATGTCAGAGAGGAAGGGAGAGGGGGAGAGAGAGAGAAACATACATGATGAGAGAATCATGGATCGGCTGCTTCCTGCACGTCCCCCACTGGGGATCAATCCCACAACCCCGGGCATGTGCCCTGACTGGGAATCGAACCCGGGACCCTTGAGTCCGCAGGCCGACGCTCTGTCCCCTGAGCCACACCGGCCGGGGCCACCATACTCTTTTTTTAAAGAAATAAAGAGAGACACGCTGACTCCAACGGCAGGTGCAGCTCTCGGTCTCGGAGGATGGCTACGTGCACTTCGGGGACACAGTGATGCTGGTGAGCCCAGACCACGCTGAGGCCCAGGCCGACCTCTTCCTCCCCGGAGACCTGAGCCTGTGCCTGACTCCGGATGAGGTCAGAGCCCACCTGAGCGACAGGTTTGAGCTGCCCTGCGGCCTGAGCGCAGCGCCCACCAGGACCCCCGTCGGCAGGAACAGCTTCACCGTGCTGAGGTGAAGACGCTACCTGTGGCGTCACACATGTCTGCTCCCCTTGTGGCCCAGGCCGTCCTGGGATTGGAGCCGGAGGGCTGCCTGGAGGCGGCGGTCCCGCGAACATTCTTTTTATTTTAAATATATTTTATTGATTTCTTACAGAGAGGAAGGGAGAGGGAGAGAGAGTTAGAAACGTCGATGATAGAGAAACATTGATCAGCTGCCTCCTGCACGCCCCCACCGGGGATGTGCCTGCAACCACGGTACATGCCCTTGACCGGAATCGAACCCGGGACCCTTGAGTCCGCAGGTTGACACTCTATCCACTGAGCCACACCGGTTAGGGCTGAAATTTATTTTATTTTATTGATTTTTTAGAGAGAGGAAGGGAGAGGGAGAGAGAATTAGAAACGTCGATGAGAGAGAAACATCGATCAGCTGCCTCCTGCACACCCCCGACTGGGGATTGAGCTGCAACCCAGGCATGTGCCCTTGGCCAGAATTGAACCCGGGACCCTTCAGTCTGCAGGCTGATGCTCTATCCACTGAGCCAAGCCAGGCAGGGCTTTCGAAAAACATATTTTATTGATTTTTTATTTTATTTTTTTTTTTACAGAGAGGAAGGGAGAAGGACAGAGTTAAAAAGATGGATGAGAGAGAAACACTGATCAGCTGCCTCCTGCACACCCCCTACTGGGGATGTGCCCGCAACCAAGGTACATGCCCTTGATTGGAATTGAACCCGGGACTCTTCAGTCCGCTGGCCCACGCTCTATCCACTGAGCCACACCGGCCAGGGCCCGCGAACGTTCTTGCTTTGTTCCCTGGAGATTTCTTGTCGAGGGGCCTTTGCAGCTCCCTGGACCTTGACCATCAGGGTAGCTTGTCACCTGTGTGTTCTGTTCAAAAGCATTGGATCGGGGGGTGCAATTCCCATTCAGTCTAGAAAACCCTTGGGTTTTCCTCACCCCCCTTGGAGCTTGGACTCATGTGCGGGCTCTCAGTGGTTTTAACGTTGCCGTGGTATGTTCACACCCAACATATGTCATTTCATGCAAGGTGGCATACCACGGGGGTTTGCTATTTTAAAATTCATTGTCCACTATATCACGGTTGGATTCTCGGTCAGGGCACCTGCCCGGGTTGTGGGCTCGATCCCCAGTGGGGGGCGTGCAGGAGGCAGCCGATCCATGATTCTCTCTCACCATGGATGTTTCTCTCTCTCTCTCCCTCTCCCTTCCTCTCTGAAAAAAAAATTCGTTTTTTAAAATTCACTGTCCACTATAAATATACTTGAGGATATTTTTTAAATGAGCATTTAAACCCTTAGAGAACAGACACATCATTACAGTTAAAAGTATTGCTTCAGTTCCGCTGCTGTGGCTCAGTGATGGAGCGTTGACCTAGGAACCAGGAGGTCACGGTTGGATTCCCAGTCAGGGCACATGCCCTGGTTGGGAGCTGGATCCCCAGTAGGGGGCCATGCAGGAGGCAGCCGGTCGATGATTCTCTCTCATCATGGATGTTTTTCTCTCTCTCTCCCTCTGTCCTTTCCTCTCTGAAATCAATTAAAATACATCTTAAAAAATATTGCTTTACGTTTTTGCTAAATTGTGATAGGCACGTTTATATTACAAGAATATAGACTCCGAAATCTTGAATTTAGATTTATTTTTGAATACAGGTAATTTATTTAAGTTGGCTTTTTTTCAGTATTTATTTATTTATTTTTAATCCTCACCAGAGGATATTTTTCCCATTAGCTTTTTTTTTTTTTTTTTTAAAGAGAGAGAGGGAGAGACAGAGAGAAACATTGATGGGTTGCCTGCTGCATGCGCCCTGACCCGGACCCGGACCGGGGAGGAGCCTGCAACCGAGGCCCATGCTCTTGAGCGGAATCGAACCCGGGACCCTTCGGTCCGCAGGCCGACGCTCTATCCACTGAGCCACACCGGCCAGGGCTGCATCCAGGTCATTGGCATGAGCCTCCAAGTTTCCTGGAGGGTTAAGAGGGAAGATAGCTTGAAGTGCCTAGGAATGCGTTGCCTTGGTTTCCTCTAAAGACCAGGCCACTCGGGGGTGCTCTGTGTCCGGGCCACGCGGGAGGCGGCTGGACGTGCAGCGTGTGCCTAGTGACCCCGTTGAGGCATGGAAGGCAAACCCACGGGATCAGGGAGGTTGTAGGCGGGGTCGCGCGCCCACGAGGTAGCGCGGCAGAAAGGTTCCCCTCGGAGAAATCGCATGACGCTTCCCCTTCCCCGGCAGAGCGGACAGAGAGGCCATCGGCCAGGTCCTGAGATTCGGGCAGAACTTCTGCCTCGGGATCACACTGGGATGCGAAGACCAGATGGTGAGTCGTCCTGTTGCGTGTGGACGTGGGACCGGCCGGCCACTGTGGGCCCCGGCCGGCTCGTGGCTCCCTCCCAGGTGGACAGGGAGCTCCGTGGGCGTGGGCTGCATCTCCTCCGCAGCTTTTCACAAGCGTGTGGGGCCAGCCCTTTCCTTCCAATTTTGCAGATTTAAAAAAAATACATATATATATATGTTTACTAGAGGCCCAGTGCACGAAATTCATGCATGCACAGGGTCCCCTCAGCCCAGCCTGCACCCTCTCCAATCCGGGAACCCTCAGGGGATCGGGCCTAAACCGGCAGTCAGACATCCCTCCCATAATCCTGGAATGCTGGCTCCTAACCGCTCACCTGCCTGCCTGCCTGGTCACCCCTAACTGCCCCCCCACCAGCCTGGTCACCCCTTACTGCCCCCCCCTGCTGGCCTGGTCACCCCCAACTGCCCCCCTCGGCCTGCCTGGTCACCCTTAACTGCCCCCCCCCGCCAGCCTGGTCACCCCCAACTGCCCCCCTTGGCCTGCCTGGTCACCCCTAACTGCCCTTCATGCTGGCCTGGTCACCCCTAACTGCCCCCCTTGGCCTGCCTGGTCACCCCTTACTGCCCCCCCTGCTGGCCTGTTCACCCTCAACTGCCCCACTCGGCCTGCCTGGTCACCCCTAACTGCCGCCTCCCCCGGCCTGGTCGCCCCCAACTGCCCCCCCGTCCCGCCAGCCTGGTTGCTCCTCACAGCACCCCTGCTGGCCTGGTCGCCCCACGCAGCCTGCTTGTTCTGTCGTTTGGTCCTCCCTCACTAACCCCCCTGCTGGCCTGGTCGTAGGCAGCCATCTTGTGAGGGTGTGAGGGTTAATTTGCATATTACCTCTTTATTATATAGGATTGATTTCAGAGAAGAAGGGAGAGAGAGAAACATCAATGATGAGAATCATTGATTGGCTGTCTCCTGCACACCTCACACTGGGAATCAAGCCCACAACCTGGGCATGTGCCCTTGACCAGAATTCAACCCTGGACCCTTCAGTCCGCATGCCAACACTCTCTCCACTGAGCCACACCGGCCAGGGCCTGACAACTTGTTTTGGCTTTTCATTGTCAAACTTCTATCGGATCTGAGAGAAGGGCAGTGAGAGATGCTGTAAGTGTTTGACCTTTACCTCCGCCCGGGGGACGAGGGGGTGAGCCAGAGCCAGAAACTTTGGGTTTGAATTCGACTGGAATGCATCCTTAAGGGATGGGACTTTGCTTAAGTTATTTAACGTTTTTTGTTTTGTTTTTGAGTCTTTCTAATCTATACAACGAGGGTCATGAAACCTTACTACATGCTGAAATGCTTCACATGTATGAACTCATCTGGTGTCCCTCCAAACAAGTCCATGACAGAGGCACTGTTTTATGCCTGTTTTATTGCTGGGGAAACTGAGGCACAAGGCTGTGAAGTCACTTTGCATTAAGTCACTCAGCTACTAAGGTGCATACGTAACTGGTACCATAATGTTTTTTCAATGAATCAAAGAGTCCATGATTGTATAAAGTGGTATTATTATTATCATTATTATTATTATCACTAGAGGCCCAGTGCATGAAGTTCGTGCACTGGTAGGGCACCTAGGCCTGGCCAGGGATCAGGGCTGATCGGGTTCCCCGCCTCCTTGCCTCCCTGCCTCCCTGCCTCCCCACCTCCCCGCCTCCTCCTACTCCTTCCCTCGCTCCCTCAGTACCCCACCGCCACCGCTGGTCACCCGCCATGTTCCATGTCACCCCTTGGTGGCCAGTGCATGTCAAAGCGAGCGATCAAACTCTGGTCTCCTGGTTGAACTCCCGAGGGAACAATTTGCATATTAGCCTTTTATTATATAGGACTAGAGGCCCGGTGCCCAAAATTCGTGCATGGAGGGGGGGTCCTTTTGCCCAGCCTGCACCCTCTCCAATCCGGGACCCCTTGGGGGATGCCCTATTGCCGGTTTAAGCTTGATCTATGTGGGACCGCTGGATCCTAACTGCTCACCTGCCTGCCTGCCTGGTCACCCCTAACCTCTCTGCCTGCCTGCCTGATCACCCCTAACTGCTCTGCCCTGCCAGCCTAATTGCCTCTAACTGCTCTCCCCTGACTGCTCTCCCCGGCCAGCCTGATTGCCCCTAACTGCTCTCCCCTGCTGGCCTGATTGCCCCTAACTGCTCTCCCCGGCCAGCCTGATTGCCCCTAACTGCTCTCCCCTGCTGGCCTGATTGCCCCTAACCACCTCTGCCTCAGCCCCCACCACCGTGGCTTTATCCAGAAGAATGTCCGGAAGATATCCGGTCTATTTAGCATATTACCCTTTCATTAGTATAGATTAGTATATTACCCTTTTGTTAGTATAGATTATTACTTTGTTCCACTAAGACACATCAGTGCTGGCAATTACACTATGACACATTGTAGACGGTGAGCTGCTGCCTGATTCTAAACGTAGGAATTAGAGGAATTACCAATTGTTGAGAGAGGGGAGAACATCAGCATTGTCCTCGTCCTCCCGTCTCTCCCCCCATCCCCCACCCAGCTCCCCATCAGCTCCCAGGGCCAGCACCTCTGCCCAGCTCCCCATCCCCCTCCCCAGCTGGGTCCCGAGCTTCTCCGATTGTGTCTCGCCCCTGCCTCTTCTAGCTCCGTGCACCCTGCTGGAGCGCCTCACAGATGTTTCCCCATGATCCCCACAGCCACACTCTCCTGTGAGTCAGAAAACACTTGGGGATGCCCTGGCCGGTGTGGCTCAGTGGATAGAGCATCAGCCTGCTGACCGAAGAGTCCTGGGTTCGATTCCTGGTCAGGGCACATGCCTGGGTTGCGGGCTCGGTCTGATGTGCAGAAGGCAGCCAATCAATGATTCCCTCTCATCGTTGATGTTTCTATCTCCCTCTCTTCCTCTCCCTTCCTCTCTGACATCAACAAAAAATATATATTTTATTTTTAAAAACAGAAAAGAAACCACTTGGGGACAGTAACCCCTTTCTGTCCTCCCCATAGCGCCCTAGGCACAGCTCTGCCGATGAAATCCATCTAAATAGGCAGAAACGACCCCCAGATTCAGGGTGGAGGTGAGTCCGTTAGGAGCTCACAGGGCACCGACATTTTGGACTCATCGGCAGGACGGCGTGATTCTTGGCAGCCACAGGCCACCAGATGGCCGACCAAATGAATTCCACGTGTGGCCATCAACTCCAGAGGGTGTAGGCCCTCCGGAGGAATGAATGACGAGGCAGAGGGTTTTAAGAGAGCCTCACTTCACAGCCAGCCTCATGCAACATTATCCTATAGAATAAAAGCCTAATATGCTAAGTGTCCCTCTGACCGTTTGACCGCTCGACCGGTCGCTATGACGTGCACTGACCACCAGGGAGCAGATGCTCCGACCAGTAGGGTAGGTTGCTGCTGAGGTCCAGCCGATCAGGACTGGCTGAGATGGGACAGACACATCCTGAGCCCTCCCGCAGTCCCTCCCTGGCCCCAATTGTGCACCAGTGCAAGGGACCCCAGCGGTGCCTGAATCCGTGCACCGGGCCTCTGGTGTATAATAACAAAATACTGAGGCAGGCCCCGTGCCCTAAAAAAGAGGAGGGGATTAAGGACAGGCATGGGAAGAGAGGGAGGCCGAGTCTAGTATTCCAAGAAGGAACAGCAGTTTGAGGTGGTACAGAACCTGAGGCGGATGGAGGAAAAATGCGTGTTCTCATACAGTCAGTCCTTGAGGACAGAGATTCCAGCCTGGCTTGTGTGGCTCAGTGGTTAAGCATCATCTCAGGAACCAAGAGGTCATGATTCGATTCCCAGTCAGGGCATATGCCCGGTTGCAGGCTCGATCCCCAGTGTGGGGTGTGCAGGAGGCAGCTGATCCATGATTTTCTCTCATCATGGATGTCTCTCTCTCTCTCCCCCGCCCCTTCCTCTCTGAAATCAAAGTGTGCCATGCCAGCACAGCCGAGGGTTGGGTGAGCCTGAGGAGGGGCAGTGAACGAGCAAAGAAAAGACAAAGGGAATACAGCTGGGGCTTGGTGGATCTCCTATGCCTGGATGAGGCCACAGAGAAGGATCCACATGGCAAGCTGAGCCTTTATTTTATAGCCAGAGGCAAACAAGGTAGTGGTCAACGTAGTCACAATGTTCTTGTGAGTTTCACTTGTTTTGGCAGCACTTGCTGCCCCTCCCACAGCCCATCAGCTGCCCAGGAAGGATCTAGGGGGCAGCCATAAGGTCAAGCTTAATTCAGCGAAGAGGGCTGTGCCCTCCATGCTGGGATTTGTTCGTGGCTCTGCCAACAGGTCAGTCCGAGCCTTAACCCTAGAGCCGCTCCCTACATGACAGCATTTCAAAAAAGGAAAAGAACAGGGATTCCGAACATGGCTTTCGAGCAGCCTTGCCTCCAGCCCGCGGGTGGCCCCGTTGTCCCCAGACACTCGCATCGTGTAACGCGGCCCCTCTGCTTGCTGCCCTTCCCAGCTGTACTTGTCCAGCGACCACAGGACCCTCCTGCGGTCGTCGAAGGTGTCCTGGCTTCAGGAGGTGTACCTGACCGACGAGGCCTCCTACCTGAACTGCTGGCAGGCCGCCTTCCCTGACCCCCAGCTGCGCCTGGAGTGCGAGGGCCTCCCCATCCCGGTGAGCTGGGCGCTGCGTGGGGAGGCCGCCTGTGTGCGCCCCCGCTGCTCCGGGGGGCAGTCCGCTGCTGTCTCTGAAATGGGGGCTGGTTGCTGCTTATGCTGTTTCTCTCTCTGTCTTCTTCTCTGTTTGTGCCTCAAGCGTGGAGGACATGATTTTCCCCGGTGGCAGCATCCTGCATTTGGTGTTTCTCTGTTCTTCTCTCTCCCTCTCTCTTCCTCTCCCTCTCTCTTTTTCTCCCTCTCTCTAAGCATGTCCTCAGATGAGGATTAAAAAAAAATAATACCACTGCCCAGCCGGCATGGCTCCGGGGTTGAGCATCGACCTATGAACCAGGAAGTCACGGTTCGATTCCCAGTCAGGGCACAGGCCAGTTGCAGGCTCGATCCCCATTAGGGAGCATGCAGGAGGCAGCCGACCCGTGGTCCTCTCTCATCATTGATGTTTCTCTCTCTCTCTCTCTCTCTCTCTCTCTCTCTCTCTCTCTCTATATATATATATATATATATATATATTTAAATAACTCCCCTGACCATATTTTATGTTGTCACATGGTCTCCAAGATGACTTTGAATGATTGTGTAATGTTTTATCATACGTGTCTCTACCTTAATGTCTTTAATCACTCTATCATGATTCGCCTACTAGGTTATCCCATATACACTGAGTGGCCAGATGATGATGATCTCTGAACGCATAATAATCTGGCCACTCAGTGTGTGTGTGTGTGTGTGTGTGTGTGTGTATGAGGCCTGGTGCATGTATTTGTGCATGGGTGGGATCCGGCCAGCCTGGCCAGGGGGAGGGGACATGGGCGGTTGGCCAGCCTGCCTGCTGGTCGAACTCCTGGTCAAGGGGACCATTTGCATATTAGTCTTTTATTCTATAGGTCATACACTGAGTGGCCAGATGATTATGTGTTCAGAGATCATCATCATCTGGCCATTCAGTGTATATGTATGTATTTTAATTTTATTTTATTTATTCATTTATTTATTAATAAAGTACACTAATTATTCTTTAAAATATATATATTTGTATTGATTTCAGAGAAGCAGGGAGAGGGAGAGAGATAGAAGCATCCATGATGAGAGAGAATCATGGATTGGCCGCCTCCTGCATGGCCCACACTGGGGATGGAGCCCACAACCCGGGCATGTGCCCTGACTGGGAATCAAACCCAGGACCCTTCAGTCTGCAGGCTGATGCTCTATCCACTGAGCCAAATGAGCTAGAGGCTATATATATATACACATTTAAATACATATGTAGCACATTTACACATTTTTGCTTTGAGGAACTTGGAGGCCTTAGCTCATACTGCAAATAGCATCCCTTCTTTGTCTTTCAAGGCAAACACCAGAATCCTCATCAATCACAGCCACACGAACCGGGGGCTGGCGGTCCACCGCCATCTCTTCCTAAGGTACTTGTGCTGTGGGACTCAGCCAAACAGGGCTGTGGGCGGGGCAGTGGGCGGGGGCACAGTCACAAGTGGCGTGGGTGGGGCTATGGGCGGGGTTATTGGAGGCTGTGGGCGGGGCTATGGGCAGGGGCACAGCCACACACAGCTGTGGGCGGGGCTATGGGTGGCTGTGGGTAGGGGCTATGGGCAGGGGCACAGCCACACACAGCTGTGGGTGGGGCTATGGGCGACTGTGGGTGGGGCTATGGGCAGGGGCGCAGCCACACACAGCTGTGGGCGGGGCTATGGGTGGCTGTGGGTAGGGGCTATGGGCAGGGGCACAGCCACACACAGCTGTGGGTGGGGCTATGGGCGACTGTGGGTGGGGCTATGGGCGACTGTGGGTGGGGCTGTGGGCGGGGCTGTGGACATCAGCAAAGAAGCTGCGATCAGAGTGTGGCAACAGGCCAAAAAGTCCTTTGGTGACGAAATGTTGTCACCCAGAACTTTCCTGGTGGGAAAGGTCCCATGGGAGCCCCTTCGGATACCCAGGTCCCTGCCCTGGGGGTGTGTTTCAGCCGCAGTGGGGATCCCCCCACCCCCAGCCTTGCCCATGGGTGAAGCTGCCGGGCACAGGCTGTACCGAAGAGCAAGCATGTCACACTCAGAGGCTAACACAAGCCAGATAAACAAGGTTTACGTGGATGTGTCCGCGGGAAAACCAAAGCTTCTGTTTCCATAGACACGTCGGTCTATTCCGATGGAGACGTGCCGAAGACAAAGGGCTGAGATAGTCAGTCATCGTTCACATAAATAATAGAGCTTTTTCATAAAAATTAATTTTTTTCTTGAACGTGAACTCACCAGGCCCTGAGTCACTGCACAAATGAATACGCGTCACGCAGACAAACCCGTTTTTCTCGTTCTCCGGAAGCGAGATAGTTCCTGTGGCGCACACCAAGCAGGTCAGTCCGAGATGAAGGACGTGGCCATCGGCCGCTAGAACATTCGCTGCCGGTATCCATGGGGAGAGATGGTGCGCCTGCGCGTAAGGCGCGTGAGGGACGTGAATGCAACTCGATGGCGGTCGTCGGTTGTTAGCGAACGTTGTAGCTCGTTATTCATAGAGGCCGGAGCATGAAGTTCCTGCACAGGGTGTGTGTGTGTCCCTCAGCCCAGCCTGCACCCTCTGCAATCTGGAACCCCTCGAGGGATGTCCGACCCCTCTCACCATCCAAGACTGCTGACTCCCAACCGCTTGCCTGCCTGCCTGCCTGATTGCCCCTAACCGCTTCTGCCTGCCAGCCTGATCACCCCCTAACCACTACCCTGCCAACCTGATCAATGCCTAACTGCTCCTCTGCAGCCCTGGTCCTCCCCAACTGCCCTCCCCTGCTTGCCCAGTCCCCCCTAACTGCCCTCCCTTGCCAGCCTGGTCACCCCTAACTGCCCTCCCCTGCTGGCCTGATCACCCCTAACTGCCCTCCCTTGCCAGTCTGGTCGCCCCTAACTGCCCTCCCCTGCTGGCCCAATCACCCCTAACTGCCCTCCCCTGCAGGCCTGGTCACCCCCAACTGCCCTCCCCTGCAGGCCCAGACACCCCTAACTGCGCTCCCCTGCCGGCCATCTTGTGGCGGCCATCTTTGCCCACCATGGGGCAGCCATATTGAGTTACGGTCAATTTGCATATTACCTCTTTATTATATAGGATTATGCACAACAGGATATTGTAAAAATTAAGTGATGAATTTTTTATTAAAACGTTTCTTACATACCATGACATTGGCTGGGCCGCAAACATCCGCTGTGAGCTGCATGTGGCCCGCGGGCCCTGAGTTTGACATGCTTGCTGTGGCACCCCCTCCCCCCACCCCCCAGGCTCCCTGTAGCATGTGCCGAGCCAGGAACACCCCGGAGCTGGACCAGTCCTGAGTGCCCACGGCTCACTCTCTCCCGCCCAGGACCTACTTCGGGAAGGAGGTGGAGGTGGCTGCGCACACCCACCTGGACACCCACCGCGTGGAGATGCCACGGAACCACTGGATGCTGGTGACCGGGAGCCCCAGGAAGGAGGCGTCCACCATGCTGGATGTGCCCCAGCCGCCTGTGGAGCGTGCACCTGCCCCGGAGCCGGAGCCGGAGTGGGTGGCCGCCCCGGGGGCGCAGTGACAGCAGGCGTGCTCCTGGGGGGAGGGGCGGGGTGCCCCGCTGTCCCAGGTTCCCAGCCCTCTGAGCGGGTGTTGGAATAAGGCGACAGGGGATGACTGGGTTAGTGGTGGGGGCTCTAGCCCACAGATTAATTAGTCCTGGGAACAGCTCAGCAATGAAGGGACACGTGGGTTCCCTCGCTGGTGACAGAGCGCGGCAGAACGGGGCTCCTCCGTGTCTCCCGCTGTGTGTCCCTGGGAGGCGTGTCTGCAATAAAGCACGCGGCCTGTTCTGAGTGTCGGCCCCCCCTTCCTCCCCCTTCGGACAGTGTCCCGAGAGCCCAGCGTGTGGCTGTGAGACCTTGGGGTTGACCATGTCTCCTTGTCCTTCCCATTCTGCCTCTGGCTCAGGGGCGGCAGGAGCTCTACCTGACCAGCCACATGTTGTTGTTATTATTATTATTATTATTATTATTTTAAATACTAGAGGCCTGGTGCACGGAATTCGTGCATGGGGAGGTCCCATGGCTGGTGATCAGGGCCCATCGGGGCCTTCTGGCTGCCGCCTGTGGGGGCCTGCCTTCATTCCCCGTCGCCCCCTGGTGGTTAATGCACATCATAGCGAGCGGCTGAACTCCCGAGGGGGCAATTTGCATATTAGCCTTTTATGATACAAGACTAGGGCCCCTTGGAGGATATCTGACTGCTGGAATCGGGCCTAAGCAGGCAGTCGGACGTCCCTCTCACAACCCAGGACTGCTGGCTCCTAACTGCTCTCCTGCCTGTCTGACTGATCGCCCCTAACCGCTCCCCTGCTGGCCTGATTGATGCCTAACTGCTCCCCTGTTGGCCCGATCACCCCCAATGGCCCTTCCCTGCCAGCCTGTTCACCCCCAACTGCCCTCCCTGCCAGCCTGGTCACCCCAACTGCCCTCCCCTGCCAGCCTGGTCGTCCCCAACTGCCCTCCCCTGCTGGCCCGATCACCCCCAGCTGCCCTCCCCTGCTGGCCCGATCACCCCCAGCTGCCCTCCCCTGCCAGCCTGTTCACCCCCAACCGCCCTCCCCTACCAGCCTGGTTGCCCCCAACTGCCCTCCCCTGCTGGCCATCTTGTGATGATGTGGTGGTGGCCATCTTGTGATGACGCAAGGGCGCGAGGGCCACCTAGGTTTTCATTAGTATAGATTATTTTAAATATATTTTATGGATTTTTTTACAGAGAGGAAGGGAGAGGCATAGAGAGCTAGAAACATCGATCAGCTGCCTCCTGCACGCCCCCTACTGGGGATGTGCCCGCAACCAAGGTACATGCCCTTGACCAGAATCGAACCCGGGACCCTCCAGTCCACAGGCCGACATGCTACCCACTGAGCTACACCGGCCAGGGCCCCAGTCACGTGTTATCTTGCGAGGAGTTTTAAATGGCGGGAATCTCTTTCTGCCTGCCTCCCTTGGAAACGGGCGCAGTAGCAGGAACGCCTGCATGGCCGGAACGTTCCTGACAAAATCCCCGTGTCCTCCCGGGCATCCGCCCACCTGTTCCTTTGAGGGGGGGACCTGTGATGGGCGGGGTGTCCTGAGGGGTGAAGGACCCGCCTGAGGCTGGCTCCCAGGTGAACGCACCGAGAGCCAGAACGAAGGCAGAGGTGGCACCCGCCTGGCCAGCGGGTGGGCTTCAGCCTGCACCGGCCTGGCCCTCTGGAGGGCGGGGAGGCAGGGCCCGGCCTGCCCAGCTGTGGGGTTCAGGGTGGCAGTGCCCACCCGGCTGGCACCTGGATTGACCTGGGCGGGGCCGGGGGGGTCTGATGCCCATGCAGCAGGCGGAGAGCCGCTGCATGGGGGCGGGGAGGAGGATGGCTGTTCTCAGGGCCCCTCCTGGCTGCAGAAGGAGGCGACTGGTGCCAGGTCACACCGGCCTCAGGTGGCAGCTCTGGGCAGGCCAGCGAGATGTGCCAGATGTGCCAGACCGCGCTCTCTGGCCTGGGCGGGGCTGTCACGTGCAGGGAGGTCTGCAGCGTCCACGCGCTGGGCCAGCTGCGCCCCTGTGCGGTGACCCCCCAAAGTGTCCGCTCATGCTCCGTCCCCGGGTACCACAGCCCGGGCTGCAGATCTTCGCTTCCCGCCCACAGAGGATGCTGTGGGGGGTTCCCCTCCTGTTTCTCCGTCTCCTGTGGCGGATGCACTGGTAGCCTGCGTGGGGCACCTGCTCTGGCGTGGGTGGGGAGCGAGCAATTTGCGCAGGTGGCCCTCTAGGACGAGGCACAGCAGGCCTGCATGCCATCCCGGCGGGCACACAGATGGCCCACGGAGAGGTGGCTGGGAAGGCCGACAATTTCTGTGCTTGTCACTATTTTAACCTTTAAAATGCATGAAGGGGACCCTGGCCGGTGTGGCTCCGTGGACAGAGCGTTGGCCTGCAGACTCAAGGGTCCCAGGTTCGATTCCAGTCAAGGGCATGTATCTTGGTTGCGGGCACATCCCCAGTAAAGGGCGTGCAGGAGGCAGCTGATCGATGTTTCTAACTCTCTCTCCCTTTCTGTGATAAACCAATAAAATATATTTAAAAAATAACATGCATGAAGGTGAGGACCTCCCTAGGTGAGCCTCACCCAGGGGGCGGGGGTGTCTCCTGGACCTGCCCAGGTCTCTCCCTTGGGTTTGGTCTTGCACTTCCCTGAAGTGGCCAGAAGGTGTCGCTGTTCAGAGCCCCAGCAGGTCCTCCCTGGCCCTGCTCCGCTGTCAGAAGTTCATTTCAAAACACAAGGGAGTTTCCAGTTTCCAATGTGCGTTTTCTAAGAGGGGAAAAACCATACAAGTGCTGTGGTCAGGGTATCGGTTCGCTTTTTTCCTTATAAAGAAGGAGGGCACGGGGCAGATGTAAGAGCTGCTGTAACAGCGTGTTCCCAGGGGCGGGAAGGGGGAAAGGGGGGAGGGGGCGGCAGTCCCAAGGGACTGGCCAGGGGGTTTCCAGTTAGAATACAACCCCTCTGGGACCCCTATAGACCTTCCATCGATGTCTAGAGTTCCCCCACTCCTCCCAGGAGAATGTATTCAGAACCCAGGCCTGGGGCCCCTGATCCCCAAAACTGCCTCCCCTAATCAATGCCTAACTGCTCCCCTGCCGGCCCGATTGCCCCTAACTGCCCTCCCCTGCTGGCGAGGTCGCCCCTAACTGCCCTCCCCTGCTGGCCAGGTCGCCCCTAACTGCCCTCCCTTGCCACCTCCTCACCAAGCCTCCATTTCCCCCACGGGGTGGCTCGCTTCCTCTCCGAGTTGTCGGAGGCGCAGCATAACAAGAAAATGTATCAGAGAGTGTCCGGCGGGGCCTCTGGCATGACCCTGGCCATGGGTCAGACAGCACTGCGCGGACACCGGCCCTCCCCTCGCTGTGTGACCTCCAAGTCACCGTGCCTCTTGGCGCCTCCATTTACCCATGGGCTTAAAAACACGTTAAATGTGCCCTGGCCGGCGTGGCCCAATGGATAGAGCGCCGGCCTGCGGACCGAAGGGTCCCGGGTTCAATTCCAGTCAAGGGCACGGACCTTGGTTGCAAGCTCCTCCCTGCCCGGGCCCTGGTCAGGACTCGTGCAGGAGGCAACCCATGAACGTGTTTCTCTCACATCAATGTTTCTCTCTCTGTCTTTCCCTCTCTTCTGCTCCCCCTAAAAATCAATGGGAAAAAAAAAAGAGAAAATAGAAAAATATCCTTGGGCGAGGATCAACATCCACACACAGGTTACGTGCGCCCATCGCGTGGGCGAGCCCTTGCTGGCGCCAGGCGCTGTTATGAGCCCTTTCCGTGTGTCAGCCAATCGGGTCCTCATGCACACCTGTGAGAGGAACTCCAGGAGCCTCTGAACGTGACAGGAGGGGACACGGAGGCACAGGGAGGCGACTGGCCCCGGCGCTGGACGACTCGGCCGGGGAGAGCTGGGCGGCCTGGATACAGGGCCCAGGTACTTGGCCCCGGGGACGCGTGTCTGAGGCAGAGTGCCCGCGGGCATTTGCTGGGTTAGAGCAGTGGTCGGCAAACTCATTAGTCAACAGAGCATCAAACCGTGGTGGCGGCTCGCGAGCCGCAGTTTGCCGACCATTGGGTTAGAGCAAGCATGTCGTACTCAAAGGCTAACATGGGCCAAATACCCTGAGTGGCCAGATGATAATGATCTCTGAATGCATAATAATCTGACCACTCAGCATAGCCTGGTGCATGAATCCGTGCATGGGTGGGGGCCGGCCAGCCTGGCCAGGGGGAGGGGACATGGGTGGTTGGCCGGCCTGCCTGCTGGTTGAACTCCTGGTCGAGGGGACCATTTGCATATGAGCCTTTTATTCTATAGGATAGAGTGGCCAGATGATTATGCGTTCAGAGAGCATAATCATCTGGCCACTCAGTGTAAACAAGGTTTGGGTGGATGTGGGCCACAAAAAACACAAGAGCTTCCGTTCTCATAGAAACGTAGGTTTCTTTCGAAAAGTATAGTTTACAAGAAGGCACACTTGTAATGATGAAACTCATGTTTCCTTCCTGACACGTGGCGTCTCCTGCCTGCGACTATCTTTCCCACGTGGGGGGAAGTCTTGTTCGCAGTGGCCACTTTCACACCCGCCCCCAGGTGAGTGTCAGTGATTCTGGATCTGACAGGAAACGTACTTCCTTTCATGATTGTCAGTGCTAGTAGCTGCTCGCACCGTTGTTGGCAGGGCCGCAAAAATACACAGAGTGGCCAGATGACGGTGATCTCTGAACGCATAATACTCTGGCCACTCCGTCTCTATCCTACAAAATAAAAGGCTAATATGCAAATTGTCCCCTCGACCAGGAGTTCGACCAGCAGGCAGGCCAGCCAACCGCCCACGTCCTCTGCCCCTGGCTAGGCTGGCTGGACCCCACCCATGCACGGATTCATGCACCGGGCCTCATACACACACACACACACACACTGAGAGGCCAGGTTATTATGCGTTCAGAGATCACAATGATCTGGCCACTCCGTGTATTCGTCGCGGGACCCATGTGGCCCGAGGGCTGTGAGTTTGACATGCTTGGGTTAGAGTGAATCAGTGGGCTTGGCCATGGAGCCCCACTACAGTGCATAATGGGGAGTGGCCATGGGGCTAGGGCAGGGAACATGCTAGCCTGCGCTCAGACCCGCTGCCCTGCACCCTCCATGGCGGACGGGAGAGCCCAGCCTGAGGGCCGGGCTGAATGCGGGGTTTGGAGGCGTCAGGGGCCCTCTCAGCTCAGGGGTGTCCCGCTGGGGCAGCAGGCACAGTGGGGGGCCAGGGACAGGCAGCTCTCCCTTGCAGAAGGCGGTCCCGAGCCCCGACACCGCAGATGCCTCGCTGGCCTGGAAACCCGGTCACCCCGCCGCACCCCGCAGGCCTGAGCAGGGGGTGCATGGGGGTCTTATGGGGTCCCTGCTGTGGAGCCCCATGCCGAGAGGGATTTGGGGACAGAGGCCGTGTCCGTGGAGAGAGTGGTAGAGATGCCCTGTGTGTCCAGGAGGAGGCGGTGGGCCATGTGGGCCAGGGACTAACCAGCCGGCCGCACCCTGCCCCTCCTGATGGACTGCAGTGCCTGTCGCTCCCCAGGCCTCCAGGGGGGCTGTGGGCTCTGCCTGGGAGCTGGCCACCCAGGCCCCACCCTGAGCACAGGCACTGCAAGTGGGTCCCCAGGGGCAGCCTGCTCTCCTCCCAGGAAGCCCCGCTCTCCTCTCAGGGAAGCCCTGCCCTCATCCAAGGTCACCTCCTCCCTTCTCCCAGGAAGCTCTGCCCTCCTCCTGGGGAAGCCCTGCCCTCCTCCTGGGAAGCTCCGCCCTCGTCTAGGGGAAACCCCACCCTCATCCAGGAAGCTCCGCCCTCCTCCTGGGGAAGCCCTGCCCTCCTCCTGGGAAGCTCCGCCCTCGTCTAGGGGAAACCCCACCCCCATCCAGGAAGCTCCGCCCTCCTCCTGGGGCAGCGGGGCTGGTGCTGCCTGAGGCCGTCTGCCATCCCAGCTGCTGGCGGAAGCCGCCCTTCCTGCTTCCACAGCCTCTGCCCTGCGTGTTGGCCGGTGTGCATGAGGCTGGACCGCAGCCAAACATCTGCTCGCGGCTCCTGAACGGGTTCCACACAGACGCAGGCAGCAGCACCCGAGTGCAGAGCCAGGGCGGAGCTGCACCCCGCAGCTGAGCCTCTGAGACCTGGTCTTGGTCTCTCAGGGACGGGGGTAGGGGTTGGGGGGTGGGGGTGCCAGGAGGGCCTCTGGGTGGTACATCCTCCCTTCTTCCTGGGAAGGGACATTTTTAGAAAGATGTATTTGTATTGATCTCAGAGAGGAAGGGAGAGAGAGAGAGAGAAACATCAATGATGAGAGAGAATCATGGATCAGCTGCCTCCCGCACGCCCCACACTGGGGATCAAGTCTGCAACCCAGGCCTGTGCCCTGACCGGGAATCGAACCCTGACTTCTAGGTTCATAGGTCGATGCTCAACCACTGAGCCACGCCATCCAGCCAGGAAGGGACCTTTCATGGAAGGGGATGTAGGTCATAGCTGGAGGAGGGAGAAGGCTGTGCTATAGTCCCCTCCTGCCTGGGGAGAAGGGAGGAGGTCTGAGGAGGGAGGGGTGGGGAGGGAGAGAGGGGTAAGGGAGGGGGAGTGAGGGAGGAAGGGTGGGGAGGGAGGGGTGAGGAGAGGAGGGCTGAGGAGGGAGGGGTGGGGAGAGAAGGGTGAGGAGGGAGGGATGAGGGGTGAGGGATGAGGGAGGGGAGCTAGGGAGGGAGGGGTGAAGAGGGAGGGAAGGGTAGTGAGGGAGGAGGGGTGGGGAGGGAGGGAGGGGTCAAGAGCGAGGGGAGGGGCATGAGGGAGGAGGGGTGGGGAGGGGAGGGTTAGGAGGGAAGGCTGAGGGGTGCAGGGATGCGGCAGGAAGGGCTGCGCACTCCGTGACCTTGAACGGGAGCTGCTGTCAGATGGGGAAGCCGGTGCCTGGCTAAGCAGGGCGATCGCCAGCCGGTGGCCCGCGGGCCCTGGGGTCCGGGAGGTGGGGGGGGGGGCGCTGGGTGAGCAGATGCCGCGGCGGAAGGAAGCAGGGCCGCTGGCTCCTCAGGACAGCCATCGGGCTGCTTTGGAAACGCGAGGACAATGAAATAAATACTTGTCTCCAGCGCGTCTCCTCCTCACACGCTGACTGCCGGGGGCGCCGCCCGCCTCCTGCCGCCTCGTGTCCTGCGGAACCCCTGAGTCTGGGGTTCAGGGACGGCCTAAGACACCCAGCTTAACCCGGCCAGCCGGGGAATCGGCTGCAGGAGCGGATGCTCCTGCCACAGGAGGGCAATTCCTTGCACTGACCCTTTGGCCAGGCTCCCAGGGGAGAGACCGGGCAAGCGTTTATAAGCCTGGTCGCCCTGGGTGACGGGGGAGGACAAGGGAGGATGGGGGGCACATGGGGTCCCCGAGGGACCCGCGGCTCCAGGGCCGCGCCCAGGGGTGACAGGACGGATGGAGAACGGCCAGCGATGGGAAGTGGTCGCCCTGGGTGACAGCTCGGCGCTGGAGGCATGGGGCCTGGGGTGCCGCCGGCGGATCCTGGCAAATCCCAGGCGAGGTGTGGCCTGGCCCCCACGGTGGATGGGATGGTGGTGTGGGGCCTGGACACCCCCGGGCTGGGAACGCCACACCTGTGGCTGCTGGTCGGCTCATGTGGCCACAGTGCTCCGGAAGGACAGGGTTGGGAGCCTGGGAGGAAGGAAGGAAGGAAGGGAGGGAGGGAGGGAGGGAGGGAGGGAGGGAGGAAGGGAGGGAGGGAGGGAGGGAGGGAGGAAGGGAGGGAGGGAGGGAAAAAGAAGGAAAGAGAGAGAGAAAAAAGGAAAGAGAGAGAAAGGAAAGAAAGAGAGAAAGAAAAGAGAAAGGAAGAAAGAAAAAAGGGAAAGAAGGAGAGAGAGAGAGAGAGAGAGAGAGAGAGAGAGAGAGAGAAGAGACAGAAGAGAGCAGGCTGGGCAGAGTCTGGAAAGAGCAGAGGGCGTGTTTGCCGGAAGACGAGAGGGACATCCCGCTGCCAGAGACAGAAGGAAAGAGAGAGAGACAGAAGGGAGGGAGGGAAGGAAGGAAGAGAGGGAGAGAGGGAGGGAGAGAGGGAGAGAGAGGAGAGAGAGAGGGATGGAGGGAGACAGAAGGAAGGGAGGGAAGGAAGGAACCCAAAGGAGGCCTGGGGCTAGGTGAGACCCTTAACCCTATGACAGCCCTGAGTCCCAAGCGTGCACAGGCAGCTAACGGGCTGAGAAGTGACCCCCAAGGAGGACCCACTGTTCCAAGATCCCCCCTCGGGTGTGGCTGAGGAGGCAGTGCCTAAGAACGTTCCAGAATGCGTGCCAGGAGGGCAGTCGCCAAGGCAGTGACTTCCCCAGAGCAAAAGAGAGGGCTGACTGCTCGGGGACACCCTCCGGGACGTCAGAATCTGTGCACCAGAACCCACCGGTGTCTCCGGTTCCTCCCCTGAGAGGATGCTGTGGCTGCTGTTCTTTTTCTTAAGACACACTCTTTTTTTTTTTTTTTTAAACATTTATTTACTTTTTGTTTTTTACAGAGAGGCAGGGAGAGGGACAGAGAGTCAGAAACATCAATGAGAGAGACACATCCATCAGCGGCCTCCTGCACGCCCCCTACTGGAGATGTGCCCACAACCAAGGTCCATGCCCTTGACCGGAATCGAACCCGGGACCCTTCCGTCTGCAGGCCGACGCTCTGTCCACTGAGCCCCACTGGCCAGGGTGGTAATTGCACTTTTCAATAGATTTGTATTGCTCAGAGAGGAAGGGAGAGAGAGAGAGAGAGATAAAAACATCCACGATGGGAGAGAGTCATGGATCGGCTGCCTCCTGCACGCCCCCTACCGGGGATCGAGCCCACAACCTGATCAGGAATCAAACCCGGGACCCTTCAGCCCACAGGCTGTCGCTCTATCCACTGAGCCTCACGGGCGAGCCCTAACGGAACTTTCACATCGGACGACCGCCCACTGGCCACGGCAGCACCCTGCCCGTGACTGTGAAGGAGGTGTGATGGATGCACGGCCAGGCCTGTCCATGTGCAGACCACGTGTGCTGCTGTGGGGCAATCATGACGGAGCGAGTCATCACAATGGGGACTTCCTGGCCCACCAGGCAAACACGCTGACCTTATGGCCCTTTAAGGACAAGCTTGCTCCTGCCTGTTCTCGAAAGACTGTCCTCGGGACCAAGAGAACAGATGCTGGCCACAGGGGAGCTGGGGGCTGCGGGCGGGGCCACCTCCCCTGAGAACGAGGAGACAGCCTGGGTCCCGGGTGCCTGCAGAGTGGCCTGCCTTGCTCAGACTGTGAGTGAGGAATAACCTCCTATCTATACTAATAAAAGCCTCGGTGGCACCTTGCCCTCGCGTCATCACAAGATGGCCGCCCCACATCGTCACAAGATGGTTGCCCCACATCGTCACAAGATGGCCAGCAGGGGAGGGCAGTTGGGAGCGACTGGGTTGGCCGGGGAGCAATTAGGCATCAATCAGGCTGGCAGAGGAGCGGTTAGGGGGTGATCAGGCTGGCAGGCAGGTGAGCGGTGAGGAGTCAGCAGTCCTGGATTGTGAGAGGGATGTCCGACTGCCGGTTTAGGCCCAATCACAGCAGTTGGACATCCCCCAAGGGGTCCCAGATTGGAGAGGGTGCGGGCTGGGCTGAGGGATACCCCCTAAGTGCACAGATTTCATGCACCAGGCGTCTAGTCCTAGATAATAAAATGCTAAGTGTCCAGTCGACCAGTCATCCATTCAACCAATCAAAGCATTATATGCTAATGATATGCTAAGGCTGCTCAACCCCTCGCTATGACATGCACCAACCATCGGGGGCAGACAGTTGACCAGTTGCCCAGTCGCTATGACATGCACTGACCACCAGGGGGCAGACAGTTGACCTGTTGACCAGTCTCTATGACATGGTCTCACCACCAGAGGGCAGACGCTGGGGTCATCATCCAACTGGTAGGTTAGCTTGCTGCTGGGGTCTGGCCAATTGGACTAAGTGAGACGGGCCAGACACGCCCTGGAGCCCTCCCACAGTCCCTTTCTGACTGTCCAACCTCCCACGTCCCTCCCTGGCCCGATAATGTACCAGTGAGGTCCCAGGGCCTGGCCTGCGCCCTCTTGCAATCCGGGACCCCTCGGGGGATGTTAGAGAGCCGGTTTTGGCCTGATCCTGCAGGCCAGGCTGAGGGACCCCCCTGGTGTGTGAATTCGTGCACCGGGCCTCTACTGAGGTTATAATGCTGCCATCCCAGCTGAAATCTCTATTCTGCCCGATATGATATACATCACAACTGTCTCATAATGTAAATAAAATGGAGATTATACGTGTATACAACTGACACATTGTGCAATTTTATTTTTTTAAAAATATATTTGTATTGATTTCATAGAGGAAGGGAGAGAGAGAGAGAGAAACATCCATGAGAGAGATAATCATGGATTGGCTGCCTCCTGCACGCCCCCTACTGGGAATCAAGCCTGCAACCCAGCCATGTGCCCTTGACTGGAATCGAACCCGGGACCCTTCAGTCTGCAGGCCAATGCTCTATCCACTGAGCCACACCGGCTAGGGCTCGATTACACAATTTTAAATTTATCTTATGAAGAGCCTCCCACAGTATGTAAAATAGCCTTTGAAAACTTGCCTTTAACAGCTTCCTAATATTTCCTTGGGTTCCTTCACTGAGTGTGCACGATGCTTGGACTGGGGTGGCGAGAGACAGAGTTTCCGCCACTGTGTGTGAGGGTAACTTGGTGAAATTTTCCCGAAATGCAACTCGACATAGATACCCCTTTGATCCAGTATTCCTATTTCTGGAAACTTACCTTCAGGAAATAGCGTAAGAGGTGTGGGCATAAATTTAGGGACAAATGGGTTTTTGCTTTAATCGGATGGAGGGAACGCGTGCTGTTTGGCACAGAAAAGTCGCCAGGGCCCCCTGGGACGCCCCCTCCCGCCCCGGCTGCCTGGGGCCCTTGACTGACCCACCATCCCGGCCTCAGAGAGTCCCCAGCTTCAGTCAGCCTGACCTTCTGCCTCCCACCCCCACTCACCTGTGTTTTTTTCTTAATATATTTTTTACTGATGTCAGAGAGTCAGGGAGAGGGAGTGAGAGATAGAAACATCAATGGTGAGAGAGAATCATGGAGCGGCTGCCTCCTGTAGGCCCCCTCCCCCCTGCACTGGGGACCGAGCCCGCAACCCGGGCATGTGCCCTGGACCGTAATCGAACCTGACCCATCAGTCTGCAGGCTGATGCTGATGCTCTATCCACTGACCCACACCGGGCAGGGCCACACACACCTTTATTTTTTTTTATTATTTTTTTAAAGAATATATTTTATTGATTTTTTTACAGAGAGGAAGGGAGAGGGATAGAGAGTTAGAAACATCGATGAGAGAGAAACATCGATCAGCTGCCTCCTGCACACCCCCCAATGGGGAATGTGCCCACAACCAAGGTCCATGCCCTTGACCAGAATCGAACCTGGGACCCTTCAGTCCGTAGGCCAACGCTCTATCCATTGAGCCAAACTGGTTTCGGCAACACGTCCCCGCTCTATCCCAGTGGATAGAGCGACAGCCTGTGGGCTGAAGGGTCCCGGGTTTGATTCCTGTGGTGCTGTGTGGCCAGAAACCCCGGCTCTCGGCACCCAGGGTCAGAGCAGCTCCCCATAGTCAGCCTCACCCTGAAGAGGAGGATTGGGGCCACAGGGGACTGTTCCCCCCACCACCACCATCAGCATCACGGTTCTGAGTAACACGTAAGGCTGGGCCTGGGAGTTCGAGAGGCCTCGCTGTGCCTCGAACCCTAGGCCGGACTGCCTGGCCTGCTGCTCGTGGGGGCAGGCCCCACAGATGCGTGCGGATGCCTCACAGAAATCAGAACGACTCGCTGTCACAGAAAGAAGTTTGCGGGATGTAGCTGAATGAATCGATCCGGCCACAAATGCAGGTACGTGGTCCCAGTCATATCCACGGAACGCGATTCCATGTGGAGAAGTAACATGGAGGGTTGTTTTTTCCCGCCTGAGCTTTCTAGTAGCCAACCGGGCCTCCCACTATCTCTGTACTGTCCCCCGATTCAGGGAACAGCAATACTTCCCACTCAAACCATTCAGAGCAGCGGTCCCCAGCCTTTCTCTGGCCACGTCCCCTAAGCATCTCTAACATCCTGATACCCCCCTCCCGTGACAAAGAATTCTTATTATTCAAAAAGCGGACAACGCTGGCAAAGACGTGGAGAAAAAGGAGCCCTCCTTCGCTGCTGGTGGGAACGCAGGCTGTGCAGCCACTGTGGGGAACATCGTTTTCTAATCCACTCATCTGCTGGGGGGCAGAACAACACCCCCCATGGGTGGGGTCCGGCCAGCCTGGCCAGGGGGCGGGGACCTGGGCGGTTGGCCGGCCTGCCTGCTGGTCGAACTCCTGGTGGAGGGGACAATCTGCATATTAGCCTTTTATTATATGGAGATCATCATCATCTGGCCACTCAGTGTATATTTACTAGAGGCCTGGTGCACGAAATTGGTGCACAGGTAGTCACTAGGCCTGGCCGGCGATCAGGGCCGATCGGGGCCTTCCGGCTGTTGGCGGGGTCTTCCTTCGTTCTGTGCCGCCCCCTGGTGGTCAGTGCACCTCATAGCGAGCGGCCAAACTCCCAGTCGGTCGAACTCCCGAGGGGACAATCTGCATATTAGCCTTTTATTATATGGGATAGCCTGCCTAGGCGCCCCTAGAACCCTACAAACTGCAAAAAAACCACTGTGACTGACTCATCCTCGAACGCCCCCCCCGAAACATCAAACTGCGCCCCCGTGGGGCGTGTGCCCCACGTTGGGAACCGCCGGTTTAGAGAATAACAGAAAAAAATTTGCTTAAAGAAGTTTTTTTGCTTTTTGTTAGTTAACCCATTGCCTTTGCAGCTCCCTCGTGGACTCTGCTCACTCAATGGCAAAGCCAGGGCCTTTGCTCCAATGACTCCAGCCTTGGACAAAGGAAGAGCTATTTGGTGTGGGGGACAGGACAACGCCGCCCACATCCTGCTCTCGGAACCTGTGATCGTGATATGGGAGGGCACGGAGGATGATCATCTGACGACCTTACACTAAAGGGGTTCTTCTCAATCTCCAGCTGGGAGCGGGAGGCGGAGGGGGCTGGGTCAGGGCGGGAGGTAGACCCGCGGCAGCCACGCCCTGCTCTGCCGATGGGGGGAGGGCCAGGAGCCAGGGCTGCGGGTGCCTGGGAAGCTGGGAATCTAAGATACGGAACCTCCTCCAGCTCCAGGAAGGAATGTTCTCTCGGCCAGCACGGTGAGCGCAGCCCGTGAGACCCACTGTGGACTCCTGACCTCAGGAACGGTCAGAAAATATCCCCAGCCCCAGCCGGTGTGGCTCAGTGGGTAGAGCACCAGCCTGCGGACTGAAGGGTCCTGGGTTCGATTCCCGGTCAGGGCACATGCCTGGGTTGTGGGCTCCATCCCCAGTGGGGGGCGTACAGGAGGCAGCTGATCGTTGATTCTCTCTCATTATGGATGTGTGTGTCTCTCTCTCCCTCTCCCTTCCTCTCTGAGATCAATAACAAATATATCCTACTAGAGGCCCAGTGCACGAATTCGTGCACGGATGGGGTCTCTCAGCCTGGCCAGCAATTGGGGCCCATCAGGGTGGCGGGAGGTTGGCCATGGGGGGGAGGGGCCGTGGGAGGTTGGCTGTGGGAGTGCACTGACCACCAGGGGGCAGCTCCTGCGTTGAGCGTCTGCCCCCTTGTGGTCAGTGCACGTCATAGCGGATGGTCGAATGGTGGTTCCGGTTGTTCTGTTGTAACAGACACTTAGGCTTTTATATATAGAGATATAATAAAAGCTAATATGCTAAGTGTCCAGTCAACTGTCCAACCAATCAAAGCATAACATGCTAATGATATGCTAAGGCTGCTCAACAGCTCTCTATGACATGCACTGACCACCAGGGATCAGACACTCCAACTGGTAGATCAGTTTGCTGCTGGGGTCCAGCCGATCAGGACTGAGCGAGATGGGTTGGACATGCCCTGGAGTCCTCCTGCGCTCCCTCCTGGGCCTGATTATGCACCGGTGGGGTCCCTCAGCCTGGCCTGCACCCTCTCACAATCCAGGACCCCTCGGGGGATGTCGGAGAGCCCGTTTCAGCCCGATCCCGCAAGCCTCTCCCCTCAGAAGGGCACCAGACACAGGGCACAGGGCTGGCGAGTGCTGCTGTGACCGCGTAAGCCTCTCCCGATCGGGACTGATGGGGCGCGAGCCCGTGGCAGGCACAGTGGGGCCTGGATGAGCGGGAGCGGCAGGCAGGAGCTGCAGGTGGCGTGGGACTGCGGGTTTAGGCCCGATCCCCACAGGCCATTTCCGAGGGACCCCACCTGTGCACGAATTTGTATACCGGGCCTCTAGTATCTATACTAATAAAAGGGTGATATGCTAATTAGACTGGGAGACCTTCCAGGAGACCTTCCGGACGTTCTTCTGGACAAAGCCATGGTGGCGGGGCCGAGGCAGAGGCAGTTAGAGGCCAAGAGGGGAGGGCAGTTGTGGGTGATCAGGCTGGTGGGGGGCGGGGCCAGTTGGAGGTAAGCAGACCAGCCAGGGGGCCAGTTGGGGGCAAGCAGGCCGACTGTGGGGGTCAGTTGGAGGTGATCAGGACAGTGAGGGGGGGGGCAGTTTGGAGTGAGCAGGCCAGCAGGGGAGCAGTTGGGGGTGAGCAGGCTGGTGGGGGGGGCAGTTGGGGGAAAGCAGGCCGGCAGCGGGGGGCAGTTGGGGGCAAGCAGGCTGGCAGGCAGAGGGGTTAGGTGCAATCAGGCAGGCAGGCAGGCAGGCAGGTGAGCGGTTAGGAGCCAGCAGTCCCGGATTGCGAGAGGCATGTCCAACTGCCGGTTTAGGCCCGATCCCTGTAAACCGGCCATAGGACATCCTTCGAGGGGTCCCAGATTGGAGAGGGTGCAGGCCGGGCTGAGGGACACCCCCCCCCCCCCCGCACGAATTCCGTGCACCAGGCCTCTAGTGTATAGATAAAAAAAGAAAGAGAAAGCTGATTGCCTTAAGCCTCTGCTACTTGTGGCAATTTGTTACAGCGGCGCTAAGAAGGCGAACACATCCGGGTTTCTTTATACTTTGTTTCTGCGGTGCCAGGAGCTTGGTTCTGACTGGAGGACTCAAAACACACCTTATACCGTAAACCCACAGTTTGGGGAAGAATGTGTGACGATAAAAGAGCAGTTATTTCCTTGAGTAAAAGGCGATGAAAGGCTGCCCAGCCAGAGAGAGGAGGGGTCACCCCGAATCGGCAAAACCCATTGTCCATCCTCCACAGACATGGGGCTCAAGAGCTTTCAGTTCAAGTACAGAGACATAAGGAAGGTCGCATGTTTATACATGACTTTTAAAATATATTTTTATTGATGTCAGAGAGGAAGGGAGAGGGGGAGAGAGAGAAACATCCATGAGAAGAGAGAATTATCGATCGGCTGCCTCCTGCACACGTCCTACTGTGGATGGAACCCACAACCCGGGCAGGTGCCCTGACTGGGAATCGAACCGTGACCTCCTGGTTCAGAGGTCGATGCTCAACCACGGAGCCACGCTGGCCGGGCAGTATAGATTTTTTAAATTGATTTCGGAGAAGAAAGGAGAGAGAGAGAGAGATAGAAACATCTATGAGGAGAATCACAGATTGGCTGCATCCTGCACGCCCCACACTGGGGATCGAGCCCGCAATCCAGGCCTGTGCCCTTGACCGGAATCGAACCCAGGACCCTTCAGTCTGCAGGCTGGTGCTCTACCCATTGAGCAACACGGTCTTGAGCCATTTATTTATTTATTTTTTGTAAACTGCCTATCAGATGCATGTCCAGATGTGTACAGAGGCTATCTCTGGCTAGTGGATTATGATTGCTTTTTATTTCTTTCACTCTGCATTTTCTAAATATTTTTTTCCTTAAAAGGAACAGGTTTGCTTCTTGGCCAAATAAAATGGTGAGGTCATATACACGGAGTGGCCAGATTATGATGATCTCTGAACGCATAATCATCTGGCCACTCAGTGTCTATCCTATAGAATAAAATGCGCAAAATGTCCCCTCAACCAGGAGTTTGACCAGCAGGCAGGCCGGCCAACCGCCCATGTCCCCTCCCCCTGGCCAGGCTGTCCAGCCCCCACCCATGCACGAATTCATGCACTGGGCCTCTAATATATATATATATATATATATATATATATATATATATATATATATATATATATACACACACACACTGTATATACACTGAGTGGCCAGATTATTATGGGTTCAGATATTATAATAATCTGGCCACTCATTGTACATACAGGAGGCCCTGGTCCTTGGGAGGCAGAGCCTGTCCCATACACCAAGCTACATCCCGGGCCCCCTCCCCCCCCTTAGTGCCTGGGGGGACCCTTGGCACCCAGGATCTGCAGCAAAGAGCTGGGGGGGCCCACCTGTGATCAGTAACATCCCCGGGGGGGGGGGTTGCTGCGACCTCAACCACCGCCTCCCAGCCCTGGCCTCCTGGCCTCTGCCTTTACCCCGGCTCCCCCCCTCCCCCGCCTCCATCCCCGCCCGGGGCCTGGGCTGTGCATGGCTGGACTCACCACCCCACTCAGTAGGCCCCTCGGCTGTGCTCACTCTAGGACTGTGTCCCCTGCCTCGGCGGGTCCGTGTCTCCCAGCCCCTCAGGTGACACACACAGACACCCCGCCTTGCACTGTGGCCCGACCCAGTGCCAAGCCAGTTCTGCCCCAGCCAGGCTGCCGGGGTGCTGGGTCTCCAGGGCCTCTGGCTGGTGAGCCCAGGGCACCCCTAAAGCTGGGGGCAGGGTCTGCCGTGTGAGCCGAGCCCTCATCCTCCCGGCTCCCATGGACGGCCTGGTGGCCAGGCCTGCTCCCATCCCATTGGCCGGACCTGGAACCTGCCCTGGATCATGTCCCATCACGTGTGCAGCCTCCACGTGGACACGGGTCTGTGCTCCATTCCCCCAGCCACGAGCTGCTGCCCCCACGGGTCCAGCCACGGCCTCCTTCCTGGGGGGGCCGTCCCACCCCGCCCAGCTCCCCCGGCAGCCCCAGGAGCACGTGTATCCCTACAGAATGGAATACTACGCAGCTGTGAAAAAGGAAGACCTCTTACCACTTGCAACAGCATGGCTCATCCTCGCTCCCCGCGCACGTGGGAAGGGAAACACCCTATCCTAGGTCGTCTGTCCATCCCCACTGTGTACAGATGGACAGATGACCTAGATGCACAGATGGAGACGTGGAGGCTCGGTGAGGTGGAGGGACTTGCCTGGGGCCACAGAACTAAGACACAGTGGAGGCGAGACACGGGTGTTCTTATAGAGACCAGGAAAGGGCCTATGACAGTTTCTCGATCAAGAACTCCATATAAAACCCTGCGGACTGAAGGGTCCCGGGTTCGATCCCATTCAAGGGCACGGATCCCGTTCAAGGTTCCTCCCCAGTCCGGTCCCTGGTCGGGGCGTGTGCGGGAGGCAACCCATTGATGTGTCTCTCTCCCATCGATGTTTCTCTCTGTCTCTCCCTCTCTCTTCCACTCCCTCTAAGAATCAATGAGAGCCCCAGCCGGTTTGCTCAGTGGATAGAGCGTCGGCCTGCGGACTGAAGAATCCCAGGTTTGATTCCGGTCAAGGGCATGTACCTTGGTTGCGGGCACATCCCCAGTAGGGGGCGTGCAGGAGGCAGCCGATCGATGTTTCTCTCTCATCGATGTTTCTAACTCTATCTCTCTCCCTTCCTCTCTGTAAAAAAATCAATAAAATATATTTTTTAAAAAATCAATGAGAAAATATCCCCAGGTGAGGATTTAAAAAAACAAACAAAAAAGACTCCGTATAGAAGTGCATCTGTGGGAAGGACCCACCCAGCGTGTCTCCGGATGGAGGCCATGACCTCTGAGACGCACCCCACGCCCCGGGCGAGCACAGTCGTGGAACCATGAAGGTCAGAGCTGGGAGGGCTTAGGGATACATTCAGCCACGTGGACTGCAAACCTGTAGCAGGACCAGGTCTGTTGTGTTGAGCATCGTGCCTGTGACATCAACACATACACGGGGCCTGTGGAGTTGTGCTGGCTGAAGGCAGAGGGATGAGTCTGTTCCTGGCCCCCAGCCTCGCTGATGATGAAGGTGATGATGGTGATGAAGGCGATGACGGTGATGAAGGTGATGACGGTGATGACAGTGATGAAGGTGATGAAGGCGATGACGGTGATGAGGGTGATGACGGTGATGACGGTGATGAAGGTGATGAAGGCGATGACGGTGATGAGGGTGATGACGGTGATGACAGTGATGAAGGTGATGAAGGTGATGATGGTGATGAGGGTGATGACGGTGATGAAGGTGATGACGGTGATGAAGGTGATGACGGTGATGAAGGTGATGACGGTGATGAGGGTGATGACGGTGATGAAGGTGATGATGATGGAGGTGATGACGGTGATGAAGGTGATGACGGTGGTGAAGGCGATGACGGTGATGAAGGCGATGACGGTGATGAGGGTGATGACGGTGATGACAGTGATGAAGGTGATGACGGTGATGAAGGTGATGACGGTGATGACAGTGATGAAGGTGATGACGGTGATGAAGGTGATGACGGTGATGAGGGTGATGAAGTTGATGAAGGTGATGATGATGGAGGTGATGACGGTGATGAAGGTGATGAAGGCGATGACGGTGATGAGGGTGATGACGGTGATGACGGTGATGAAGGTGATGAAGGCAATGACAGTGATGAGGGTGATGACGGTGATGACAGTGATGAAGGTGATGAAGGTGATGATGGTGATGATGGTGATGATGGTGATGAAGGTGATGACGGTGATGAAGGTGATGACGGTGATGAAGGTGATGATGATGGAGGTGATGACGGTGATGAAGGTGATGACGGTGATGAAGGCGATGACGGTGATGAAGGCGATGACGGTGATGAGGGTGATGACGGTGATGACAGTGATGAAGGTGATGACGGTGATGAAGGTGATGACGGTGATGACAGTGATGAAGGTGATGACGGTGATGAGGGTGATGAAGTTGATGAAGGTGATGATGATGGAGGTGATGACGGTGATGAAGGTGATGAAGGCGATGACGGTGATGAGGGTGATGACGGTGATGACGGTGATGAAGGCAATGACAGTGATGAGGGTGATGACGGTGATGACAGTGATGAAGGTGATGAAGGTGATGATGGTGATGATGGTGATGATGGTGATGAAGGTGATGACGGTGATGAAGGTGATGACGGTGATGAGGGTGATGAAGTTGATGAAGGTGATGATGATGGAGGTGATGAAGGTGATGAAGGTGATGAAGGTGATGATGGTGATGAAGGTGACAAAGGTGTTGATGGTGATGAAGGTGATGGTGGTGATGCTGATGATGATGATGACAGTGATGGTGAGGTGGTGATGGTGATGGTAGTGATTATGGTGATGGTGGTGATGGTGCTGGTGATGGTCGTGGTGGTGATGATGGTGATGGTAGTGATGATGGTGATGGTTGTGGTGATGGTGCTGGTGATGGTCGTGGTGGTGATGATGGTGATGGTGTTGATGATGATGGTGATGATGGTGGTGATGGTGATGAAGGTGATGAAGGTGTTGATGGTGATGAAGGTGATGAAGGTGACGACGATGATGACAGTGATGGTGAGGTGGTGATGGTGATGGTAGTGATGATGGTGATGGTGTTGATGATGGTGATGGTGGTGATGGTGTTGGTGATGATGATGATGGTGATGATGGTGGTGGTGGTGATGATGGTGGTGATGATGGTGGTGGTGACAACAATGGAGATGATGGTGATGATTATGATGGTGGAGGAGTGGAAGGGGAGGGGAGGGGAGGAGTGGAGTTTGCACACAGTGCGTCTGGGGCATCTATGGGTCCCAGAGAGTAGAGATGCCTGGTGGGCACCTGAATGTAAAAACTGGAGGTGGAAGAGAGATCTGGGGGGTAGCACTGTCAGGGCACAGAGACTCGTCAGACCAAGAACTCAGCAGGGAAATAACCGAGAAGGGACAGTCAGAACTCCCGGCTCAGGAGGAAGTCTCAGGAATCCCAGCACGTAAGGGGCAGGCAGCGGAGGAGGTGGGCAGCGTCAGGCCAGGGAAGAGACTAACGAGAGAAAGCGTGAAGCAGTTTCAACACAAAGGCCAGGGCAGGGAGGACCCATGGTGCATTTTGTTTAATCTTCACTGGCTTGGAGACAGCACCAGTGCCCCCTGGGAGCCTTTGGCAACTAGCTTGGCCTCCCATCTTCCTTGGAGGAGAGACGAGCTCTGGCATCCCTGGAATTCAACAGCTGTCATTGCTAAGGTGCTGAGATGGGAAATGTGAGGGGAGCACATGGACATAAGGGAGGATCTGGTCAGCGATTCAGCCGGTTTCCCAAACCCAGCGCTCATGTGTACAGCCCACGGCCCTTTCCCATAAACCGGACGCCCCGTGCATTGGAACAAAAACATAACCCCTGTGTTCATGATTCATCTGCACTTTATGGAACCAAATGTTGGATGTCCAAGAGTCTATCCGAAGACACTCAGCAGCCGGACGTGAGGAGTTGCCAAGGAAAAGAAAAGGAGATGGCCTAGCTGGTGTGGCTCAGTGGATAGAGCATTGGCCTGAGAACGGAAGGGTCCCGGGTTCGATTCCGGTCAAGGGCACATGCCCAGGTTGCAGGGTCCATCCCCAGTAGGGGGCATGCAGACGGCAGCCGATCAATGATTTGCTCTCCTCATGGATGTTTCTATCTCTCCCTCTCCCTTCCTCTCTGAAGTCAATAAAAATATTTTTTTTAAAAAAAAAGAAAGAAAAGGAGATGGGCCTTGGCCAGCCCCGACCGCGCTCCGAGGCGGCCAGCAGGGAGTGAGCAGGTGCCGTGTGGAGCACAGAGGCCTCAATCGGTCAGTTATTAGGTCAGATCCATGCTCCGTCCCTCAAGCTGCAGGCCCCGGACACTAAACAAGACTCATCAGCAAACACGCGGTGCTGTGAGCACGACCCTTTTATGTTGCTGCGTGGTTCCCGTCGGACACTGAGATTATCCCTAAATTTGATCTTAGAAATAAAGCGAAGCCCTGGCCGGTGTGGCTCAGTGGATAGAGCATCGGCCTGTGGACTGGAGGGTCCAGGGTTCGATTCCTGGTCAGGACACATGTCCGGGTTGCGGGCTCGATCCCCACCCAGTAGGGGCGTGCAGGAAGCAGCCGATCCATGATTCTCTCTCATCTTGGATGTTTCTCTCTTAACTTCTCCCTTCTTCTCTGAAATCAATAAAAATATGTTTTTTAAAAAATAATAAAAATAAAAAGAAAGTCCCAAACCCTCACATTCTTCCCCTTTTCAGCTCTGACTCTGCTCGCTCCTTCTTTTTTCTTTTTTCTTTCTTTTTTTTTTTTTTGTCTTTTCAATGGTGAATCCAAGAATTTATTTAACCCCCCAATCTAATGGGTCCTGTAGCCCTAGCCGGTGTGGCTCAGTGGATAGAGCATCGGCCTGCAGACTGAAGGGTCCCAGGTTTGATTCTGGTCAAGGGCAAATGCTGGGGTGGTGGGCTCGATCCCCAGTAGGGGGGCGTGACAGAGTCAGCTGATTCTCATCATTGATGTTTCTTTTTCAAAAATAAATATTTTATTCACATTTTACAGAGAGGAAGGGAGAGGGATAGAGAATTAGAAACATCAATCAGCTGCCTCCTGCACACTCCCTACTGGGGGCATGTGCCCGCAACCAAGGTCCATGCCCTTGACCGGAATCGAACCCAGGACCCTTCAGTCCGCAGGCCGATGCTCTATCCACTGAACCATACCGGCTAGGGCACCTCAATAAAGAAATATATTAAAAAAAAAAAAACACCAAAAAAACAAACCCAAATGGATCCTTTAAAATAATGGTCCCTCTTGTCCATCCAAATCTAAAAATAGGTCCTCCTGGTAGGAGCAGGCAGGGACCAGGGCCACGGGGGCTGAAAGGACTCCAGAGCCCAGGCCCGGGGCGGGGCTGGCGGGGCTACAACCCCGCCCCCCCGCCCCTGCCCCGGCCCGGCCCGTGGGGGCTGGGGTGAATGCGTGTCTTGATGGAAGCCAGCCTGCCTCCACCTTGGCCGCGCGCGCCCTGCCCAGTCGGGGACACAGGCCGCATTGAGCCGGCGCCCGGCAGGGGCGGGTTTATGAAAGGCGTGTTCTCTGTGCGCCCAGGAGAGAATGAATCACCCGGGGCGGCGAGGGCGCGCGGGGCTGTGTGTGTGCCGCTGGCAAGCCCACAAACACGCCCGCGCTCCTGCAAGGAAAAAAGTGTGTGCTTGGGGGGGAAGGGGGGGCTCAACACTGTAGCAATTTCCACACCTTGGACCCTGTCGCCGGGCTGCGAGGGAAGCCTGAGGGTTTTGCATGTGTATTTAGGACGCAGAGAGAGGCTCAGGATCCCCGGCTCGCTCTCTTTGGGGGTCACCTCGCTCCCTGCGCGCTCGCTCGCTGTTGCGCGCAGGGCTGGGCTGCCTGCCCCGCTGGGCTCCCCGACGCTCGCTCAGGACTTTCGGGCTCGGCTCCCGGGCTCTGGCAGGGACCCCCCCCCCCTCCTCCCGCCCTGCCCAGGAGACCGTCCCAGCCGAGTTTTAGGGGAGTTTCAACTCATCTGCACATCCTGCCCCGCCGCCCGGAGGCCGCCGCCGGGTCCCCGCCGTCCGCCAGCCCCACAGATGGGTCTGCACAAGCGGATCTTCCCTCGCAGGGGGGCCGGTGAGTGAGTGGGGGCTCCGGGGAGCGGCGGGGAGGGGGAGGAGGGTGCGCAGTGGCTCCCGGGGATGGGGAGCCGTGCAGGGTGCGTGTGCGTCTGCTCACGTGTGTGGTGCCTGTGCACACGTGTGTGTGTGTGTGTGTGTGTGTGTGTGTGCGCGCGCTCGCGGAGGGGCAGGGCCCGCTCTGTTGTCAGTGTCCTGGCGGAGCTCCCCAGGCTGCTTGGCAGGGTGCGTGTGCGCGGGGGGGAGGGGGGGTCGCCGCACCCCCAAGGGGGGAGACCGAGCCAGACACCGTTTCTTTTTCTTTCTCTCTTTCCCTTCCTTCCTTCCTTCCTTCCTTCCTTCCTTCCTTCCTCCCTTCCTTCCTTCCTTCCTTCCTTCCTTCCTTCCTTCCTTCCTTCCTTCCTTCCTTCCTTCCTTCCTTCCTTCCTCTCTCTTTCTTGTTCTTCTAATATTTGTATTGATTTCAGTGAGGAAGGGAGAGGAAGAGAGAGAGAAACATCCATGATGAGAGAGAATCACGGACCGGCTGCCTCCTGCACGCCCCAAACGAGGGATGGAGCCCACAACCGGGGCGTGTGCCCTGACCGGGAATTCGTACCCTGACCTCCTGGTTCCTAGGTCGACGCTCAACCCCTGAGTCACACCGGCTGGGCCAGGGCAGCCGTTTCTAAGCGTCCACTTCCTCTGTGGGTGTTGAAGGCACCGCCCAGGAGCATCAGGTGTGAATGAATGCCAGGGGGCAGGGTCCCCCCCTCCCTGCTGGGCTGGGTCCTGCAGGGGCCGAGCATGGGGGCGCAGGGACCCCTGGAGTCTCCTAGACCCGTGCACTCGGGGGTCCCTGTCCCCGGCAGAGACACCCACATCAGAGGGTTGCTCAGGACCTCCTTTACCTCCAGAAACACGCGCAGGGAACAGGGGGCGTGGCCGGGTCAGGGGGCGTGGCCTAGGGCCTGAGGGGGCGGAGCCGGGGAGGAGCGGGGGCTAGGGGCGGGGAGGAGCGGGGTTGGGGGCGGGGGCGGGGCAGGAGCAGGAGCAGGAGCAGGAGCAGGTCTGAGCCCGGCAGGCTTCAGTGAGCGCTGGCGGGGCGTCGGCGCTGGGGGCTGGCATCCCAGCAAACACATGTTTTCTTTAGGGACGAGCAGGCGAGGCCCGGCTCCGGTCCGGGACGTGGATGGGAGGGGAGCTGCCATCCGCCGGGACCAACCTGCTCGGTGGGAGCGGCTCCAAGCTGTGCGGGACACAAGCGCGGGCACCGGCGGGGCTGCGGGCGCGGGCACAGGCTGCGGGGTCAGGACCAGCCTGTCCACTGCTGGGGCTCACGGCGACCTTGGGGCACCCGGTCCCGCTCTCTCGTAGAATGCGGGCCAGGCGCTCACATGTCCCCCTGGGGGTAGATGAGGCGCATTTGCCACATCCGGTCCCAGCTGCATCGCCGTCAGGTACCCACGGTCCGGGTCACTGCAGAGCATTTGTGGGAGCCCCGCCTGTGAGGGTGAGGGAGGCAGAGCTGGAGGGGAAGATGCCAGGCAGCCGACCCCCCCCCCCCCCCGGGGCCCCGGACCCTGCTGTGGTCTCTTACTACGCATGGCTGCCCGGGGCCACGGCCTCGAGGGGGGTGGGGGGAACGGTGGCGGGTGCAGCCCAGGGCAGTTCCCCGGGGAGGCTGGCTGGGAGCTCTCACAGAGCCATGCCAGCCGTGGGAATGGGTGCCCCGTACCCCGTGCCCTGCGCCTGGTGCAGGGGCTCTGCTGGCAACACCCCTCAAGGGCTCCGGATAAAGGCGGCCGGAGCCCTGCTTTGCTCTGCCCACCCTGCGGTGGGAAGGCTGGGCAGTGACGCACGGACACCCGCCGGCCAGGCCTCCCTCTGCAACGCTAGGGACACGCTCTCCCGTGGCTGGGACACGCTGTCCAGTGCGCAAGTGCAGGTTCTGGGCATGTGGCCTGCTGGGTGGTGTGTCCCCAGCGCTTGGCCCTCCACGGGGGCCTCCATCCTTCCGCTGGGACACGGATTCACATGCCTGGGGACCAGGGAGCCCCAGGCTGGCTGTGGGCAGGGAGGGTGCATGGGGGCGGGGGGGGGGGGGCTGGAAACAGGGTGGGAGCAGGTTTGACGGGATTCGGCTGCAGCTCCATGATTCTCTCTCCTCATTGATGTTTCTCTCTCTCTCTCTCTTCCTCTCCCTTTCTCTCTGAAATCAATAAAAATATATTTAAAATCCTATATAATAAAAGCCTAATATGCTAAGTGTCCAGTCATCCAGTCGGCCATTCAACCAATCAAAGCATATGCTAATGATATGCTAAGGCAGCTCAACCACTCGTTATGACGTGCACTGACCACCAGGGGGCAGACACTCCAACCTGTAGGTTAGCTTACTGCTGGGGTCTGGCTGATTGGACTGAGTGAGATGGGCCGGACATGCCCTGGAGCCCTCCTGTGGTCCCTCCCTGGCTGGCCAACCTCCCGCATCCCTCCCCAGCCCTGATTGTGCACCGGTGGGGTCCCTCAGCCTGCGCCCTCTCACAATCTGGGCTGAGGACTCCCCCGCCCCCCCCGCCAGT
This sequence comes from Corynorhinus townsendii, assembly GCA_026230045.1. NCBI lineage: Eukaryota > Metazoa > Chordata > Mammalia > Chiroptera > Vespertilionidae > Corynorhinus > Corynorhinus townsendii. The sequence goes on along the minus strand of JAPDVU010000017.1, from coordinate 12,558,241 downwards.
GCATGAAGTTCATGCACCGGGCCTCTAATAAAGAATAAAAAATAAAAATAACCATGGTGACTCCTTAGCTCAGGGGGTCAGAGCTTTTGCTGGTGGCACGAAACCTCAGGAGCCTTCTCTCCGTCCCCAAGCTGGTGTCCTGGGAACCCGCCTGTCCCCGCTCCCACACCCACACTCTGGCTCTGAGCCCTGCGCCGGGCGGAAGCGAGCTGTGGTCCTCGCGCACCCGCTGCTCCCAGGCTGGTGCCCCGCCGCGCGGGGTCGGGGTCACCTCCCAGTACCTGCACAGGTGTCAGAACCACACCTTGCTGTGGCCTCGAACCCCAGCAGGTGTCCGTACCCTCACGGATCTCCCTGCTCAGTTGCACCTTCTCAAGATGCGACTGTTGCGATTTCTCACACATGGGACGGTGGAGGGAATGGCTGTCAGTGGGCAGAGCCACCCTCCGGCGCCTGCAAGCCACATGGACTCCGTGTGCCTACCACGTGGCTGTCCGCTGCACTGTCCCTCTGTCCGTCCATGCCTCCTCCTTGTTTTTCGATGCATTTCCAAATGAATTTCAGGCAACACTGCACTTCACGCCTAAGCCCTTCAGCCGTGTGTAAATAACTCTGGGTCCATATTCGTTTGCTGTTCTTTTATTTTTATTTATTTTTTTATTAACATGCTAGAGGCCCGATGCATGAAGATTCATGCAAGAATGGGCCTTCCTTCCCCTGGCTGCCGGCACCGCCTTTGCTCCAGCCAGAGCCTCCTTTCTGGCCTTCCCACCCTGCCCAGAGGCCCGGATTGGCTGGGTGGTGTGGAACGCCCTGCCTCTGGCTGCTCGGCACCTATGTATGCAAATTAACCTGCCATCTTTGTTGGGTTAATTTGCATACTCACTCCTGATTGGCTGGTGGGTGTCACGAAGGTTCGGTCCACTTGCATCTTACTCTTTTATTAGTGTAGATTTTTATTGATGTCAGAGAGGAAGGGAAAGGGGGAGGGAGAGAGAGAGAGGGAGAGAGAGAGAGAAACATCTATGATGAGAGAGAATCACGGGTCGGCTGCCTCCTGCACGTCCCCACACTGGGGATGGACCCTGCAACTCAGGCAGGTGCCCTTGACTGTAGTCAAACCTGGGACCCTTCAGTCCACAGGCTGATGCTATATCCACTGAGCCACACCAGCTCAGGACAGACTTTTCCATGATGTGGCTGCTCACCTTCGCCCCAGACACCCCCCACGGCCCCTCTGCGTGGCCTTCAGTCTTTACTAACAACATAGGTGGTGTCCCTCCATTTAAAGGTACAGTGCCCACTCTACCCTGCCTGGGCCAGTGGCTGGGGACACAGCCCTGGGCCGGCCGTGGAGGATGGAGCAGAGGTGGCAGGTCCTTGGGGCTGAAGGGCACCCAGGGCAGAGGTGGAGGGGGTGGGCATGGGGTGAGGGTCAGGGTGGGGCTCTGGGCTCTGACAGACGGTGAGGGGCAGGCCAGGACAGAGGGGAGGGAGCCGTGCCCCATCCTGGGACCTGGGGCCTGAGCTGTGGGGGTGGGGGAGCTAGGCCAGGGCTGTGTGTCTGTGCCCTGTCCCAGGGCCTCAGGTGCGGCCGCCTGGACCCTGTGGCAGGTGATGGCCCCCTAGGGCCACCCTTGAACTTCCTGCCGCATCCAGGCTGGTCCAGGGATTGGAGGGGGTGGGCGGGCGTGCCTGTCACTGGTCGGAGTCCCAGAGAAGCAGCCGAGAGGGTGCAGGCCATGCGGGGGGTGGAGGGGGGTGGAGGGAGCAGAGGGGGGACTCCTGGGGCCTGCGCCCTCCCTCTGGCCTCCCCTCTGCGGGCGGAGGGGGTTCAGGCAGGCAGAGCTGGCGTCGGTGGGACCACGGCCATCAACGCCAGAGCACTGATGCCTGCAAGCGGCCGCAGCCACTTCCCTCCATCGCTCCGTGTCTGTCTGTCTGTCTGTTTGCCTGCGAGTGACCACCGAGACCCCGCTCTCCCACTCCCTCCTCTTCTTTCCCTCTCCCAGCCCCTCCTCTCACAGCCCTTTAGCGCCCACGGAGGCCAGGGGCTGTGTGGGGCCCCAGAGAGAAGGAAGGCATAGTCCCTGGCACCCAGGGCCTAGCAGTTGGTTGGTGAGACCAGGTGAGAGAGGGCAGCGTGGAGTGCCTGCAGGGAGAGGAGGGGCAGCTCCCCATTCAGCCAGGGCGGGAAGGGGTGGCATCAGGGCAGACTGCCTGGAGGAGGTGACTCGGAGCCAATCCTTACAAACTCAGGCCAGCTGGCCAGCAAGCGGGATGAGAGGGAGCAGAAAGGGCAGGGCAGGCGCCTGCTGGGGTGTGGAGGTGGAAGGAGGCGAGAGGCGTGGCTGGAGAGGCCTCAGGCGCGAAGGGGGGGTGCAGGGCGGGCAGGGCCTTGCATTCTTGGGCACTGAGTCAGGCCTGTCATGACAATAACAAATTAACAAGAGAAAGCTGGGATTTCTTCATCTTGAAGCATCTTGCTTTCTGCTGTGAGGCAGGCGGCCGCGTTCCTCAGATAATTGTGTGGGCAGAGGGACTGCAAGCAGGCACATACAGACGGACGGACATGAGGACGGAGAGCTGCCGGGCACAGCCCAGTCAGTCTGAACACTCAGGAGGGGTTGGCCCTGGTCTGGGGGTCCCGGGCATCCCTGCGAAAGCAGAAATCACGACTCACCCCAGTTGGTGTGGCTCAGTGGATAGAGCGTCCACCTGTGGATTGAAGGATCCCGGGTTCGATTCCCGGGCGGGGCACTTGCCCAGGTGGTGGGCTCCATCCCCAGTGTGGGGCATGCAGGAGGCAGCCGATCCTTGATTCTCTCTCATCATGGATGTTTCTCTCTCCCTCTCCCTTCCTCTCTGAAAGCAATAAAAATATACTAAAAGGAAGGAAGGAAGGGAAAAAGAAAGAAAGTAGCCCTGGCTGGTGTGGTTCAGTGGATAGAGCATTGGCCTGCGGACTGAAGGGTCCCGGGTTCGATTCTGGTCAAGGGGCATATACCTGGGTTGCGGGCTCGATCCCCAGTAGGGGGCGTGCAGGAGGCAGCTGATCTGTGATTCTCTCTCATCACTGATGTTTCTCTCTCGCTCCCGCTCCCTCTTCCTCTCCCTTCCTCTCTGAAATCAGTAAAATATACTAAAAAGGAAGGAAGGAAGCCTGGCTGGGGTGGCTCAGTGGATAGAGCATTGGCCTGCGGACTGAAGGGTCCCGGGTTCAATTCCTGGTCAAGGGCATGTACCTTGGTTCGATCCCCAGTAGGGGGTGTGTAAGAGGCAGTTGATCGATGTTTCTCTCTCTCCCTCTCCCTTCCTCTCTGTAAAAAATCAATAAAGTATGTTAAAAAATAAAAACAATAAAAAGGAAGGAAGGAAGGAAGGAAGGAAGGAAGGAGGAAAAGGCAAACTCCAGGGCCTCCACTCCCTTGTGAAGGGAGAGACCCTGGAGGCACCCAGCGTTCCTGCCAAGGCCACCGCACAGACACGTCCCCCAGCCATGCCCTCCATCAGCACCTGCCTCCCCTGTGGGCTGTGCAGGGAGCTGCCTGCACCCAGCCTCCTCGAGGCCTGGGAACAGCACCCCCAGCCGGCCACCCCTCCCGCTGGGCTGTCACCCTTAGGGAGCCCAGCCGATGGGCCGATGGGGGCGCCTGCCTGGGGCATCTCATCAGCTGTTATCCCGAGGACCCGATGTCAGAGGAGCTGGGGCTGAAGCACTGGGGCTGGGGAAGGTCAGTCCCCCCTGGCCCCCCTTCAGGAACGTGGGGAGCTGAAGGCAGCCCCCAGTTAGCTGTGGGAGGCAGGTGTCTGTGCCTCGGTGTCTGGCCCACGGTGATGGCAGCATTACTGTTACCCATCAGTCTCGGTTCTGTGTCTGCAGCGTGTTCCCTGCGTCCGGTTGCTCAGAATCGACCGGGGGATGCGCTTGACCCATCCAGGGTCCCCAGAGCTCAAGGGAACCCGCCTTCTCTTCCCTCCTTCCTCACTCGCGGCCTGGAGGTGCCAGGAGAGTGAATACGGTTTTCTTTTTCTTTCTTTCTTTTTTTTAATATGTTTTATTGATTTTTTACAGAGAGGAAGGAAGAGGGACAGAGAGCCAGAAACATCGATGAGAGAGAAACATCCATCAGCTGCCTCCTGCACACCCCCCACTTGGGGATGTGCCCGCAACCAAGGTACATGCCCTTGACCGGAATCGAACCCGGGACCCTTCAGTCCGCAGGCCGACGCTCTATCCACTGAATACGGTTTTCTAGCATCATCTAAAATCTGAGCCTGGCCCGGCCGGCCGGCGTGGCTCGGTGGCTGAGCGTTGACCTAGGAACCAGGAGGTCACAGTTCAATTCCCGGTCAGGGCACATGCCCGGGTGGTGGGCTCAATCCCCAGTGTGGGGCATGCAGGAGGCAGCCGATCCGTGATTCTCTCTCATCGTTGACGAATTCGTGCATGGGTGGGGTCCCAAGGGGGTGGAGGGGGGCGGGATGCAATTGGCCCTTGCTAGCCCGGTGACATTTGCATGGGTTGTCGGGAGCCACCTGGCGGCCGCTTTTATATTGTGTCGTCCTTGCAGAGCATCTAGGGAGGGGAAGCGGCCGCAGTGCCCAAGGCCAACTTCCAGGATGCCGGCAGTGCTAGTCCGCTGGTGCCTGGCCCATTCTTTGGCGATGGGACATACTGGACGACTGAGGGAGGGAGTGTCTGTCACTGGGCTGGTGGGCCACCGGGACGGGTTGGTCAGCTGAGCAGCGCTCCTCCCGTGGGAGCTCGCCGACCACCAGGGGGAAACTCCTGCGTTGAGCATCTGCCCCCTGGTGGTCAGTGTGCATCATAGCAACCGGTCGTGCTGGTCATTCCGGTCGTTCATCGTTTGGTCCCTTGGGCTTTTATATATATAGACCAGAGGCCCGATGCACAAAATTCGTGCATGGGAGGGGGGTGTCCCTCAGCCCGGACTGCACCCTCTCCAATTCAGGACCTCTCGGGAGATGATATGCCTCTCGCAATATGGGACCACGGGCTCCTAACTGCTCGCCTGCCTGCCTGCCTGATCACCCCTAACCCCTCTGCCTGCCTGATCGCCCCTAACCACCTCTGCCTCAGCCCCGCACCCAGGACCCAGGCTTCCCTTCTCTGGCCGGCCGCAGACATTCGGGACCTGGGCAGGCTTCACCCAGGCCAGCCGCAGGCACAGACACCCAGGACCGTGGGCAGGCAGCTTCTCCCTGGCCCAGCTTTGTCAGGAAGGATGTCCGGTCTAATTAGCATAAAACCCTTTTATTGGTATAGATTAGAGGCCCGGTGCATGAAGATTCATGCAAAAAATAGGCCTTCCTTCCCCTGGCTTCGCTCCTGGCCACTCGGGAGCCTGGAAGTCCTCGTTTCCAGCAGGAGTACTGCTCCTGTAGCTCCCTCTGTCCCCCACCCTCCCCTTCATAGCAGGCGTCCCACCCTGCCCAGCTGCTCTGCACCTGCATATGCAAATTAACCCGCCATATTTGTTGGGTTAATTTGCATACTCACTCCTGATTTGCTGGTAGATGTCATGTAGGTATGGACAGTTTGCATATTTCTCTCTTATTAGTGTAGATTAGAGGCCTGGTGCACGTGTGGGGTCCAGCCCCACTCTCCCCAATTGGGGCCAATCGGTGCTGGGCCTGCAGAGGGGAGGGGCTGCAGGCAGTTGGCTGTCTGGTCCCGCCCCCTGGTTGAACTCCTGGTTGAACTCACGGTTGAAGTCCCAGTAGAGGGGGCAATTTGCATATTAAGCTTTTATTATATAGGACACCTCTCTCTCTCTCTCTCTCTCCCTCTCTCTCTCTCCTCCCCCCCCATCTCCCTTCCTCTCCAAAATAAACAAAAATGTATTTATAAACACCAGAGCCTAACCACATGAGCCAGAGGAAGGCCATGCCAAGCACTCAGTAAGCTCTCAGATGTTCACTCATGTGGAAGTGTCATTTACACGTTCAATTTGGGTGGATTCAGTCTGTGAGCCTTTGTTGGGCTGGTGGGCCAGGCATGCCCCAGGCTGGGGCCCTGCCACAGCTGCTGCTGAGGTCCTGTTGAGGTGCCCATGGTCCGGGGGGACCCACAGACGGGGCACACGTACCTGAGGAAGCCGAGGGGATGCCTTTAGAGGGAGACCAGCTCCTAAGGAAGGAGGTATAAGAGGGGGTAGCTCAGTGGGTGGGTAGCAGCGGCCACGTGGGAGGCCAGGCTGGGAGGAGCCAGCCTACGGAGACGTGGGAGGGGACCTTGTGTGTGTGTGTCGGGGGGAGCAGCTGGGGCAGACGCCCTGGGGTGACATGGACGTAGCCTCTTGGAAAAGGGAAGAGGAATGGGCATTGTAGGGATGTGGGGAGGAATTTGCATTTTGTCTTGCGAACAATGCACAGCTTGGGGAGAGCGGACGGCGTGGGGCGGGTGTATTTAGGGCAGGGGCGCACTTCCTGCACAATTCTGCACTGGCAGGTGCATGACTGGATGCGTTGTTGGAGCGCATAGGACTTGCAGCACGGGGGTGAGCCCTGCTGACTGGTCTGAGGTCTTTGTTGACATTAACCCCTTACCATACGTACTAGAGGCCCGGCACACGAAATTCATGCACGGGGGAGGGGGTCCCTCAGTCCAGCTTGCACCCTTTCCAGTCTGGGACCCCTCAGGGGATGTCCAACTGCATGTTTAGGCCCCATCCCGGGGCAGTTGGACATCCCTCTCGCAATCCGGGACCCCTGGCTCCTAACTGCTCACCTGCCTGCCAGCCTGATCCCCTAACTGCTCTCCCCTGCCTGCCTGATCCCCTAACTGCTCTCCCTTGCCAGCCTGATCCCCCTAACTGCTCTCCCCTGATGGCTGACCCCCTAACTGCTCTCCCCTGCCTGCCCGATCCCCCTAGCTCAGTGGTCGGCAAACTCATTAGTCAACAGAGCCAAATATCAACAGTACAACGATTGAAATTTCTTTTGAGAGCCACATTTTTTAAACTTAAACTTCTTCTAATGCCACTTCTTCAAATAGACTCGCCCAGGCTGTGGTATTTTGTGGAAGAGACACACTCAAGGGGCCAAAGAGCCACATGTGGCTTGTGAGCTGCAGTTTGCCGACCACGACCCTAACTGCTCTCCCCTGCCAGCCTGATCCCCTAACTGCTCTCCCCTGACAGCCTGATCCCCCTAACTGCTCTCCCCTGACAGCCTGATCCCCCTAACTGCTCTCCCCTGACAGCCTGATCCCCCTAACTGCTCTCCTCTGACAGCCTGATTGCCCCTCACTGCCTCTGCCTCGGCCCTGCCACTATGGCTTTGTCCGCAAGGTCATCCAGAAGATGTTCAGTCTAATTAGCATATTACCCTTCTATTAGTATAGATTATTGGGAGCATTTTCTCCCATTCACTGGGTTGTCTGGTTCCATGTCTTAAGGAAGATGCCTTTAGTTGTCGCTGCTGAGTTGGGCGTTAGCTGTGGGTTTGTTGTGCGGCCTTTGACACGTCGAGGTACATCCCCTCTGGTCCCACTTGGCTGAGGGTTTTTAATCATCAGTAGATGTTGGATTTTTTTCCAGATGCTTTTTACACATACAGTTTCACATACCACTGTGAACCCACTTTTGCCCACCCCTATATGTATATGAGCACTAGAGGCCCGGTGCACAAAAAGTGTGCACTGGGAGATGGGGTCCCTCAGGCCAGCCCGCACCCTCTCACAGTCTGGGAGGCATCCATCGGACATCCTTAGCGCTGGCAGGGAGGCGGGAGAAGCTCCCGCCACCTCCGCTGCGCTGGCCAGCCATGAGCCCGGCTTCTGGCTGAGCAGCTGCTCCCCCTCTGGGAGCGCACTGACCACCAGGGGCAGCTCCTGCACTGAGCGTCTGCCCCCTGGTGGTCAGGGCACGTCATAGTGACCGGTGGTTCCGCATGTTAGCCTTTTATTATATAGGATAGGATTTCTAGTCTGCCTTTTGTGTAGGTGGTGTATCATGTTCATTGATATTTGGATTTTTTACCAGCCTTGCATCCTAGGAATATTTCTCACTTGATCGTGGTGTATGAGTTTTTTTAAAAATATATATGCTTTTATTAATTTCAGAGAGGAAGGGAAAGGGAGAGAGAGAGAAACATCAATGATGAAAGAGAATCATGGATCGGCTGCCTCCTGCACACCCCACACTGGGGAATCGAGCTCACAACCCAGGCCTGTGCCCTTGTCTGGAATCGAACCTGGGACCCTTCAGTCCATAGGCTGATGCTTTATCCACTGAGCCACACCAGCTAGGGCTCAAGATAATTTTTTATTTACTCCTTGATCTCGTTGCTAACCCATTCATTGTTTAGCAATATCTTATCTAGCCTTCGTGTGTGTGTGTGTGTTTTTCAGTTTTCTTCTTGTAACTGATTCCTAGTTTCATACCATGTAGTCAGAAAAGATGCTCGATATGAGTTCAGTCTTCTCCAATGTATTGAGTCCTAACATGTGGTCTATTCTGGAAAAGAATGTATATTCTGCCGGCTGGCGTGGCTCAGTGGTTGAGCATTGACCTTTGAACCAGGAGGTCACCGTTCAATTCCCGGTCGGGGCACAGGCCCAGGTGGCGGGCTCCATCCCTAGTGTGGGGCGTGCAGGAGGCAGCCGATCCGTGATTGTCTCTCATTATTTTTTTAAAAATATATTTTATTGATATTTTACAGAGAGAAAGGGAGAGGGATAGAGAGTTAGAAACATCGATGAGAGAGAAACATCCATCAGCTGCCTCCTGCACGCCCCCCACTGGGGATGTGCCTACAACCAAGGTCCATGCCCTTGACCGGAATCGAACCCGGGACCCTTCAGTCCACAGGCCGACGCTCTATCCACTGAGCCACACCGGCCAGGGCATCTCTCTCATTATTGATGTTTCTCTCTCTCCCTCTCTCCCTTTCCTTCTCCCTCTCCCTCTCCCTTCCTCTCTGAAATCAATAACAAAATATTTATTAAAACGAGAGAAAAGAATGTATATTCTGCTTTTGGGAGACATGCTCTAAAAATATCCATGCACTCCATCTGGTTGAATGTGTCATCTAAGGCCACCGTGTCCTGGCTGATTTTTCTCTCTGGAGATCTACTCAGTGATGTGAATGGGGTGTCAACACCCCCTCCTGTTCCTGCCGGGCTCCGCCTGAATGGCCACCGGGATGTGCTTTATCTAGTGAGCTTCCGTGGTGGCGACATACCCTCCAGTCGGGCTGGTCTCTTTATCATGATGTAATGCCCTTCGTCGCTATGCCCTATTGCCACCCCACGTCCCCCTCCCCCACCCCCGTTTTCACGCAATAACTCCTTCCGTCCATTTATTCACAGCCTGCCTGTGTTTGTCGATCGGAAGTGAGTCTCTGGCCCTCAGCCCGTGTGAGGGGTTTGCTGTCTTACCCAGCCAGCCACCCTGCGTCTTTTGATTGGAGCATTTCATCCATTTGCATGTAAAGGCATTGTGGATAGTTAACTTACTGCCATTTTATTCATTTTTTAAAATATATATTTTTGCTTCTTCTCAAAGAGGACCCCTTTGCATGTCTTGTCATCCTGGTGTGTAGTGATGGACGCCTTTAGTATTGTTCTTTAAAAAAAAAAATATTTCGCCCTCACCGGTGTGGCTCAGTGGATAGAGCGCCGGCCTGCGGACTGAAGGGTCCCGGGTTCGATTCCGGTCAAGGGCGTGTACCTGGGTTGCGGGCACATCCCCAGTGGGCGGTGTGCAGGAGGCAGCTGATCGATGTTTCTCTCTCATCGATGTTTCTAACTGTCTCTCCCTCTCCCTTCCTCTCTATAAAAAAACAATAAAATATATTTAAAAAATATTTTTTTATTGATGTCAGAGAGGAAGGGAGAGGGAGAGAGAGTTAGAAACATCCATGATGAGAGAATCACAGATGGGCTGCCTCCTGCACACCCCGCAATGGGGATCAAGCCCACAACCCGGGCATGTGCCCTTGACCAGAATTGAACCTGGGACCCTTCAGTGGGCAAGGTATGCTCTATCCACTGAGCCACACTGGCTAGGGCGACCTTTGCCATGTTAGTGATGTACCTTGCTGTGGGCATCTATGGGTTCATCTTGTTGGGGACTCTCCGTACTTCCTGGACTTGTGTGTCTATGTTCCCTTGGCCTCCTGAGCATGTCGACGTGCTACAATCAACATGCATGACTTAAGTCATTTAAAGAAAGGCAAGAGCCCTCACCGGTGTGGCTCAGTGGATAGAGCATCGGCCTGCGGACTGAAGGGTCCCAGGTTCGATTCGGTCAAGGACATGGACCTTGGTTGCGGGCACATCCCCAGTAGGGGGGTGTGCAGGAGGCAGCTGATCAATGTTTCTCTCTCATGGATGTTTCTAACTCTCTACCCCTCTCCCTTACTCTCTGTAAAAAAATCAATAAAATAGCTACACTAATAAAAGAGAAAGATGCAAATTGACCATACCTTTGCTACGCCCACCAGCCAATCAGGAGTGAGTATGCAAAATAACCCAACAAAGATGGTGGGTAAATTTGCATACACAGGCGCCAAGCAGTTGGGGGTGTTCCACAGTGCCCCAGCTGCTCCGGGCCTCTGGGCAGCGTGGGAAGGCAGAAAGGTGGCTCTGGCCTGAGTGAAGGCGGTGCCGGCAGCCAGGGGAAGGAAGGCCCATTCTTGCATGAATCTTTGTGCATCAGGCCTCTAGTATTGGAAGGAAGGAAGGAAGGAAGGAAGGAAGGAAGGAAGGAAGGAAGGAAGGAAGGAAGGAAGGGAGGGAGGGAGGGAGGGAGGGAGGGAGGGAGGGAGGGAGGAAGGAAGGGAGGAAGGAAGGGAGGGAGAAAGAAGGAAGAAGGAAGGAAGGAAGGGAGGGAGGGAGGAAGGAAGGAAGGGAGGAAGGAAGGAAGGAAGGGAGGGAGGGAGGGGAAGCGTGGGAAGAAGTGTCGATGTCCAGTTTAAAAGAATAAAACGTCACCTCATAGGGAGACCTCCTGGCCACGGGCTCTGTGTGTGAGGGGCACGGTTTTTGGCCCATTCTGTGTATTATCGTTGGGCCATTGTTTATGAACTTCAGCACCAGCATCCTTGGTGAAGCAGACTTCCAGGCTCCGTGGCTGTCTCCCCTGGAACATGCACTCCTCCCAGCCCCCACCCCAGTTCCCGTCCCCTCACCCCACCTGTGAAGTGGCTGTGGGAATGGGCCCCACCTCACAGAGCAGTGGGATGCACACAGAAGCTGCTTGTCAACCAGGCCACTCTTATTATTATTATTTTTTAATATATTTGTATTGATTTCAGAGAGGAAGGGAGAGGGAGAGAGAGAAGTATCAATGACGAAAGAGAATCGTGGATCGGCTGCCTCCTGCACGCCCCCTACTGGGGATGTGCCATGACCGGGAATCGAACCCGGGACCCTTCATTCTGCAGGCTGATGCTCTACCCACTGAGCCACACCAGTCAGGGCCGGTAGCCACTCTTCACATCCATGACATGGAGCCATGTGCAAGCATGTGCCTGTCGTTAGTGGGACCACGTGGGGGAGAATTGAGATGGGTCCGTGCCAGGACAGTCTCCGTGGGGGTCTTCACGAGACTTCAGAGTGAACCCACCTTCCGAGCATCAGCCTGCGGATCAAAGGGCCCCGGGTTCGATTCCGGTCAAGGGCATGTACCTCAGTGGCAGGCTCCTCCCTGGACCGGGCCCTGGCTGGGGCACGTGCAGGAGGTAACCCATCCATGTGTCTCTCTCACATCGCTGTTTCTCTCTGTCTCTCCCTCTCTCTCCCACTCTCCCTAAGAATCAATGGGAAAATATCTTCGGAGGAGGATTAAAAAAAATTAGCCCTTGAAAAATCTGATGAACAGAATAAACTGGTGACTATAAGAGAATCAGGGGCATAGATAGGGAGTGGACTGACAATTCTCCGGGGAAGAGGGTGTGGGGGGTGCGGGAAGAGATTGAACAAAAATCGTACACCTATGGATGAGGACAGTGGGGAGGGGGGTAATGGCATAGAGTGGGGGGAACCAGGTGGAGGGGAGCTATGGGGGGGGGAGAGGAACAACTGTAATAATCTGAAAAATAAAGATTTATTAAAAAATTTAAAAAAAAACTTAAAAAGAAAATTAGCCCTGATCCCAGGGGGAGGGAGGCAGGAAGCAATTCAGGTGCAGCCCGCGAGGGGGGCTCAGGCCTATGTGGGAGGCCGGGGGTCCGGGTCCCTTCTCACCCTCGGGGTCTGGGAGGGCGAGGTGGCCTGGGATGCCAGATAGCGGCCTTGGGGCTGAACCCAGGGCCTGAGCCCAGGAGGATGGGGGGGGTGGGGGAGGGTGAGCAGAGCAGGGGCAGGTGCGTGGCCCATGCCCTGCACTTGGCGGCCGGCTCTCTGCAGTGAGGAGCTGCCCCCTCACCCACCGCCACCCCCCAAACAGAGGTAGCTCTGTCTCCACGCGCCTTCCCGTGACCATGACTGTGACCGTGGCCCGGACCCCGGGAGGCCAGGGCTCAGCCTCCCAGGGTTCCCTTGGGGACGCCTTCTCCCTCATGAAAGCTTGGGACCCCCTGAGCATGGTGGGGAGCGTGGGAAGGCATTGGCATCCACTCTCTAGAAGAGAGGGCCACGCAGACGTGCCCGGGGCACACAATGGTGCACACAGGCTGTGCCCAGGAGCGGTGTGTGGGACGAGCGTCAGGGGGCCGCTGGGCGAAATGTCACCCTTATCTTAGACTGGAGGCCCAGTGCACGAAATTCATGCATGGGTAGGGTCCCTAGGCCTGGCCGGCAATCAGGGCTGATTGGGGCCTCTGGCTGCTGGCTGGGCTCCCTTCCCTGGCTACCAGCCAGGGCCTTCCTTCATTCCATGCCGCCCCCTGGTCATCATAGTGAGCAATTGAACTCCTGGTCTCCCGGTCGAAGGGACAATTTGCATATTAAGCTTTTATATATAGACACTAGAGGCCAGGTGCACGAAATTCGTGCACAGGGACGGGGATGTGTCCCTCAGCCCAGCCTGCACCCTCTCTAATCTGGGACCCCTCAAGGGATGTCCAACTGCCCATTTAGGCCTGATTCCAGTAGGATCAGACCTAAACAGGCAGTTGGATATCCCTCTCACAATCCAGGACTGCTGGCTCCCAACTGCTTGCCTGCCTGTCTTCCTGATCACCCCCTAACCACTCCCCTGCCAGCCTGATTGATGCCTAACTGCTCCCCTGCCAGCCTGATTGCCCCTAACTGCCCTCCCCTGCAGGCCTGGTCACCCCCAACTGCTCTCCCCTCCAGTCCTGGGTCTCCCCCAACTTCCCTTCCCTGCAGGCCTGGTCGCCCCAACTTCCCTCCTCTGCCAGCCTGGTTACCCCTAACTGCCCTCACCTGCAGGCTTGATTGCCCCCAACTGCCCTCCCTTGCAGGCTTAGTCCATCCCAACTGCCCTCCCTTGCTGGCCTGATCACCCACAACTGCCCTCCCCTGCTGGCCTGATCCCTCCCAACTGCCTTCCCCTGCTGGCCATCTTGTGATGGCCATCTTGTGTCCACATGTGAGCAGCCATCTAGTGTGTTGGAGTGACAGTCAATTTGTATATTACTCTTTCATTAGATAGGATGAGGCCCTCTCAGGGGCCGTGCGGGGGACAGTGCCCCCATCGTGTGCCGGGACAGAGGTGCCCGGGCCTCATGCTGTGTGTGAGTTCGTCCCAGGTCAGCACAGGCGGGCCCGGCCTCAGCTCCGGCTCGGGGGGACAGGCACACAGAGAAAGTGGGCTTCTAGCTGGCAACGCTGATTCTGCCGCCTGGGGATCAGATGAGCCACGGAGCTGCCTCGGGTCCCGGGGGCCGGCCTGTGAGTGTAGGGACAGCTTGGCACAGACAGTCAGCGGGAGGCCCTGCAGACAGCCAGGCAGTGGTGGCTTTTATTTTAATCCTCACCTGAGGATAGTTTCCCATTGATTCTTAGAGAGAGTGGAAGGAGGGAGAGAGAGAGAGAAACATCGATGTGAGAGGGACACATCCATGGGTTGCCCCATGCACGTGCCCCAACCAGGGCCCACAACCCGGGCATGTGCCCTTGACTGGAATCGAACCCGGGCAGTATGGGAGGCTCTTGAGCAGGCACCTCGCTGGCTCACACGCTCACTGGGTGAGCTGCTGACCAGGGCCGGGCTGGGCCTGGTCCCTGCCTGGGATACAGGTGCCCAATGAATTCTTTTGTTTGTTTGTTTGTTGTTAATCCTCACCGAGCATGTATTTCCATTGGTTTTTTAGGGAGAGGGAGAGACAGAGAGAAACATCGATTGGTTGCCTCCTGCACGAACCCCAATCAGGGCCTGGGTCGGGGAGGAGCCTGCAATCGAGGTCTGTGCCCTTGACCCGAGGTACATGACTGGAATCAAACCTGGGACCCTTCGTTCCACAGGCCAGCACTCTACCCACTGAGCCGCACAAGCTGGGGCCTGATGAATTCTTGTGCAGTGACTGTCTGGCCTGTAAAACGGGTCTCTTGATACCAGGTTGATGACAGGATTGTGTGGCTGGCATTGATGTAAAGCTCCTACTGTGTGCCAGGCTCATAGTAGGCACCATGCAATGTCCCTTCTGTTCCTGCGTCCTCCCTCCGCAGCTGCTGCTGGGCTGTCAGGGGAGGCGGGAGCCTCATGGGATGCTGCTGGCCCGGCCCCGCTGTCCTCTGCCAGCCCAGCAGATGGTGAGCTCTGCTCCGAGCCCCCATGCCAGCAGCCCCTCCTCGGAGCAAGCCTTTCCCGCGGAGACGTCAGATGGCTGCCCCGGGAGCCTCAGCAATGAGTGCCAGGCCGCACCCCTGCCCGTGGGCACCTGTCCGGAGCAGGGGTGAGGGGGTGGGGGTGGGCGGAGGTAGTTCTCCCTCCTGCATCCCGGCCCTCCCCTCGGCACCTGGCCGACGCGGACACCGGCTTCCGTGGCAAAGCGTGTCTGCGTCTCCTTCCCCGCCGGCTCTGCCCCAGCCCTGGGCCCTGGGCCGCCCTGGACTAGATGGTGCCTGGGCCCTGCTGGGCAGCCGGAGAGCAGCCAGGAGGCAGCCGCCCTGGAGGCCGTGAGCAGGGAGGCAGGTGGCCCAGGTGAGTGAGGCCCCGGGGCAGCGGGCCTGACCAGCGGCTGCTGGCTGGGACAAGGGCTGGGGAGGGTGTTGGTGCTGGAACTTTGTGTCACATTTGGATGCTGGATGGGGGGGGGGAGGGTGAAGCCCCGGTGCTGCCCTGTGGCCCAGGGAGGGGGGACGATGCACCTTTGGGGGTTGAGGTGGGAGCAGGGGTCACTGGTCCTCCCTCTGCAGCCTTGGGGGCCTTGGGTTTTGGGGTTTCTTTCTTTTTTCTTTTTTAAAATATATATTAATGTCAGAGAGGAAGGGAGAGGGAGACAGAGAGATAGAAACATCCATGATGAGAGAGAACCATGGATGGGCTGCCTCCTGCACACCCCCCACTGGGGATCGAACCCACAACCCAGGCCTATGCCCGTGACCAGAATCGAACCTGGGACCCTTCAGTCCGCAGGCCAACGCTCTATCCACTGAGCCACACCGGCCGGGGCGGTTCTGGGCTTTCCGATGCATCAGCCTCGGCCTGTCCCTGGGACTAGGGGTGTGGGAGGAGGTGGATGAAGGAAGGGAGGGAGTGGGAGAAAGTAAGGCACCCAGAGGCCTTCTCGCTGCCCGCGGGCTCCTCCCCCCACCCCCACGGCGGGCATGGCGTGGGCATCCGGACACGGACGCGGAGGCCTGGTCCCTGCCTGCCAGCCATCCTGCTGCGTCAGACGAGGGCCCAGGCTGCTGCCTCCGTGGCTCAGTCAGGGGTCTCTGGCCTTTGGGCTGGTGAGCTGCGTGCTTTTCTGCGGAGCCCTGGTCGCCAGCAGGTTCCTGTTCCGTGCGGACGGGGAACCCCACTCTGCCTGCTCCTGGCACAGGCCGGGCCCTCCGAGGCTCAGAGCAGATCGCCATTGCGTGCGTGCGTGCGTGCGTGTGTGTGTGTGTGTGTGTCTGTGTGTGTGTGTCTGTGTGTGTCTGTGTGTCTGTGTGTCTGTGTGTGTATGTGTGTGTGGGGTGTGCAGATCGCCAGTGTGTGTGTGTATATGTGTGTGTGTCTGTGTGTATGTGTATCTGTGTGTGTGTCTCTGTGTGTGTGTCTGTGTGTATGTGTGTATCTGTGTGTGTGTATGTGTGTCTGTGTGTGTGTGTCTGTGTGTCTGTGTGTATGTGTGTGTGTATGTGTGTATCTGTGTGTGTGTATGTGTGTCTGTGTGTGTGTCTTTGTGTGTCTTGTCTGTGTGTCTGTGTGTGTGTCTGTGTGTGTCTGTGTGTATGTATGTGTGTGTATGTGTGTCTGTGTGTGTGTGTGGGTGTGTGTACAGAATGAAACAGGAATAATCTTGAGAGAGATGATATATATTTTCTTACTCAAAGCTGCCATCTCTCTCTCTTTTTAAAAAAATATATTTTATTGATTTTTTACAGAGAGGAAGGGAGAGGGAGAGAGAGTGAGAAACATCAATGGGAGAGACACATCGATCGGCTGCCTCCTGCACGCCCCCCACTGGGGATGTGGCCGCAACCAAGGTCCATGCCCTTGACCGGAATCGAATCAGTCCGCAGGCGCACGCTCTATCCACTGAGCCACACCAGCCAGGGCAGGCCTGTGTATCTTTCTGGTCGCTCCAGATTTCATACATGTGAGTGTGGGCAGCTCACAGACTTCTCCCCGGATGGGGTTTCCAGCAAATTTCCCGTCAGGGGCCGGCAGTGGTATCATCCTGCGTGTCTGGTCTCCTTTCCACATTGTATCTGGCTGGAAGCACCTTTGCATGTTAAACGCAGGCCCCTTAGTCACCCGGCGAACGTGGGTTGAGGAGTGGGTGGGAGTCCTCCTGGAGCCAGGCCTGGCGGGTTTCCCACGGGTGAGTCGGGGGCCTGCATGGTGCACAGCAGAGTTTCGGGGCCACAGGGCACCCGAGGCGGCACTAGGTCGGGGCAGGGGATGGCTGGGTTTGAAGGAAGTGTCACCTAACGATGGGACCCTATCCATTCCGGCCAAGGGCACAGGCCTGGGTTGTGGGCTCGGTCCTCAGTGGGGAGCGTGCAGGAGGCAGCCAATCGTGATTCTCTCTCATCGCGGATGTTTCTGTCTCGCTCCCTCCCCCTTCCTCTCTGACGTCAATAAGAATCTATATAATAAAGAGGTAATATGTAAATTGATCCTCACGCCCTCGCACAAGATGGCTGGCGGGGGAGGGCAGTTAGAGGCGACCAGGCCTGAAGGGGAGGGCATTTGGGGGGCCAGGCCTGCAGGGGAGAGTAGTTAGGGGGGACCAGGCCTGCAGGGGTGGGCAGTTGGGGGGACCAGGCCTGCAGGGGAGGGCAGTTGGGGGGACCAGGCCTGCAGGGGTGGGCAGTTGGGGGGACCAGGCCTGCAGGGGTGGGCAGTTGGGGGGACCAGGCCTGCAGGGGTGGGCAGTTGGGGGGACCAGGCCTGCAGGGGAGGGCAGTTGGGGGGACCAGGCCTGCAGGGGAGGGCAGTTGGGGGGACCAGGCCTGCAAGGGAAGGCAGTTGGGGGTTACCAGGCCTGCAGGGGAGGGCAGTTGGGGGGACCAGGCCTGCAGGGGTGGGCAGTTGGGGGGACCAGGCCTGCAGGGGTGGGCAGTTGGGGGGACCAGGCCTGCAGGGGAGGGCAGTTGGGGGGACCATGCCTGCAAGGGAAGGCAGTTGGGGGTTACCAGGCCTGCAGGGGAGGGCAGTTGGGGGGACCAGGCCTGCAAGGGAAGGCAGTTGGGGGTTACCAGGCCGGCAGGGGTGGGCAGTTGGGGGGACCAGGCCTGCAGGGGTGGGCAGTTGGGGGGACCAGGCCTGCAGGGGAGGGCAGTTGGGGGGACCAGGCCTGCAAGGGAAGGCAGTTGGGGGTTACCAGGCCTGCAGGGGAGGGCAGTTGGGGGGACCAGGCCTGCAGGGGTGGGCAGTTGGGGGGACCAGGCCTGCAGGGGTGGGCAGTTGGGGGGACCAGGCCTGCAGGGGAGGGCAGTTGGGGGGACCATGCCTGCAAGGGAAGGCAGTTGGGGGTTACCAGGCCTGCAGGGGAGGGCAGTTGGGGGGACCAGGCCTGCAAGGGAAGGCAGTTGGGGGTTACCAGGCCGGCAGGGGAGGGCAGTTGGGGGGACCAGGCTATCAGGGGAGTGGTTAGGGGGTGATCAGGCTGGCAGGCAGGCGAGCAGTTGAGAACCAGCAGTTCCGGATTATGAGAGGCATGTCTGACTGCCGGTTTAGGCCTGACCCCTGTGGGATCGGGCCTTAACCGGCAGTTGCACATCCCCCGAGGGGTCCTGGATTGGAGAGGGTGCAGGCTGGGCGGAGGGACAACCCCCCCCCCCCCCGTGCACGAATTTCATGCACTGGGCCTCTAGTATTTATATTTAAAAAATGGGCCCCTAAGAGGGATGAAGATTTAGCATCAGGGATAGAGATTCACGCAAGGCCCGGGGGCTTAGGAGACCGAGGTGTCGTGCACGGGAGGGAGAATTAAAGAAAGGACCCACGAGGTCCTGGCTCGGGTGCGGGCGCCCGCGGGTGCAGAGCGGGCCCTGAGCCCGGGGGCAGCCGACGGCCAGTCTCGGTCACTCCCCTCAGCAGGGTTTGAAATAATGCCAGTGACGGACGTGACGCTGAGAGAGCTGACATGGGGCGCCCCCACAGTCGGTCGTTCCTGGGCACTGGGCGAGGGGAGTTGCCGGGACGGATAAGAGAGATAGGTGAGGTTGCGGGCTGTGAAGTGTCCGTGCGAAAGTCCTCGCCGATGAAAGCAATCGCCGTGTGAAGTCTGTTCACCAACTAGAGGCCTGGTGCAGGAATTCCTGCACGGGTGGGGTCTGGCCAGCCCACCCCAATCGAGGGCCAATTGGGCTGGGCTGGCTGGGGGGGGGGGGAGGGGCCGTGGGCGGTTGGTCGGCCGGCCCCACCCCCTGGCTGAACTCCCGGTCCAGGGGACAATTTGCATATTAGCCTTTTACATATAGAGACTAGTGGTCCAGTGCACGAAATTTGTGTATGGGGGGGTGTCCCTCAGCTCGGCCTGCACCCTCTCCAATCTGGGACCCCTTGGGGGATGTCCGCTGTGGGATTGGGCCTAAACCAGCAGTCGGACATCCCTCTTGCAATCCGGGACCACTGGCTCCTAACCACTCACCTGCCTGCCTGCTTGATTGACCCTAACCACTCTGCCTGCTGGCCTGCTCACCCCCAACTGCCCCCTTGCTGGCCTTCTTGCCCCTAACTGCCCCCCCCCTTTGCTGGCTTGCTTGCCCCCAATTGCCCACCCATGCCAGCCTGGTCGCCCCCAACTGCCCCCACCCCCACCCCCCGTTGGCCTGGTCACCCAATGAAACCTACTGCTCAGTCGTTTTGTCGCATCTCACTAACCCCCTGCCAGCCTGGTTGTAGGCAGCCATCTTGTGAGGGCATGAGGGTCAATTTGCATATCACCTCTTTATTATGTAGGATGGTTCCATTCAAAGTGGAAACAGGTGCCGAGAAATGTGTGATGAGAGATCCTTAGAGCCTGCACGGAGAGGGTGGAAAATTGGGTTGAAGGAATCTTCCATCCGCTCCCTTCACCTCCTGTCTCTGAGTCGCTCCTCAGTTCAAGCCAGAGTTCCCGCTGGGCTGGCGTGGCCACACTTCCAACGTCGCCTTAGATGTGGGCCTCAGGGAATTCAGAAACGAAAACACATGCCGTCCACGAGTCCCTCCCTCCACGCGCCGGGTGCCCTGCCAGAGCTCGGCGAGTCAGTGCATTAAAAATATTTATCTCTTTACTGATGTCAGAGAGGAAGGGAGCGGGAGGGAGAGAGACATCCATGATGAGAGAGAATCATGGACCGGTGGCCTCCTGCACGCCCCCCACTGGGGATGGAGGGGGCAACCCGGGCCTGTGCCCTGGCCTGGAATTGAACCCTGACCTCCTGGTTCACAGGTCGATGCTCGAGCACTGAGCCACACCGGCCGGGCTGAGTGAGTGCGTTGTATCCAGATGGAAACCTCGGGGTGCCCCTCGTTGGGGGGGGCGGTAACGTTGCCTGCCTAGTGACAGTCTGAGTTTTTCCCACGAGCTTGCTGAGTGACCGTGTGATGGTGGGGAGGGCTCTCCATTCTCCACGTCTGTGCCCCCAGCCCTGTCCGTTTCTGGGGCGCCTCCTGTGCAGATGGCAACCATGGTCGGGGAGCGTCCCAAGGACGGAGACTATGAGTCTGTCCTTACTGCCTCGCAGGGTCTCCCTGGTGAGCGGGACCTGCCAGCCCAGGCATCCGGGGGGAACGTGTGACAGCGAGCACGGCTGTGATTGGGGGAAGGGTCCCCCAGAGGGGCAGGGTGGCTTCCTGGGAAGGCGGATCCCTGAGACCCGCTGCTGGGAGGTGGCAGCGTTGACCGCTGGGCTTCCCCGGAAGCTTCCGGAAGGTCGCCCTGTGGAGGACCCACAAGGCAGAGAAAATGTGGCAGGAGCTCGGCCACGGCTCCCGGAGCCTGTGACAAAGTTGGAGGACGCGCGTGCGCTCTGGCCTGTGGCCGGCGGCTGGAGGGGGTGGCACCGATCCTCCCCTCCCCCCGCTCTGCCAACATGGGCCCACTGTCCTGGGCTGTGTGACCTGGGGGTAGCTACTCAACCTCTCTGTGCCCTAGGGGGTATTTTCTGGTGAAATGAGGATCTCAGTGGAGCCTGTGAGGGCCGACGGGTGAGGCAGTTAGAACGGCCGTGGCTCCCTGAGCTCTGAGCAAGGGATGGTTGTTCCTGGTACTGCTGCTCTGCCCGCAGGCACTGGGGAGGGTCCAGGGCACTGGCCTTGCGGGGTGAGTGCTCACTGCAGGAGGTCTGTGCACACGGGGATGCAGGGGGGTCGTACATCCAGTGGCGAGTTGGGGGAGCTGCTCCCTGGTACCTCGTATGCGTCTGTGAAAAAGGAGATGATGTTATCTGTTCGGTGCACGAATTCGTGCACCAGTGGGGTCCCTCGGCCTGGTCCGCGGGATCAGGCCGAAACTGGCTCTCCCACACCCCCCGAGGGGTCCCGGATTGTGAGAGGGCGCAGTCCACACTGAGGGACCCCACCGGTGCACAATTGGGGCCGGGCGGGGGGACGTGGGAGGTTGGCCAGCCGGGAGGGACCGTGGGAGGGCTCCAGGGCGTGTCCGGCCCGTCTCGCTCAGTCCCGATTGGCTGGACCCCAGCAGCAAGCTATACCGGTTGGAGCGTCTGCCCCCTGGTGGTCAGTGCATGTCATAGCAAGCGGTTGAGTGGCCTTAGCATATCATTAGCATATTACGCTTTGATTGGTTGAAGGGCTGGCTGGTTGACCAGACACTTAGCATATTAGGCTTTTATTGTATAGGATGATGAGGAGACGGGTAAGTCTCTTTTTTAAGAAAGTGAAGTTTTGTCCCAGCCAGTGTGGCTCAGTGGACAGAGCGTTGGCCTGTGGACTGAAGGGTCCTGGGTTCGATTCCGGTCTAGGGCACAGGCCCGGGTTGTAGGTTTGATCCCCAGAAGGCGGCGTGCAGGAGGCCTCCAATCCACAGTGATTCTCTCTCATCGTGGATCTTTCTCTCTCTCACTCTCCCTTCCTCTCTGACATCAATAAAAACATGTGTGTGTTTTTAAAAAAAGAATGGGAGTGAAGTTTTGAGATAACCGTAGCTGAGATTGCTGGCTCAGCCATCACAGGACATTGCTGGGCAGAGCTGGAGGCCAGGGGGGGCCCTGCTTGTCGAATGGTGCCCGTCTGCTCAGGTGTGGGCGTGTCCCCGGCAGGGCTGACACCTGGAGGCAGCCAGGCAGGCACGGTTTATCTGAGTCAGAGTTCCAGGGGAGGCGGCCACAGGCCCCTTCGCCACCTGCCTATGGACACGGGATCGTGGGCGGGGCCTGCTGGCCATGCTGAGCCTGCCTGGCTGAGTGAGCCGTGCCCGCCCTGCTGTGCAGACCTGCCTCTGGCCCTGGGACCGGGAGAGGAGGAGCCAGTGGGGAGGGGGTGGCGATGAGGGCCCTGGCCGGGGAGACTCAGGCCGAGGGCAGGCACACAGGTTGGCCACGGGTCTCCCCAGCTCCCCTTGTTTACATCATCAACCCAGCAGCTCAGCATCCGGCCAGGCTGCCACCTTCCTCATCATGGGCCCCGCAGCTGGGCACCAAGGGCCAGACGCAGGGCCTTCCCATGAGCATATGAGTCCTGGGGTGTCTCTGAGGTGCTGCTGGGTTGTGCAGGGCAGTGCAGGGGCCAAGCAGGTGCGACTCAGTCTCCCCTTTGTCCTCTGACCTGCACTAATGATTGGATTTCCTCTGAGCTTTATTTATTTACTAAAGGCCGGGTGCATGAAAATTCATGCACTGGAGGGGGGGGGTCCCTCATCCCAACCTGGCCCCTTGCCGGGAGCCCTCAGGGGCGGGAGGCGACCCGGCGATCAGGGAAGGCAATGCCCCCATCACACCTCTGCTGCTGCCACTGCCGGCATCGCAAGCCTTGGCCGGCCCTGGTTACCTGAGCCTCAGGCAGCCCTGGGCAGCTGGGGGGGCTGAGGGGACTGGGCACTGCCATCTTGTGGCTGTGGGCACTGCCATCTTTGAGGGCGTGGCATTCAATTAGCATATTCTCTCCTTATTGGCTGTGGGCACCACCATCTTTGTGACAATTAGCATATTCCCTCTTTATTAGATAGGATTTCTTACTAGAGGCCCAGTGCACGAAATTCGTGCATGGGTAGGGTCCCCAGGCCTGGCCGGTAATCAGGGCTAATTGGGGTCTTCTGGCTGCTGGCTGGACCTTCCTTCATTCCAAGCTGCCCCCTGGTGGTCAGCACACGTCATAGTGAGCAATTAGTCTCTGGTCAAACTCCCACGAGGACAATTTGCATATGAGGCTTTTATATATAGAGATTTTTATTGATATCAGTGAGAGAGGGACAGAGAGAGAGAGAGAAACATCCATGATGAGAGAGAATCATGGATCAGCGCCTCCTGCACGCCCCACCCTGGTGATCGAGCCTGCAACCTGGGCATGCGCCCTTGGCCGGGAATCGAACCCGGGACCCTTTAGTCCACGGGCTGACACTCTATCCATTGAGCCTCACTGGCCAGGGCCTCCCTGTGAGCTCTTGTCTGAAGAGCGGCTTTATGTTTCAATGTGCCAGGGGCCCAGGTCTGCCTGACCCACCAGCCCCTCCTGTGATGAACGCTGGCTCCCCATGGACTCCTGCGGCTCTGGGCATGCGCGTCCCTTCCCTGTGCCTCAGTTTCTCCATCTGGGAAGCTCTGGCCTCCCTGAGCCTGGGAGTGGAGAGGGTGGTAGCCACTGGGGGACCCTGAGCTCCATCTGGCCACAGCAGGGACAGGCCAGGGGACGGGAGGACAGTCCCCGTCTGTCCTGCTCTGTGGGTCCCGGCCCTGCAGTTCAGCGCAGGGTCAGGGCAGGTCCTTGTCTTCAGGGGTGCCATTCTCCTTCCTGCTTCCTGTCTCCTCCAGGGACCTGTGAGGGGGTGGCCAGGCCCAGCCCCGTCACCCCCTGTGCACCCCAGGCCCCGGAGAGGAAGAAGGGGGGCCTCCCCTCCCTGCTGCGCATGGAGCCGCTCAGCCGCGCTGCCCGGAGCAGGAGACCCGCCAAGCTCCGGTCCCTCTCCCGGTCCCTGCTCCTCTGCAACACCAAGGCTGGGGACGAGGGCTCCAGCCCGGACGAGAGGGGCCCGGAGCCCACGGAGCGCTCGCTGGGCGCGGGCAGCGAGGGGCTCTTCCACTCACCCTCGCAGCTGGCAGACACGTCGGAGGCCATGGCCCTCCCGGCACCCGCGAGGGACCAGGGCAAGGCCTGCAGGAGGCTGTTCTTCATGAAGGTAGGCCAGGCCACGGGGCAGGGCTGCTGGGGCCTGGAGGGGCTGCACTGGGGCCTGGAGGGGCTGCACTGGGCCTGGAGGGTCTGCACTGGGACCTGGAGGGTCTGCTGGGGCCTGAGGGTCTGCACTGGAGCCTGAGGGTCTGCACTGGGGCTTGGAGGGTCTGCCTGAAGCCTGGGGGGCTGTCTGAGGTCTGAGGGTCTGCTGGGGCCTGGAGGGTCTGCTGGGGTCTGGAGGGTCTGCTGGGGCCTGGAGGGACATCCGACCTGAGAAGCATCGGGCTCGTGCTGTGCGTGGTGGTGCCTGTGGGCCTTCCAGACCCTGGGGATGGCATCGCACGGGATCGCCTTAAAAGCCAGACTCCCACCCCAGCTGGTGTGGCTCAGTGAATAGAGCACAGGCCTGCAGACCAAAAGGTCCTGGGTTCGATTCCAGTCAAGGGCACAGGCCCGGGTTGCAGGCTCCATCCCCAGTGGGGGGCGTGCAGGAGGCAGCCGACCGATGCTTTTCTCTCATCATGGATGTTTCTATCTCCCTCTCCCTTTCTCTCTGAAGCCAATAAAAACATTTAAAAAATAAAAGCCAGACTCCCTGCCTAACACAGAAAAAAGTGACTCATCAGAACTTTGGAAGGAGGAAATACACAGGGGCCAGACTCTCTCTCTCCCTTCCTCCCTCTCTCTCTTAATATATTTGTTTATGATGCACCACATACACAAAATGAAGGATTAAAATGCTGTAATCAATACATGCAAAAAAGCATTTGGGGCCCTGGCCAGTTTGGCTTAGTGGATTGGCCTGCGGACCAAAGGGTCCCAGGTTCGATTCTGGTCAAGGGCACATGCCCGGGTTGTGGGCTCGATCCCCAGTAGGGGGCGTGCAGGAGGCAGCCGATCCATGATTCTGTCTCATCATGGATGTCTCTCTCCCTCTCTCTCTCCCCCTCTCCCTTCCTCTCTGAAATCAATAAAAAAATATATTTTTAAAAGCATTTGGCAAAACCCAGCGCCACTTGGGACTTGGCGTCAGGGGAGTGCTGGCCCCGGGCCTCACCTCCTTCTGTGCTGTCTCAGGCACGGACTGTGCAGAGGAGCTGGAGGACAAGCATCCAAGTGATTTTCCCATGAAATCTCTTGGCCCTGGCGTCCCATCGCTTCCTCGATGTTTGAAAATCTCGGTCAACTTTGATCCACTCACATTGCCTCTTACAGACGTGGTCACAGTCCCGCTGGCTGAGACTGCCCGGCCCCTCAAGAGGGAGGGTGTGTGTGAGGGGGGCACAGGGACGGGGCTCAGATGCAGATCTACACCCCAATGTCTAAATGCCCGAAAGTCATAAACGAAGGTAAAACGTGTTTAAAAATTGATTTGTCCTGGCCCTCACCAGTTTGGCTCAGTGGATAGAGTGCCGGCCTGCGGACTCAAGGGTCCCGGGTTCAATTCCGGCCAAGGGCAGGAACCTTGGCTGCAGGCACATCCCCAGTAGGGGGCGTGCAGGAGGCAGCTGATTGATGTTTTTGACTATCCCTCTCCCTTCTTGTCTGTAAAAAATCAATAAAATATATTAAAATAAAATAAAATAATAAAATAAAATAAAAATGGATTTGTCCTGTCCACCCAGCCTGACAAATCATGCTTTTGCAAGGACTGGGCTGGTGGGTGCGCTTCTCGGAGCTCCGCTCGGGAATGTGGCCACCCAGGGCACCCATACGGACCACAGGGGCCTCCCGTGCCAGCACTGGTTGCCAGCAGTTCTCTGACGGTCCCCTCGCCCCAGCCAGCGCCCCCCCTGCCCAGGCCCCTGCAGCCCAGGGCTGGGCATATCCTGGTGCGATGGCTCCTGATGGGCTAGACCCGGGGGGCACCCAGGCTCCTGGGATGAGTCTTTGCCACCCCCCACCCCCGCCCTCATTTGTTCTGTTTCCCTCCCGCCGAGGGCAGGTCCCCAGATGGCCAGGCGCCAGGCCCGCCGCCTGGGAGCGGGTGCCCCGTGAGGCCGGATGGCACAGGGTACCAGCTCTGTAAACACTGTGGCAGGAGGAGCGGTGGCTATGGAGTCGAGTGAGGCCGCCCGTGGGCAAGGACACAGCCCGAGGGGCGCGGGTCTGGAGTGGGCTCAGAAGTCTGCACTGGGCAGGGCGGTGGCACCCCCGCTGGCTGAGTCCGACGCAGGGGGGGTCCCCCGGGGCTGCCTCCTAGAAGGACTCAGAGGCTTTGATCCGTGTGGGAACGGCCTCCCGGGTGGGGAAGTCTCCTTCTTTTTCACAAATTCAAAATATTGGTCAGACACAGGCCCGGCTCCTGCGGCTGACTCAGCTGGGTGAGGTCAGCCTCGGCGGCTGCGGCTGGAGGTGGGCGGGCAGGCCCCGGGAGCACACAGGCCGCTCTGTGTGCCCTGCGAGTGTCTGGGGTGGGCGGGGGGCTGAGGCCCCGGCTGCTGTGGGACTGGGAAACCCTACCCTTTGGCCACTTGCCTCTTCCTGCCACAGGGGAGCAGCCCGGGGGGCCCAGAGCAGGCGGGGGTGGGGGGAAAGAGTATGTGGGCTGCAGGTCTCCCACAGTGTGTGTGAGCGTGTGAGTGTGTGTGTGTGAGTGCCTGCATGGATGTGTGTGAGCATGTGTGTGTGAGTGCCTGCATGTGTGTGAGTGTGTGAGTGCCTGTGTGTGTGTGAGCGTGTGTGAGTGTGTGAGTGCTTGTGTATGTGTGAGCATGAGTGTGTGTGACTGTGTGTGTGTGAGCGTAAGTGTGTGTGTGCCTGTGTGTGTGAGCATGAGTGTGTGTGTGTGTGAGTCCCTGTGTGTGTGTGTACGAGTGCACACGTCTGTGTGTGAGTGCCTGTGTGTGTGTAAGCGTGAGTGTGTGAGTGCCTGCATGTGTGTGAGTATGTGAGTGCCTGTGTGTGTGTGAGCGTGAGTGTGTGTGAGTGTGTGAGTGCTTGTGTATGAGTGAGCATGAGTATGTGTGAGTGTGTGAGTGTGTGTGTGTGAGCGAAAGTGTGTGAGTGCCTGTGTGTGTGAGCGTGAGTGTGTGTGTGTGAGTGCCTGTGTGTGTGTGTACGAGTGCACACGTCTGTGTGTGAGTGCCTGCATGCGTGTGAGCGTGTGTGTGAGTGCCTGTGTGCGTGTGTGAGCATGTGAGTGCCTACATGTGTGTGAGCGTGTGAATGTGTGTGAGTGTGTGTGCGAGTGCACACGTCTGTGTGTGTGTGGGGGGGAGAGAGCAAGCAGGGGTGGTCCCTGTGCAGGAGGTGGGAGTGGGGGCTGCAGGTGTGATTGCTAGAAGCAGAAAGAGAATGTTGGGGACCAGCTGTACTTGTAAGAAATAGCGATCACGCTCGGTTAACCGGGATTGTGCTGTTTCAATTAGAGAAGGAGCCTTCTAGCCTGGCTGGACGCCTCACGTGGGACCTGGGAACTCACCTGGAGGTGCAGCCCCTGCTCCCCACCTGGGAGCTGCCTGTTACCATGGGAACATAACAACCTGGTTGCACAAACCAGGGCCTCCAGCCCTTTGCATACCCACAGGCCTTCGCAACCCCCCAGCCTTTGCATACCTACAGGCCTTTGCAAACCCCCAGCCTTTGCATACCCACAGGCCTTTGCAAACCCCCAGCCTTTGCATACCTACAGGCCTTTGCAAACCCCCAGCCTTTGCATACCCACAGGCCTTTGCAAACCCCCAGCCTTTGCATACCCACAGGCCTTCGCAACCCCCCAGCCTTTGCATACCCACAGGCCTTTGCAAACCCCCAGCCCGCATTGCCGGTGCACTGTCCATCTGGCACCCCTTTGCCCACTTCCCATGCCATCTCTGTCCTTCTCCCCAGTGTAAGCAGCCGCCTATGGGGGGTGGGGGCAGAGCAGATGCCTGTGGGTGACCTGCTGCTCCCCACGCCGCCGGCAGGATTGGAATCAGCGCTCACAGTCGATGCCACCCTGTCTGTGCCCCATCGGCTCAGGGAGGGGCAGGCGGCCGGACCCCTTGGTTGTCCGGTTACATGATGACCACGCACACTCATTAGCCAACCCCCCCCCCCCCCGCCCAAACTCGCTGCTGGAGACCCTGGAGCTGGTGCCCGGAAGCCGGCCCTCTGTCTCAGGGTCCAGGCAGGGCCCGTGGGTGGAAAGACCCAGAGAAGGAGGGAAGCTGGGAACTGGTGCGGGAGCCTGTGCAGCCGGCTCTGGTCGGCTCTGTTTCCTGGCATCGCTGGGCCCTGCGCTCCACCTGCTGGGCGGGAAGGGCTGCTCCGCTGGCCTGGCTCCTGGCTCCGCCGAGTGGCCATCTGCCTCTTAGGTGTGTGTGTGGGGGGAGGGCTGCTGGGCCCCTTCCATCGCTGGGGGGACAGAGGGGGAGGGGCGCGAGTGGCCATCTGCCTCTTAGGTGTGTGTGTGGGGGGAGGGCTGCTGGGCCCCTTCCATCGCTGGGGGGACAGAGGGGGAGGGGCGCGGAGCACTCAGCTGCCGGCCTGCAGGCAGACACCCGCCCCCCCCCCCCCCCCCCCCCCCCGCCCTCATTGTGGGGGCAGGGCTGGCGCTCCCCTTTCCTGGTGTTTGGCCAGGAACATCATTCTAGTTTTTATTCTCTTTTTCTAAAATACACGGAGTGGCCAGATGATGATGATCTCTGAAAGCATAATTATCTGGCCACTCAGTGTACATCCTATATAATAAAAGGCTAATATGCACATTGTCCCCTTGACCAGGAGTTCGACCGGCAGGCAGGCCGGCCAACCGCCCACGTCCCGTCCCCTGGCCAGGCTGGCCAGACCCCACCCACGCACAAATTCATGCACCGGGCCTCTAACATATACACACACACACACACACACACACACACACACACACACACTGCTGAGTGGCCAGATTATTATGCGTTCAGAGATCATCATAATCTGGCCACTCAGTGTATATTTTTACTGATTTCAGAGGGGAAGGGAGAGGGAGAGAGAGAAACATCCATGATGAGAGAGAATCATTGATCGGCTGCCGCCTGCACGCCCCCCACTGGGGATGGAGCCCACAACCCTGGCCATGTGCCCTGACCGGAATCAAACTCGGGACCCTTCAGTCCCCAGGCCAAACTATCCACTGAGCCACACCAGCCAGGGCTGACCATCTTATTTAAAATTGCAAGCCCCCACCCCCGCCTTAACCGGTGTGGCTCAGTGGATAGAGCATCTGCCTGTGGACTCAAGGGCCCACATTCGATTCCGGTCAAGGGCATGTACCTTGGTTGCGGGCTCATCCCCAGTAGGGAGTGTGCAGGAATCAGCTGATGGATGTTTCTAACTCTCTCTCCCTCTCCTTTCCTCTCTGAAAAAAAAAAAAAATCAATAAAATATATTAAAAAAATAAAATAAAATTGCAACCCCCACCACCTTGCTCCATACGTTCTAACCGCCTCTGTTTTTCTCCATAGCCCTTCCCTCCATCCAATATAGTGTACACTGGACTCATTCATTTTGCTTATTCCCTGTCTCCTCGCCCAGAATATACTCATGGGGGACGTTTTTCTCGTCTGATTTCTATGAGCTGAAACCGTGCACGAGCCGGTTACAAAATGCACCATTTTCTAAGGAATGAACGGATGTTCCCTTTGACCCCGTTAGTGACCTCCGGAGGGAGAGTTGGTACATTCCTTTTCTGGGTGAGAAAACCCGAGCTCGGAGGTGACAGCTGACTTCCCCTAAGCTTCCATCGCTGGCATTTGCCTACCAACCCTCGCCTCTTGATTTCATTTTATTTTTTTAAAAACACTGAGTGGCCAGATGATGATGATCTCTGAACGCATAATCATCTGGCCACTCAGTGTGTGTATGTAAATATATTAGAGGCCCGGTGCATGAATTCGTGCATGGGTGGGTCCGGCCAGCCTGGCCGGGGGGAGGGGACACAGGCGGTTGGCCGGTCTGCCTGCTGGTTGAACTCCTGGTCAAGCGGACATTTTGCATATTAGCTTTTTATTATGTACTAGAGGCCCAGTGCACGAAATTCGTGCACTCAAGGAGGGGGTTGCCTCAGCCCAGCCTGTGCCGTCTCACAGTCTGGGAGCCCTGGGGGGATGTCCGACTGAAGGCTTAAGCCATCAGTTGGACATCATTAGCGTTGCTGCAGAGGCGGGAGAGGCTCCTGCCACCGCTGCTGCGCTCGCCAGCCATGAGCCAGGCTTCTGGCTGAGCTGTGCTCTCCCTGTGGGAGCACATTGACCACCAGGGGGCAGCTCCTGCATTGAGCGTCTGCCCCCTGGTGGTCAGTGAGCGTCATAGCGACCAGTCATTCCACCGTTTGGTCGATTTGCATATTAGCCTTTTATTATATAGGATTG
Organism: Corynorhinus townsendii; assembly: GCA_026230045.1. NCBI lineage: Eukaryota > Metazoa > Chordata > Mammalia > Chiroptera > Vespertilionidae > Corynorhinus > Corynorhinus townsendii. The sequence continues at coordinate 12,528,039 of JAPDVU010000017.1, read as the reverse complement.
GCCTTTTATTAGATAGGATATACACTGAGTGGCCAGATTATTATGTGTTCAGAGGTCATCATCATCTGGCCACTCAGTGTATATTTGTATTGATTTCAGAGAGGAAGGAGAGGGACAGGGAGAGAGAAACATCCATGATGAGAGAGCATCATGGATCGGCTGCCTCCTGCACGCCCCCTACTGGGGCTGGAGCCAGAAGCCCGGGCATGTGCCCTGACTGGGGATCAAACCAACCTTGATTTCCTGGTTCCTAGGTCCATGCTCAACCGCTGAGCACCCCTACCCCCCCTCCGTCTGGGCTGCCCTGTCTTTGTTTGCTGTCAGCCCTGGGTTGCAGGGCTCTGGGTCCCGCACCTGGCCTGGCGTAGAGTAGACACACACTTGTCCTTCCTCCAGCCCCACGGTTCCTGGCCATGGGCCGGTCCTCTTGGCCTGGGGAATCATTTTACTGTTGCCGCCCAACTCACCGACTCATCGTCGGGGTGTTTGGTTGTGCGTAGCTGGGAGGAGGGGGAGGAGGTGCGTCCTGGCCCTGGGAGTCTCCGCCCCACTTGCGTCTGAACGTGACATAAATGCAGTTTCCCTGCGATTCCTTGTGGGCGGTCTCCCTCTGTCATGGACATCATGTCCCAGACATCATCCGTGATGTTTCATTGTGTTGTGGTCGCTGGTCTCCGCTGCCTCATGGCCTTCCCCTGGGTGAGCACACCCGCTTTCACCCATCTGTCCACAGTCACTACGGCTATTTCTCTCTCTTGTTCTTCTTTTTTAAAAAAATTTTGTTCATCCTCCCCTGAGGACATTTTCCCATTGATTTTTAGACAGATGGAAGGGAGGGGGAGAGAGAGAGAAACATCGATGGAAGAGAGACACATCGATGGGTTGCCTCCTGCACATGCCCCGACCAGGACCGGGGAGGAGCCTGCAACCGAGGTAAGTGCCCTTGACCGGAATCAAACCCAGGACCCTCCGTCCACAGGCCAGCGCTCTATCCACTGAGCCACACCGGCCAGGGCCTTTTCTTCTTTTTTTGAAGTTAGTGCCTTTCTCATGGATGTCTTCCATGCATCTCTGGGTGTTTCAATAGGGTGTGGGCTGTGGGAGTGCTGGGTTGCAGGGCGGGCACCCTCATGGGCCCTGGACAGCCTCGGAGCCCACCTCCCTGGGTGCTGTACTGTTACATTGCTGGGCACCCTCACCAGTTGCCGTGGCATCAGGCTGCGACCCTTCCCAGCCTGGCCTGCTAAGCTGTGTTTCATAGCATTGCAGTCTGCATGCCTCTGACCACTGGGCAGCTCACTCACATGTCCACTTACTGCTGCCCCGGGTGCATTTCCACTGAGGTCATGTGCCCAGAGTTCTGTTTTTTTCGTCCCAGCTCCTCCCAGCTTCTTACTTATTTTTAAAATATATATATTTTTATTGATTTCAGAGGGGAAGGGAGAGGGAGAGAGAAAGAGAGAGAGAGGAACATCAGTGATAAGAGAGAATCTTGGATTGGCTGCCTCCTGCACACCCCACACTGGGCATGGAGCCCGCAACCTGGGCCTGTGCCCTGACCGGAATCGAACCCGGGACCTTTCAGTCCGCAGGCTGACACTCTATCCACTGAGTCACACTGGCTGTTTCATCTCCTTTTTAAAAAAATATATATTTTATTGTTTTTTTACAGAGATGAAGGGAGAGGGATAGAGAGTTAGAAACATCGATGAGAGAGAAACATCCATCAGCTGCCTCCTGCATGCCCCCTACTGGGGATGTGCCCGCAACCAAGGTACATGCCCTTGACCGGAATCGAACCCAGGACCCTTCAGTCCACAGGCCGACGCTCTATCCACTGAGTCACACCGGCCAGGGCTGTCTTACCCTTTTCATTGATGAGTAGAAGCTGTTCATTTTAACATGGCGTTTATCAATTGTGCCCTTGAGAGTCTGTGGGTTTTATGTCTTGTTAAAGATGTTAATTCTGCCCTAGCTGGTGTGGCTCAGTGGATAGAGCATCGGCCTGCGGACTGAAGGGTCCCGGGTTCGATTCCCGGTCAGGGAACATCTCCAGGTTGTGGGCTCGATCCCCAGTGGGGGGCGTGCAGGAGGCAGCCGCTCCATGATTCTCTCTCATCATGGATGTTTCTCTCTCTCTCTCCCTTCCTCTCTTAAATCAATAAAAAAAATATTTAAAAAAACAAAACAAAAAACACCTGAAATTTTGTTAGTGCTTCATTGAATTTGTAGATGAATTTGGGGGCGGGGGGAGGAAATTGACATTCGTACAGTCTTAAGTCTGCAGTTTCATAAATGTGACGTATTTCTCTGTTATTCAGATGCAAATCCTTGTCAGTAAGTCTTGTCATTTCCTATGGAAGAGGCACCTGTATCTTTCATCAGATCAGCTCCTGGGCATTCTTTATTTCCTGATCGAATTGTAAATGTCTTATTTTTAATAATTTTATCTTCGAACTAGAGGCCCAGTGCACAAATTCGTGCACTAGTGGGGTCCCCTGGCCTGGCCAGTGATCAGGGCTCATCGCCGTCTTGCCCAGCCCTGATCAGGGCCGACTGGGGACCGTTGGCGGTGGGGAGGGACCATGGAGGTTGGCTGGCTGTGGGAGGTTGGCTATGGGAGCGCACTGACCACCAGGGCACAGCTCCTGAATTGAATGTCTGCCCCCTGGTGGTCAGTATGTGTCATAGGACAGGTCGTTTGGTTGTTCAGTTGTTTGGTCCCTTAGGCTTTCATATATATAGAAGACTGTTTTCTGGTGTATGAAAATGCAATTTTAAAAGTTTAAAAAAATTCTTTATTTTAAGCCCCAACCGGTGTGGCTCAGTGGATAGAGTGTCGGCCTGTGAAGGGTCCCATGTTCGATTTTGGTCAGGGACATGCACCTTGGTTGTGGGCATGTCCCTAGTAGAAGGTGTGCAGGAGACAGCTGATCGATGTTTCTAACTCTCTATCCCTCTCCCTTCCTCTCTGTAAAAAAATTAATAAAAAATATATTTAAAAAAATTCTTTATTTTAAGAAGAAACAGCAAAGGAAACGTGACCCATACATAGGGCACGGTAGAAAAAGATAACAGAACAATAACCTGACTTAACTTCAAAATACAGATTTGTTAGAGTCCTAGATTAAATCTTCAAGCAAAGATGTAATCTAGGACTCTAAAAACCTGTATTGTGGAGTTAAAACAGCAGTATTATAAGACAAACACTCAAGAATGCAAGGATAGTTCGATCTGAAGACAAGTACTTCTACAACATTCCCACGACGAGTGTTTCTAAGTGCCTATGAGGTGCCGGAGCGATGGAACATAGCTGGCCATCTTCTCTGAAACCTACCCCCACCCCCACTTGCCATTGATGTCACTCACAACACTGACCCTTCTCTGTAATGATCTCTCACTTTCCTCTGTTTTCTGGCCAACATTTCACTAACAAGGCATTTCCCCAAGATCAGCGTCCTTGTTCACGCTGCATTCCCAACGGAGACCCTGACACATGGTCGTCCTACCGTCCTTGCCCACTTCCTGCATCAGAGCCTCATCACCCAGCCTCTCCCCTCCAGAGTCCTCGTGAACGCGTGTCTGGGACTCTGTGGGCAGCAGTGCCTCTAACTCCCTCCCTCGCGGAGCCTGTGACGAGTGGAGACGACAGGCGGTACTTCCACGCTCTTTGTCCACAGCTCAGTGTTCTAGGCTCCATTGGCGATGCGCACTGACCCGGTGGATAAAAGACGGGGCTTGTTTTGCAGGAAGCTTCCACCACTTCCTCCCAGGAAAAGTCCGGGAAGCTGGAAGCACAGAGTAGCAGCTTCGTGCTCCCCAAAGCCTGCCACCGAAGGACACGCAGCAACTCAACCAGTGAGTATCCCGCGGCCCCCGGGGTCGGGACTCACCTCTGCTGCCTGTGGGACGTCGTGATGGGCGCATGGGGAGGGCGGGTGTCCGCTGGGCCAGTTGGCCCAGACCCAGGCTGTGTCTGCTGGCCTGGGAGCAATGTCACCGCGTGCCGCCCACCAGCAGGAGGGCCTCTGGTCTGGGGTCTGGTCAGCCCCTCTGTTGGCTCCACACAGTGAGAAGATGGGACAGAGGCTGGAAAACAGGGCCCAGTCATGTGACATCCTCCTTGGTCTTAGCAAGGCCCTCTCTCTCTCTCTGGGGCCTCTGTCACCTCATCTGTGAAGGGATGGGAGTGGAGAGGGATGGGGGGGAGAGGGATTGGGGGGGGAGAGGTATGG
>JAPDVU010000017.1:12318267-12523704 GCA_026230045.1 Corynorhinus townsendii | reverse complement strand
GGGCGGGGGTTGCAGGCAGGTGCTCAGAAGGATCCAGAGGCAGCTTGGTGATCACAGAGGAGGGTGTTAGAGACGCAGAACCTCAGCCCTGCCCAGCCCTGCTGACTCAGGCTGCCCTGGCCAAGTCCCCGGGGTGCAGGTGAGGGCGAGGCCTGAGAGAACAGCTGGGCCAAAGAGGTGGAGGAGGAGGAGGAGGAGAGGAGGAGGAGGAGGAGGAGGAGGAGGAGGAGGAGGAGGAGGAAGAGTTGGAGGAGAAGGAGGAGGAGAAGGAAGAGGAGAAAGAGGAGGAGGAGGGGGTGGAGGAGCAGGAGAGGAGAAAGAGGAGGAGGAGGGGGTGGAGGAGCAGGAGAGGAGGAGGAGAAGGAGGAGAAGAAGAAGGAAGAGGAGAAAGAGGAGGAGGAGGAGGTGGTGGTGGAGGAGGAGGAGGAGCGGGGGAGGAGGAGGAGGAGAAGGAGAAGAAGGAGTAGGAGAAGGAGAAGATGGAAGAGAAGAAGAAGGAGGAGAAAGAGGAGGTGGAAGAGGAGGAGGAGGAGAAGGAGAAGGAGAAGAAGGAGGTGGAGAAAGAGAAGGAGGAAGAGGGTGGAGCCACTGACTCAGATCCCACTGCCCAGAGCGAGCAGTGATGCGCAGGCGTGTGGCGAGGCTCACCATGCCGCTCCGCTGGCACAAGGCGGTGATGAACAAGTCAGCGGTGTCCACTGACTTTCTCACTAGCCTGAAGGACAGAGTTTCAAGCATAACTTTTTATTTATATTTTTTAAAATATACTTTTATTGATTTCAGAGAGGAAGGGAGAGGGAGAGAGAGAGAAACATCCATGATGAGAGGGAATCATGGATTGACTGCCTCCTGCACACCCCCTGCTGGGGATCCAGCCTGTAACCCGGGCCTGTGTCCTGGAACCTGGGACCCTTCAGTCCACAGGCTGATGCTCTATCCACCAAGCCAAACCGGCTGGGGTGGCATACCTTTTTTTAACGATTTTATTGAATTTACTAGAGGCCTGGTGCACAAAATCATGCATGGGGGTGGGGGGTCCCTCAGCCCGACCTGCAACAATGCCAGCGCCTCGCACCCCGGCCTCTGGCCAGAGGCCCTCCCTCTGCACAGCCGGGGCAAGGGACACTGGGCTCTCGTCGCCGGGGCGACGCTGCCAGCATCTCCCCCTCAAGCCCCCCCCCCCCCACACACACACACACCACTATGGGTGCCACCATCTTTGTCGCAGAGTTATGGTTAATTTGCATATTGCTCTTTTATTAGATAAGATTGGGGTGACACTTGTTAATACAATTATATAGGTGTCACATGTACAAGTCTATGACACAGCATCTGTATACTGTGTTGTGTGCTCACCACCCCAAGTCAGGTCTCCTTCCTTCACCATTTATCCCCCTTTTACCCACTTCTACCTCCCCCTTCCCTGTCCCCTCTGGGTGTCACCATGCTGCAGTCTGTGTTTGTGAGGTTTTGTTTGTTTGTTTGTTTTTAAATATTTTATTGATGTCAGAGAGGAAGGGAGAGGGAGAGAGAGAGAGAGAAACATCCATGATGAGAGGGAATCATGGATCGGCTGCCTCCTGCACACCCCACACTGGGGATCAAGCCTGCAACCCAGGCATGTGCCCTTGACTGGAATCGAACCCAGGACCCTTCAGTCCGCAGGCTGATGCTCTATCTATTGAGCCAAACCAGCCAGGGCTGTTTGTTTGTTTGTTTGTTTATTAACCCCATCACCTTTTTTATCCCCTCCTGCAACCCCTCTCCTCTGACAGCTGCCAGTCTGTTCCCTGTCTCTATGAGTCTGTTTATGCTTGGTTTGCTAGTTTATTTAGATTCCACATAGACGTGAAATCACAAGGCCCTTGTCTTTCTCCGACCAGCTGATTTCACTTAGCATAACGCTCTCCAGGTCCCTCCGTGCTGTCGAAAAAAGTAAGATCTCGTCCTTTTTCACAGCTGCGTAGTATTCCATGGGGTCGATGTTCCATGGTGTTTTTTATCCACTCAACTACTGATGGGCACATGGGCTGCTTCCAGATCTTGGCTATCCTATATAATAAGAGCCTAATATGCTAAGTATCTGGTTGACCAGTCGGCCATTCAACCAATCAAAGAATAATATGCTAATGATGTGCTAAGGCCCCTGAACTACTTGCTATGATGTGCACTGACCATCAGGGGGCAGACAGTCAACTGGTCAAACAGTCGCTATGATGTGCACTGACCACCAGGGGCAGTCAACAAGTCGCTATGACGTGCACTGACCACCAGGGGGCAGTCAACAAGTCGCTATGACATGCACTGACCACCAGGGGGTAGACAGTCAACTGGTCAACCAGTCGCTATGATGTGCACTGACCACCAGGGGGCAGACAGTTGACTGGTTAACCAGTCGTTATGACATGTATTGACCACAGGGGAGAGATGCTCCAACCAATAGGTTAGCTTGCTGCTGGGGTCCGGCCAATCAGGACTGAGCGAGGAGGGCCAAACACGCCCTGGAGCCCTCCTGCGGTCCCTCCCCAGCTGGCCAACCTCCTGCATCCCTCCCTGGCCCCGATCCTGCATTGGTGGGTCCCCTCAGCCTGGCCTGCACCCTCTCACAATCCAGGCTGAGGGACCCCCCACCCCCGAGTGCACAAAATTTGTGCACCGGGCCTCTAGTTGTAAATAATGCTGCAGTGAACACAGGGCTGTGTACATTCTTTCGAGTCGGTGTTTCGGGGTTCTTTGGATGTATCCCCAGAAGTGGCATCGCTGGGCTCTAAGGCAGTTGCCCTTTTGATTTTTGGAGTTAACTCCATGCTGTCTTCCCCGGGGGGCCCCACTGGTGCCCCCACAGGTGTGGCGATGAGATCGTGGAGATCAACGACGCCCCCGTGACCTGCATGACGCTCAACGATGTGTACGCTGTCCTGAGCCACTGTGAGCCGGGGCCCGTCCCCATCCTGGTCAGCCGACACCCGGACCCACAGGTAACCCGCGTGGGGCGTCTCGCTCATCCATCCCTCAGTTAGCGCTGAAATTGGAGTGAGAACTACTTACTGGGTTTCTGCCTCGGTTCTTAGAACGGGACTCAGCCCACAGCGTGGCTTGCCCACCAGCTCTAGACACCAGGGCAGGTGGCATTGGGGGAAGGTGGTGGCCAGGATGGGCGGCATAGGGGGGTGGGAGACAGGTGGCATAAGGACGGCTCCTGCAGCTGGTGGACAGGCCCTGGGGAAGGAACCACTGACCAGGCCCTGATAGGGGATGAGAGAGAGCCCTCTGTCCCTGAGGCCAAGATGCCACTGAATGCCACACTGTTTCCCACGGTGGCTGCCCCGGTCTGCACCCCCACCGGCTGTGTGCAGGGCCCCCTTTTCTCCGCATCCTTGCCAGCACTTGGCATCTGTTGATTGGTTGATGGAAGCCATTCGGACAGGTATGAGGTGGTCCTCACTGTGGCTTTAATTTGCATCTCTCGGGTGATCAGTGACGTTGGGCATGTTTTCGTGTGATTCTTGACCACCTGTGTGTCTCTTTGGGGAAGTGTCTGGTCAGGTCCTCTGGCCATTTTTGAATTGGGTTGTCTGCTTTTTGGGTGTGGAGTTTTATATGTTCTTTTTATTTTATTTTATTTTAAAATATATTTTTACTAGAGGCCTGGTGCATGAAAATTCATGCACTGGAGGCAGGGGGGGTCCCTCAGCCCAGCCTGCCCCCTCTCACAGTCCGGGAACCCTCAGGGGCAGGAGCCGACCTGGCGGTCAGGGGAAGGCGACGCCCCCATCACACCTCTGCTGCTGCCACTGCCGGCAGCACAAGCCTGGGCCGACCCTGGTTACCTGAGCCCTGGGCGGCCCTGGGCAGCTGGGGGGCTGAGGGGACTGGTGGACTCCGGAGGCAGGCTCGCAGAGCGGCCTGCGCACGCCTGCCCCCCTGGTGGGGCTGAGAGGACTGGGAATCACCATCTTGTGGCTGTGGGCGCTGCCATCTTTGAGGGCATGGCAGTTAATTAGCATATTCCCTCCTTATTGGCTGTGGGCACCGCCATCTTTGTGAGGGTGTGATGGTCAATTAGCATATTCCCTCCTTATTAGATAGGATTGATTTCAGAGAGGAAGGGAGAGGGAGAGAGATAGAAACATCAATGATGAGAGAGAATTATGGATCAGCTGCCTCCTGCCTGCCCCCCATTGGGGATCAAGCCCACAACCCGGGCATGTGCCCTTGGCTGGAATTGAACCTGGAACCCTTCAGTCTGCAGGTCAATGCTCCATCCACCGAGCCAAACCGGCCAGGGCTATACGTTCTTTATGCATTTTGGATATTAACCCCTGACTGGATGTGTTGCTGGCGAATATGTCCTCCCACTCAGTAGGTTGTCTTTTTGTTTTGCTGATGGTTTCCTTGGCTGTGCAAAACCTTTTTAGTTTGATGTTGTCCCATTTGTTTATTTTTTTCTTTGGTTTCTCTCACCTGAGGAGATAGACGAGAAAAAATATTGCTATGAGAAATGACCACGATTTTACTGCCTCTGTTTCCTTAGGACTTTTATGGTTTTGAGTCTTACATTGAAGTCTTTAATCCATTTTGAATCAATTCTTTTATGTGGTGTAAGAAGGTGGTCTAGTTTCATTTTTTTGGCACATACCTAATTTCCCCAACACGGTTTATTAAATAGACTGTCTTTACCCCACTGTATGTTCTTGTCTCCTGGGTTAAATATTAATGAACCTAAAGGCATGGGTTTATTCTTTCCCATTGATCTATATGTCTTTTTTATGCCAGTACCAGGCTGTTTTGGTTACTATAACCTGGTAGTATAGTCTGATATTAAGCAGCGTGATCCCTCCAACTTTGTTCTTCTTTCTCAAGATTGCTGTAGCTATTTGGGGTCTTTTGTGTTTCCATGTAAATTTTTGGAATATCTGTTCTAGTTCTGTGAAGTATGCCATTGGTATCTTGATAGGAATTATGTTGAATCTATAGATTGCTTTGGATCAGGTGGACATTTTAATGATGTTAATTCTTCCCATCCATGAACATGGTATACACTTCCCATCCATGAACATAGTATATTCTTCCACTTGGTTGTATCTTCTTTGGCTTCTTTCTTCATGGTCTTATAATTTCCTGAGCACAGGTCTTTTGCATCCTCAGTTCTATTTATTCCGGGGTGTGTGTTTTGTGTGTGTGTGTGCGCGCGACTGTAAATGGAATTGTTTTCTTAGTTTCCCTTTCTGATAGTTCATTATTGGTGGATAAAAATGCAACTGACTTCTGTGTGTTTATTTTCTAGCCTCCTACTTTACTGAATTAATTTATCAGTTCTAGTAGTTTTTTGGTGGAGTCTTTAGGGTTCTCTGTCTACAGTGTCGTGTCATCAGTGAATACTTTCTCCTTTCCAATTTGGATAAGTTTGTTTTTTCTTTCTTGTCTGATCATTGTGGCTAAGACATCGAGTACTATGTTGAATAAGAGTGGTGAAAGTGGACATCCTGTCTTGTTCCTGTACTTAGGGGAAATGGTTTTGGTTTTTGCATATTGAGTAAGATGTTGGTTATAGGTTTGTCATATATGGCCTTCTTATGTTGAGGTGTGTTCCCTCTATTCCTACTTTGCTGAGAGTTTTTATTAAAAACTAGAGGCCTGGAGCATGCACTCGTGCACCAGTGGGGTCCCTCAGCCTGGCCTGTGGGGGGCCAAAACCGGCTCTCTGACATTCCCCAAGGGGTCCCAGATTGCAAGAAGGTGCAGGCCAGGCCGAGGGACCCCACTGGTGCACAATCAGGGCCAGGGAGAGATGCGGGAGGTTGGCCAGCTGGGGAGGGACTGCAGGAGGGCTCCAGGGCGTGTCCGGCCCGTCTTGCTAGGTCCTGATCAGCTGGACCCCAGCAACAAGCTAACCTACCAGTCAGAGTCTGCACCCTGGTGGTCAGTGCACATCATAGCAAGCGGTTGAGTGGCCTTAGCATATCATTAGCATATTATGCTTTGATTGGTTGAACAACCAGACGACTGGACACTTAGCATATTAGGCTTTTATTATATAGGACTAGAGGCCTGGTGCACAATATTCATGCGGGAATAGGCCTTTCTTCCCCTGGTTTCACTCCCGGCTGCCTGGGAGCCTGCAAGTCCTTGCTCCTGGCCAGAGCACCAGTCCTGTAGCTCCCTCCGCCGCCCCCCTCCTCCTCATAGCAGGCGTCCTGCCCCTCCTGGCCACTCCACACATGCATATGCAAACTAACCCTCCGTCTTTGTTGGGTTAATTTGCATACTCCCTCCTGATTGGCTGTGGGCATAGTGGAGGTCAATTTACATTTTTGTCTATTATTAAGTAAGATGGGTGTTGTACTTTATCTAATGCTTATTCTGCATAGATGGATATGGTCACGTGACTCTCGTTATTTTGTTTATATGCGGATTTTGATTGACATACTTATTGATCTGCAGATGTCAAACCACCCTTGTGTCCCAGGAATAAGTCCCACGTGGTCGTGGTGTATGATCTGTGTCATGTATTGATGGATCCGGTTTGCTAATATTTTGTTGAGGATTTTAGCAGCTATGTTCATCAGGGAGATGGGCCTGTAATTCTCTTTCTTTGGCGCATCTTTATCTGGTTTTGGAATCAGGATAACCCTGGCCTCCTAAAATGATCTTGGAAGTCTTCCTTCCTCTTGAATTTTTTTGGACTAGCTTGAGAAGGATGGTGTTTCTTCCTTGGATGTTTGGTAAAAGAAATTCTCTGAGCCCTGACCAATTTGGCTCAGTGGATGGAGCGTCGGCCTGTGGACTGAAGGGTTCCAGGTTCGATTCCGGTCAAGGGCATGGACCTTGGTTGGGGGCACATCCCCAGTGAGAGGTGTGCAGGAGGCAGCTGATCGATGTTTCTCTCTCATCGATGTTTCTAACTCTCTCTCCCTCTCCCTTCCTCTCTGTAAAAAAATCAATAAAATATATTTTTTTTTAAAAAAAGAAATTCTTTGTTAAGTAAGAGAAATACTGTTTATCTGTCAGCCAAATAGGAGACCAGAGACAGGGCTCAGATTAAGTCTCCCCAAACAAAGACTTAAAGCAAATTTAAAGAATAAGGGTGAGCCTGGCTGGCATGGCTCAGTGGTTGAGCATCGACCTATAAAGCAGAAAGTCACGGTTCAATTCCCGGTCAGGGCACATGCCCGGGTTGTGGGCTCAATCCCCAGTGTGGGGAATGCAGGAGGCAGCTGATCCATGGTGCTCTCTCATCATGGATGCTTCTATCTCTCTCTTGTCCTCTCCCTTAATGTCTGAAATCAATAAAAAAAAAAAATTAAAAACAAAAGCGGGGAGCGGGCTTGGGAGGGAAGAGATGGTCTCTGGTGGGACACAGGGAGATGAAGGAGCCTGGGCTGATGGTGGCTGGTGAGTGTGGTCCAGGCTGGAGGTGGACTTGGGTGTGGCAGCTGCGGGGTGGACGAGGTCCCTGGGCAATCTGTGAGAATCACATCACCATGTATGGAGGACTCAGTGTGGGCCCGGCGTGTTGGCCGAGGCTGCACGTGCCACCGCCTCTGAGGTTGCATGACCCCGCGGAGGCCATGTGACCGCCCTCCATCTGCCAGTGAGGAGGTAGGCTCAGCGAGGAGGAGGAAAAGGAGGAGGAAGAAGAGGAGGAGGAGGAGGGGAGAGGAGGAGGAGGAGGAGGAGGAGGGAGGGGGGGAAGCCGGGGAAGCCGGGCATGAGCCCCGCAAGCCAGCGCTCACACTGCCAACCCCCCTGCATATTCAGTCCAAACCCTCGAGGTGGGGGTGAGAGCGCAGGGAGGAGGGCCCATGCTTCCAGGGGTAAACAGCGTCTAGGTGTGTGGGCGCTGTCCCCCCATGCTCCCCACCCTGGAGCCCTGTGCATGGCCTGGGGTAGGGGCAGGGCCGGGCCGATGCTGTGACCTTGGCTGTGAGGTGAGGGGCACACGCAGGCAGCGGAAGGGGGGAGTCAGGCCCCAGTGGCTCCGGCAGGGGCGCCTGCCCATCAAGGACAGGCCAGCTGGGGCAGCCGAGCGGGGATGGGACTCAGCAAGCATGGCTGCGACTCCCAGCCGGGCCAGCGAGGCCGCTGACCTTGGCTGGCCTTGGCTGACCTTGGCTGGCCTTGGACCGTGTGAAGGGGTAGGTGGCGTCCACCTCACAGGCGAGGGGCGTCTCTTGTTCTGATAGGTTACCAACACCAGGCACTGCGCCCAGCACTTCCGCTGATGTATTTTTCACATCAACTTTATCCTGTTGGCCATTTAAAAAAATATGTTTGTATTGATTTCAGAGAGGAAGGGAGAGACAGAACTAGAAACATCCGTGATGAGAGAGAATCATGGATCGGCTGCCTCCTGCACGCCCCCCACTGGGGATCGAGCCCACAACCCGGGCCTGTGCCCTTGATGGGAATCGAACCTGGGACTCTCCAGTCCGCAGGCCGACGCTCTACCCACTGAGCCACACTGGCCAGGGCCTGTTGGCCCTTTTTAAGTGTTTAGTTCCGGAGCATGAAGTCCATAGCCTGTGCAAGCATCGCCTCCTGCGGAAATGCTCGCCTTGCAGAAGTGATACCATGCCCATGCACACGCCCTTCCCCCGCCCCTGGGGCCCGGCAGCGGCTGGCTGTGCTCCAGGTTAGACACGTGATGTGATTCCCAGACGTGCCTTCGTGGCTTCGTGGCTGCGTGATTGTCACTTCATATGTCCTTAGGGTCATCCATGCTGTCGCAGGGGTTAGCATCCCCTTCCTGTTTAGAGCGGAATAAGAATTCATTATGTGGCCCTGGCTGGTGTGCTCAGTGGATAGAGCACTGGCCTGCGGACTGACGGGTCCCGGGTTCGATTCCTGGTCAAGGGCACCTGCCTGGGTTGTGGGCTCGATCCCCAGTGTGGGGCGTGCAGGAGGCAGCCGATCCATGATGCTCTCTCATCATTGATGTTTCTCTCTCTCTCTCCCTCTCCCTTCATCTCTGACATCAATAAAGAAATATTTTTAAAAATTTCATTGTGTGTACACAGCACTATTTTTTAACATAAATTTAGAATACTTTATTTTTTATACATTTTATTGATTTTTTACAGAGAGGAAGGGAGAGGGAGAGAGAGTTAGAAACATGGATGAGAGAGAAACATCAATCAGCTGCCTCCTGCACACTTCCCACTGGGGATGTGCCCACAACCAAGGTACATGCCCTTGACCGGAATCGAACCCGGGACCCTTCAGTCCACAGGCGGACGCTCCATCCACTGAGCCACACCGGTTAGGGCTATACTTTATTTTTTAAATATATTTGTATTGATTTCAGAGAGGAAGAGAGAGGGAGAGAGAGAGAAACATCCATGATGAGAGAGAATCACAGATTAGCTGCCTCCTGCACGCCCCACACTGGGGATTGAGCCCACAACCCGGGCATGTGCCCTGACCAGGAATCGAACCCGGGACCCTTCTGTCCGCAGGCCGGCGCTCTGCCCACTGAGCCACCCCGGCCAGGGCCCCGGCTGTCATTCTTAAGCAGAGTTGAGGGGAGGGTGATAGAGGTGGGTGGAGTGGCCCGGAGCACACGGTGTTTGGCTCTGAGAGTTCACGCTCTCCGGTGCGATGGGGAGAAGGGACGAGACCCCAGTGAGCGGGGAGGTGTCATGTGGCCTGGAGTTGGTGGCGGGCAGGGAGGCAGAACCCAGTGGGCCCCGCCAGGTCGGGGTGGACTTTGCCTGGAAGATGGCTGGGAACCCAGCCGCCCAGGAGTGTTGGGGAATAGGCCTCGCCAGCTCCCCGGCCATCGGCAGTGTGGGAGGGAGGAAAGGGGGGAACCCGGGCCTGGGGATGGGGGTAGGGGGGCAGGACTAGCCGGGAGCGTGGTGCAAGCCCCTGTGGTTCACATGAGCGAGTGAGCGAGTGGCATCTTCTCAGGTCTCGGAGCAGCAGCTCAAAGCTGCCGTGGCCCAGACTGCCGAGGGCCTCCGGTTCGGGAAGGAGAGGCCCCAGTGGAGCCTGGAAGGTAAGAAAATACACCGAGTGGCCAGACTGTGACGATTCCTGAACCCACGATAACCTGGCCACTCAGTGTGTGTGTGTGTGTGTGTGTGTGTGTATATATATATATATATATATATATATATATATATGTATGTATTAGAGGCCCGGTGCATGAATCTGTGCATGGGTGGGGTCCGGCCAGCCCGGCCAGGGGGAGGGGACATGGGCGGTCAGCCGGCCTGCCTGCTGGTCGAACTCCTGGTTGAGGGGACCATGTGCATATTAGCCTTTTATTCTATAGGATGTACACTGAGTGGCCAGATGACTATGGGTTCAGAGATCATCATCATCTGGCCATTCCGTGTGTATTTTTATTGGTTTCAGAGAGGAAGGAAGAGAGAGAGAAACATCCACGATGAGAGAGAATCATGGATCGGCTGCCTCCTGCAGGCCCCCCACTGGGGACCGAGCCTGAAACCCAGGCATGTGCCCTTGGCGGGAATCGAACCCGGGACCCTTCAGCCGGCAGGCTGACGCTCTATCCACGGAGCCACACCGGCTAGGGTGAGGGGCTTTTATGGAAAGGTCTCTGTCTTCTTAGAAAGCTCTCAGTTAGAAATTGCCCTGGCTGGTGTGGCTCCGTGGATAGAGCGTTGGCCTGCGGGCTGAAGGGTCCGGGTTCGATTCCTAGTCAGGGGCACATGCCCGGTTTCAGGCTCGGTCCCCAGTGGGGGTGTGCGGGAGGCAGCCGATCCATGATTCTCTCTCATCATGGATGTGTCTATCTCTCTCTCCCTCTCCCTTCCTCTCTGACATCAATTAAAATAAAAAAAGAAATGTATTTTTTTTTAAAAGAAATGAACCCCCCTGCGCCCCAGGGGAGTAAGAACGGGCATTGTGGGGAGTGGGGCCTGGGGACAGGTTGGCACGCGGCAGGCTGCTGGCTCAATGTGGCGCCTGTACAGCCATCGGGGCTGAGTCACACGCATCGCCAGGCCCTGGGGCCACAGTGAAGGCCCCCCCCTTCCCCCCCCCCCCCCCCCCCGCTCCAGCCTCAGTCGCTGCTGCTGGGCCGGCTCTTGGGCGAAGGTGCCCTCAGGCCCGCACCGCAAGGACCCGGCCTCCTGAGGGTCACGCTGGCGGGTGTCTCCGTGTCCATCCCGTGAGAAAGGGGGGGGGGGGTGTGTGTGCCCAGCCTGGACCCCAGAGCTCACGGTGCACCGAGCCCCAGGCTGCCAGCTCCAATCCTAGTGAGCTCCCAGAGGCTGGCCGCGGGGCGGGGTGCTGACCACGGGCATGGGTGCTGGCTGTGGGGTGGGGTGCTGGCCATGGGGTGGGGTGCTGGCCCTGTAGGGGTGCTGGACATGGGGTGGGTGATGGCTGGGGGGGACAGGGTGCTGGCCCTGCAGGGGTGCTGGCCACGGGGCGGGGTGCTGGCCCTGCAGGGGTGCTGGCCACGGGGCGGGGTGCTGGCCCTGTAGGAGTGCTGGACATGGGGTGGGGTGATGGCTGGGGGGCACAGGGTGCTGGCCCTGCAGGGGTGCTGGCCACGGGGTGGGGTAAAGGCCCCGGGGTGGGGTGCCAGGCTGCCTGCTCGCTCAGCTCTGCCTCCCTCCCCACGCAGGCGCCAAGCGGCTGGAGAGCAGCTGGCACGGGCGGCCGGCGGAGCGGGAGCATGGGAAGAGCTCGGCGCCCCCCCAGCGCCGCACCCCGAAGGCCATGGTGCGCTCCAGCAGCGACAGCAGCTGCATGTCGGGGTCCCCCGGGGGCAGCCCCCACCGCAGGGCCCCGCCGCCCTGGGACCTGGGACGCAGCGCGGACAGCCCCAGGGGGTCCCCCCAGGAGAGCCCGCCCCTGCTGGAGGCGCAGGGGGGCCACCCGCCCCTGAGGATGAAGAAGTCCTTCGAGATCTTCGTGAGGAAGCCCGCGTCCTCCAAGCCCAAGCCGCCGCCCAGGAAATACTTCAAGGGCGACAGCGACCCGCTGCCCAGCTCAAGCCCGAGCCCTGAGCACGCGGCCGCCCCCACCCCGGTGAGTGGCCCCTGGTCTGTGGTCCCACACGCTGCCCCAGCAGGAGGCGGCAGGCCCCCCGGGCACTCCCTGGTCTGTGGCCCCACGCGCTGCCCCAGCAGGAGGCAGCAGGCCCCGCGGGCACTCCCTGGTCTGTGGCCCCATGCGCAGCCCCAGCAGGAGGCGGCAGGCCCCGCGGGCACTCGGCCCTCCTCCTGCTGGAACAGCCTCCTTAGGGACACGTGACTGAGGCTGGTTCTCCTTCAGACCTGACACGTGATGGCGAGACACTGGCCCCTATTGCCAAGTAGGTTTGGGGGAGCCCAGAGCTCCCTGAGTTTGAGGGGTTTGGGAAAACAGCAGCGTGAGGTGAGGGCTGACGGGTGAGCATGGGGCCATGAGGGGTACAGCAGCTTCCGCAGAGCTGGGTGCACCTGAGCTCACGTGAACTCGCCCAAGGTCACCCAAGCCCACGCAAGCCCACCTGAGCTCACCAGAGCCCACCCAGTCCACTCTCACCCACCCGAGCCCACCCGAGTTCACCCACGCTGGCTTAGACAGGAAGCCAGATGCCCCAGGGACCACCTTAGGTGTCAGGCTCCTCCCATTTCTCCCTGTCCCTCCTCTCCTGTGGATTCACTATCTCATCCTCCTTCCTCCCCGCCTCCCCCTCTGTGGTCAGCTCCCCCTTGCACATAGCCTCCTACCTGTGACCTCTCTTGCTCATGTGCCCTCTCCCTCCTCCTCTCTCTTCTATCTATGGCCTCTGTCTCCCCCTTTCCCCATTTCTCAGGATCCCCTCCCCTCACCCCTGTGACCTCTCTCCGTCCTCACGCACCCTACACAACACCGCCTCTCTCCTGCCTCTACCCTGCTTTATTATCTCATCCTCTTTCCTTCCCTGGGAGGGAGAGACGGTCAGAGAGGGTGAGGAGCAAGAGAAGGGAAGAGGAAGAGATGATGGAATAAATAGACAGGAGGAGAGAGAGAGGGGTGATGTGGGGTGTATGTTGGCAGGGAGTGAGATGACAGGGGGAGTGAGGAGGGGACAGCGAGAGGGAGGGGACAGTGAGAGAGAAAAAGAGAAGAGAGAAATGGGGGAGCCATGGGAGAGGCAGGTGAGAGAGATGATTTGGCTCCCAGGTTCTCACCACGTAGGGGTCCACCCTTTAGTACCTCTGGATTCTTGACATCCATCTATACTAATAAAAGGGTAATATGCTAATTAGACCAGACATCTTCCGGACATCCTTCCAGACAAAGCCATGGTGGCAGGGGCTGAGGCAGAGGTGGTTAGGGGTGATCAGGCCGGCAGGGGAGGGCCGTTAGGGGTGATCAGGCCACCAGGGGAGAGCAGTTAGGTATGATAAGGCTGGCAGGGGAGGGCCATTAGGGGTGATCAGGCCAGCAGGGGAGGGCAGTTAGGGGTGATCAGGCCAGCAGGGGAGAGCAGTTAGGTATGATCAGGCTGGCAGGGGAGAGCAGATAGGGGTGATCAGGCTGGCAGGGGAGAGCAGATAGGGGTGATCAGGCTGGCAGGGGAGGGCCGTTAGGGGTGATCAGGCCAGCAGGGGAGGGCAGTTAGGTATGATCAGGCTGGCAGGGGAGGGTAGTTAGGGGTGATCAGGACAGCAGGCCGAGGTGGTTAGAGGCAATCAGGCAGGCAGTCAGACAGGCGGTTAGGAGCCAGTGGTCCTGGATTGAGAGCAGGATGTCCGAGGGGTCCTGGATTGGAGAGGGTGCAGGCCAGTCTGAGGACCCCCCCTCACCGTCATGCACAAATTTCATGCACCGGGCCTCTAGTAAGCTATCATACCTTTGCCTGCTGATTCCCAGTCAAGGGAACCTCACACCCAACCACCAGTTCTGATTTCCCTGCTGCTGGACCCTGCATTTCCCAGACACGGACTCCTTGCTCCTCACCATGTGTCCTTCCTCCCATGTCTGCTGGATGATCTGGGTGTCTGCATCTGTGATCTGAGGTGTCTGTGCGCGGCACCTAACATACAGACTAACCCTTCTTTTTTTTTTTTAAAATGTATTTGTTTATTGATGTCAGAGAAGAAGGGAGGAGGAGAGAGATAGAAACATCCATGATAAGAGAGAATCGCGGATCGGCTGCTTCCTGCACGCCCCCCACTGGGGATCGAGCCCACAACCCAGGCATGTGCCCTTGACTGGGAATCAAACCTGGGACCTTTCAGTCCACAGGCTAACGCTCTACCCACTGAGCCACACCAGCCAGGACCAGATGAAACCTTCTCATTTACCAAGAGAGACACATGCACAAGCTGCTAGTTCATGACTCTGTCTATGAGAACGTGACTCTTTCTTTTTTTAAAAATATATTTTATTGATTTTTTACAGAGAGGAAGGGAGAGGGAGAGAGAGCTAGTAACATCGATGAGAGAGAAATATCGATCAGCTGCCTCCTGCACACCCCCTACTGGGGATGTGCCTGCAACCAAGGTCCATGCCCTGACCGGAATCGAGCCTGGGCCCTTCAGTCCGCAGGCCGATGCTCTATCCACTGAGCCACACCAGTCAGGGCAAGAGAACATGACTCTTTCCAAATGTTGAAGGACAGCAGTCATCGTTGGTCTAAAGGACGCGGATTGCCGGAAACTACAGATAAAAGGAATGAACCTATTTGCCTCCTCAGGGATTCTGTGCTGACACGAATCCCAAGGATCAAAGCAAGAACCTCATGCCCTGGCTGGTGTGGCTCAGTGGACAGAGCATCAGCCCACGGACTGAAGGGTCCCGGGTTCGATTCCAGTCAGGGGCATGGACCTTGGTTGCGGGCACATCCCCAGTAGGGGGTGTGCAGGAGGCAGCTGATGGATGTTTCGCTCTCATCAATGTTTCTGCGTCTCTCTCCCTCTCCCCTCCTCTCTGTAAAAAAGCAATAAAATATATTTTCAAAAAACTACCTTTGTTTTCTATAAAAATACCATAAAACACCCCGATACAACCAGAGGCCGAATTTATGATGCCCGCAGGGATGAGGCATGAGGAACGGTGCCCCACAGCACTCTCTCATGGATGTTTCTATCTCTCTCTCCCTCTCCCTTCCTCTCTGTAAGAAATCAATAAAATATATTTAAAAATAAAACAACAGCCCATGTCACAACAGTGGTCCAATGTGAATGAATCAAAATGGCGCCTATGTTTTTGCTCGGCTCGGCAAATGATGGATTTGTTGGTGCCACCGGATTTCCTGGGCCCTGAGATGGAAAAGGTCGGAACTTGCCGTTCGGGTCCAATCATGTCTCATGTCGATCACACAATGGCTCTGTTCGCCACATGACCGGCTGTAGGATTCGCAACATGGTCTGTACACTAGACCACGCATGTCAAACTCAAAGGCCAACACGGGCCACATGAACGAGGCATGCGGCCCGCCCTCTGAGAATTTGACAGGCTTGGTCTAGGCCAGTGGTCGGCAAACACATTAGTCAACAGAGAGGCAAACCGCGGTCTAGGCCCTGATCTGAACCGTTTTCACAGCGTACCGGTTAATAACGCGGATTCTGTAATCAAAGAAAACACGATCATTTCAAGAGAAACATCAACGTGCTTTGTTCAAAGTAATGTCCATCGCTGGCTACACATTTCCCCCGTCTTTCAGGTAATTTGTGGGTACTGTCCCAATACAACCTCTCTTGTGTTGAGGCAGACCATTCAGAGACCCCATTTTCCACGTCTTCATCCGTGTTGAAGCACTGCTCAGAAAGTGCGTGTGCCATCCATCGGAACAAGTGGTCATCTGAAGGAGCGAGGGCTGGTGAACACGGCGGGTGGGTTCATACTTCCCAGGCAAGACCTTTTCACGTGTCTTCACCTGGGTTTGAAGTGCGTGATGGTGCGTCATCATGAAGCAACATGACTTTGCCGTGTCTTCTGGCCCATCCTGGTGGTTTCACGGTGAAAGCTGGTTCAGATTGACCTGGACGTTCTTTGTCTTTCACATCGAAACCATCACTTTTAAAGCGTTTCAACCAGCGTTCCCAAGGATCTTGAGACGAAGCATGGTCACCATAAGCTTCCCGAAGTCTACAGGCACGTTTTCTTCAAAATAAAGTAATGAATTAAAACTTCTTTTTTTGGCACGAAATCCGACATGTTCAAGTGTAAAAATACCTGTGACGTTAACGCCTTCAGAAAATCTGACAGATGAAGTTTGGAAGCGTGCTGTCAATACAACAAAACAGCATCCAGATCAAATCGCATGTATATCAGCGTACGTGCAACTCCGTCTATTGAAAAAATCCGCATTATTAACCAGTACACCTGGTACATTTCTCCCCGTCACAGCCTCTGCTGCCACTCACAGTCCTTCACCATGATTCCCGGAGGAGGAGGGGGGACCCTATTCTTTCCACCCACTGGGGGGGGGGGATGGCCACGCAGACAAGGGCCACGGCTGCCCGAGGCCTTGAGTAGTCGCATCCGAAATGCCGTGGGACCCTCAACAGACCTGGCTACTCAGCCGGGACACCATCCTGCCCAGAGCCGGCTCCGCCTGCCGCCTTCGGAAAGGGGTCACCCGCTGAGACCACCTTTAGCTCCACAGAGCCCACGCCCGTCGGCCCTGCTCCCTCAACAGCAATGTCCCAGCAGACCTCGCCCCACGAACCCGCATTCAGCCACTCACACAGCGAGCTGCTCCCACACGCTCTTCCCGCCGTCTCGCACCGGGAACAGATGACAGTGACGGTGGGCACCAGCCAGCCACCACGAGCGTGTCTCCTCCCGCGCACGTGCGGTCCGAGAGCCCTGCTCTCACATCTGGTCTTCCTCATGCGCCCACCGATGAATGAATGAGGAGCCAACTCATAGCCTGGACCGCCAGGAGCCTGGCGCTGACACCACGCCACCCTCACAGGCCACACAGCGTCGGCCTGTGGACTGAAGGGTCCCGGGTTCTATTCCCGGTCAAGGGCACATGCCTGGGTTGTGGGCTCGATCGCCAGTGGGGGGTGTGCAGGAGGCCGCCCATCCAGGATTCTCTCTCATCACGGATGTTTCTCTCTCTCTCCCTCTCCCTTCCTCTCTGAAATCCATCTACACTAATAAACGGTAGTATGCTAATTAGACCAGGTTGACCAGACATCTTCCGGACATCTGACTTCCTTCTGGACAGTTAGGGGGTGACCAGGCCAGCAGGGGGGCAGTTAGGGGCGATCAGGCCAACAAGCAGAGGCAGTTAGGGGCGATCAGGCAGGAAGGCAGGCAGGCAAGTGGTTAGGAGCCAGCAGTCCTGGATAGCAAGAGGGATGTCTGACTGCCAGTTTAGGCCCCATCCTGCAGTCGGACATCCTCTGAGGGGTCCCAGATTGGAGAGGGTGCAGGCTGGTCTGAGGGACCACCCCTCCCCCGTGCATGAATTTTGTGCACCAGGCCTCTAGTAAAAATATATTTTAAAAAAACAAACAGAAACATCGAAGAGCAACACCTGGACCCTGCCACACACTCCTGTCAGCCTCTCTCCCATGTCGGCGGCCCTCACAAATGCTCAGCGATGCTTCCTGTTCCTATACACAGCTTCCTGCCAGGAATTCCGGCCTTGCCGTCAGCCCAAATTGATACAGCCCGGCACCCACCGTGTCGAAGGATTTTCAGGGACGAAATTAAAAGCTGTCTTGAAAACCAGCCCCACAAAGCTGACGTTAAAGGCCTGACTACGGGACAGCTGCGACCCAAATGGAGGTCAGAGGCCCCGCTAGGCCGAGCCCTAGACCCAAGCAATGACCGACGCTAATGAAGTGGTTCGCCTGAGCATCAAAGCCGGCTAAAGTTCGAAAGACCTGGCGGCGATTTGTTTTTTATTTATTTATCTTTAAAATATATTTTATGGATCTTTTACAGAGAGGAAGGGAGAGGGAGAGAGAGCTAGAAACATCGAAGAGAGAAACATCCATCAGCTGCCTCCTGCACACCCCCTACTGGGGATGGGCCCTCAACCAAGGTCCATGCCCTTGACCGGAATCGAACCCGGGACCCTTCCGTCCGCAGGCCGGTGCTCTATCCACTGAGCCACACTGGTCAGGGCTGACCTGGTGGTGATTTAGCCCCCAGCGAGGAACCTGCTCTGTAATTGATAATCCCAATACACATGGCCCACCAACCCTGCTGACCGCCTACATCAAGCATGTCAAACGCTTGGCCCGCGGGCCGCATGCCTCGTTTATCTAATGAGTCTGACAGGCTTGGCCTTCGTGAACTGCGGCAACACAGACATGAAGCCTGACACAAGGTCACATGTAACTCATGGGGTGGCAAGAAATGGGCCCCATTTTGGATTTCAAGGACGTTATTTCTTAGAGGAAAGTGTCTGGGAGATCATCAACCAAAAGAGGATGTAGCAGAAAGTTAAGACCGCAGAGCTTCATTGAATCGGGCAGGGGCTCACCCGGCCTGTCACCCCCTCTCATACCAAAAACCTGCTTTACTAATGATCACGCCCACGTGTGTACACGCGGGACTGTCCACCCCTCCCGCACCACGTGGCCGCCATGCCTCTGCTCAGACAGCCTGCACGCATCTGTGTGGGAGTCGCGCGTTTATTCCCAAGTAGCCGGGCTGCAGGCTCCTCCAGGGCATAACATCAGCTGCTCTTTCTGCCACTAGGATGTGTGTGTAAAGACCAATTTTGGCTCTGACCGGTGTGGCTCAGTGGATAGAGCGTCAGCCTGCAGACGGAAGGGTTCTGGGTTTGATTCCTGGTCCAGGGCACATGCCCGGGTTGCGGGCTCGATCCGCAGTAGGGGGCGTGCAGGAGGCAGACAATCGATGGTTCTTTCTCATCCTTGATGTTTCTCTCTCTCTCCCTCTCCCTTCCTCTCTGAAATAATAATTTTAAAAAAGAACAATTTGGTTGCATTCTCATGCATGGTCGTCTTGTATTAAAATAGGGCATTTTAGCCCTACCCGGTGTGGCTCAATGGATTGAGCATCGGCCTGCGGATGGAAGGGTCCCGGGTTCGATTCCGGTCAAGGGCACATGCCCGGGTTGTGGGCTTCATCCCCAGTAGGGAGGGTGCAGGGGACAGCCGATCCATGATTCTCTCTCACCATGGATGTTTCTATCTCTCTCTCCTTCTCCCTTCCTCGCTGAAATCAATAAAAATATTTTTAAAAATAGGGTATTTTTTTTTAAGTTAAAAAGTACTACCTTTGCCCTAACCAGTTTGGCTCAGTGGACAGAGCGTCGGCCTGCGGACTGAAGGGTCCCAGGTTCGATTCCGGTCAAGGGCATGTACCTTGGTTGCGGGCACATCCCCAGTAGGGGGCGTGCAGGAGGCAGTTGATGGATGTTTCTCTCTCATCGATGTTTGTGCGTCTCTCTTCCTCTCCCTTCCTCTCTGTAAAAAAGCAATAAAATACATTTAAAAAATACTACCTTTGTTTTCTATAAAAATACCATAAAACACCCCGATACAACCAGAGGCCGAATTCATGGTGCCCGCAGGGATGAGGGTGAGGAATGGTGCCCCACAGCGCCCAGGACCTTGTTCACAGCCGGGTGCTGGGCTCCCCGCTCCGGCCCCACCTTGCTCACCTCCGGCCCCACAGCACTTGCCTCTCACACGGAGGCCACCGTTTTGACACAGTCTCGCTTCCTGTTTACGCCACAGGAAGCCAGCCAGCTGCTGCCACCGCTGCCACCGCAGGAAGTCACGGCAGCCAGAGTCCCCCCTGCCCTCGCCTGCTGCCTGGGACCCGAGGGCGGCCTGCAGCCAGCGTCCCCCGAGGTGGCCGAGCCAGGGAGTGGAGGCGGCAGCCCAGGTAGGACGGTGAGCCCCCAGGAGAAGGCCTGGCAGAGGCCACGGAAGGTGGGACGGGAGTGCCTGGGGATCCACGACCTGTAGCTCACAATGGCGGAAGGAGGGCTGGTGGAGAGTCAGGAGCCATCGTGTTGAGGCAGCGGGAACGTGGGTGCCGTGGGAGTGGGAGCCTCCTGTCTGCATGAGTGATCTGAGGTGTCTGCGTGGGTGATGCTGGGGTGTCTGCGTGGGTGATATGGGGTGTCTGCATGGTGTCTGGGGTGTCTGTGTGGGTGATGCTGAGGTGTCTGCTGGGTGATCCAGGGTGTCTGCATGTGTGATCTGAGGTGTCTGCTGGGTGATATGGGGTGTCTGCGTGGGTGATCAGGGGTGTCTGCTGGGTGATCTGGGGTGTCTGCTGGGTGATCTGGGGTGTCTGCTGGGTGATGCTGAGGTGTCTGCGTGGGTGATGCTGAGGTGTCTGCGTGGGTGATCCAGGGTGTCTGCGTGGGTGATCAGGGGTGTCTGCTGGGTGATCTGGGGTGTCTGCTGGGTGATCTGGGGTGTCTGCTGGGTGATGCTGAGGTGTCTGCGTGGGTGATGCTGAGGTGTCTGCGTGGGTGATCCAGGGTGTCTGCGTGGGTGATCCAGGGTGTCTGCTGGGTGATCTGGGGTGTCTGCTGGGTGATCTGGGGTGTCTGCTGGGTGATGCTGAGGTGTCTGCGTGGGTGATGCTGAGGTGTCTGTGTGGGTGATCTGCGGTGTCTGCGTGGGTGATGCTGAGGTGTCTGTGTGGGTGATCCGTGGTGTCTGCTGGGTGATCCAGGGTGTCTGTGTGGGTGATGCTGAGGTGTCTGCGTGGGTGATCCAGGGTGTCTGCATGGGTGATCTGGGGTGTCTGTATGGGTGAGCTGGGGTGTCTGTGTGGGTGATCTGGGGTGTCTGCGTGGGTGATCTGGGGTGTCTGCATAGGTGATCTGGGGTGTCTGCATAGGTGATCCGAGGTGTCTGTGTGGGTGATCTGGGGTGTCTGCGAGGGGAGGAAGGCCGGCAAGCACGTGGCTAACAGGACGGAGGCCCAGGAGGAGCTTCAGACACACCCTTGGGGGGGGGGGGGGCTGCAGGTCCAGGGCACAGGCCAGCGGGCACGCAGGTCAGGGAGTGTGTTCCCGAGGCAGGACCTGGGACACCGTGCAGACCTGGTGCCTTAGAACCAGAAAGATGGGGGTGTGGCCTGGGTGGGCAGGACCAGGAGGTCTCCCCCTGCCCTCTCAGCACCCGGTCCCTCCGCGGGGCGCCTCCTGCGCGCAGCCCCTGGCAGCTCCTACCCACAGGGTCCCCCCTCTTGCCCCTCGTCTGCAGCCCTTCCCTCCCCCCACCCCGGGAACCAGGCCTCAGGAGGGACAGTGGACCGGTGCAAGGCAAACTCGACCTGTTTCTGTCGGCAGCGACCGTGCCGTCCCCCACGAGGCCCCCCGTGCTGCAGAGGCAGGCGCACGTGGACGGCGGCCCGGAGGGCGCGGAGGACCCGTGGGTGAGGATCTCCGGCTGCATCCGGAGCCTGTTCAGCCCCATCATGAGCGAGAGCCACAGCCACACCCTCCAGCCGGCCAGCCTCACCCAGGCCGGGACGCAGGGCCCCGCGGAGGGGGCTCCCCGGAAGCTAGACTCCAGCAACGGGGCCCCCAAAGGGTACACGCCAGCAGACAGCGGCGCCGTAAAGAAGGGGCCTCCCGTGGCCCCCAAGCCGGCCTGGTTCCGCCAGAGCCTGAAGGGGCTGCGGCCTCGCGGCCCGGACCCTAGGGACCCGCCCGCCGCAGCCTCCATGAAGCCCTCGACTGCCCCCAGGTTGTCCCCGGGGCCGCCCGCCCGGGCCTCGGGCTCCATCCGCCAGAAAATCAGCTCCTTTGAGACCTTCGGCTCCTCCCCGCTGCCCCCCAAAGCAGCCCTGAGACACAGCCTGCAGCCCCCCCGCTCCTGGGCCGAGGCCACGGAGCCTCCCGGGAAGCAAGAAGGACGGGGTCCTGGCCTCTGGGGGCGAGGGGCGCCCCCCACCGCGGAGCAGCCCCGTCCGCAGCAGGAGCAGCCGCCCCCTGGTCCCCACGCGGCCACGGAGGCCGGCGATGGGGGTGCACCAGGGACCCCTCCCCCGGGGCCGCCGCCCAGGGAGAACGCCCCCTCCCCGGACCCCCTGCCGAGGCTGCTGCCCGTGCAGACGGCGGGGCCCCCGGGCTCGGTGCTCAAGGCGCCCGGCCAGCGGGCCCGCAGCTTCCCGCTGACCCGCACGCGGTCCCTGGACGTGCCGCCCGCGGACGACAGGGCCTGCCCGCTCTACTCCATCAGCAGCCGCGTGTCCTCGGCCGTCATGCGCTCCCTGCTGTGCCTCCCCGCCTCCGCCTCGCTCTCCTGCGGGCAGGCCCCCCGCAGCCCCCCGGACAGAGTGTTGGCAGCGTGGTCGCCCAGCCCGGACCCGACCGCCAGCAGCACCGACTCCGGGTTCTCCCTCAAGTAAGGGCGCCCCACCCAGCTCCCGTCGGGGCCGGCTGCCCTCCTCCTCCTGTTCGTGTGCATGGCTGCATGCGCGTGCATGTATGTGTGCATATGAGTGCTTTGTGTGCACACATGAGTGTGCACGCACGCACACAATATGCATGTACATGCACACCCGCATGTGTGCACATACGTATACACGTGCATTTGTGTTCATGCACGCACACACGTACCTGTGTGCATGCGCGCACATATACACATAAATGTGTGCGTGCATGCATGTATGTGTGTGCTCGTGTGCGCACTTTTGCGTGCATATGTGCGTGCGTGCATGTGTGTGCATGTGTGAGAGGGAGGGGCAGCTCAGCCTTCCTGCCAAGGAGGGATTGCCCAGCACTGGGCTGGGAGGGGTGGAGGTGAGCTCGGACGCCCCCTCAGGGACACCCCACTCGGCACCAGGATGCCCCCTTGGGGTTCCTGCTGCCCCTGCACATGGGCTCCTTCCCTGGACAGGGGTCATGACTCCGGCCCTCCCTCACTGGCCTCAGGCAGGTTCCTCTGGGTCCCTGTTTCCTCCCGTTCACAAGAGGAAGTAGTGACACTGGCCACAGAGCTGGGCAGCCCCAGCAATGCCCTGGGCACCCCCATTCACTCCTCCCTCCTCAGTGAGGACTCTGTGTTCCCCAATTTCCTTTATTCTGCCCTCCCCCCCCCCCCCCCCCCGCGTCCCTCAGGCCCAGCCTCTGCAGACAGTGCTGTGTGCAGGGCCAGCCCTGGGGGGGACTAGACTGGGCCCGGCCTGGAGGGGACACCCTGCCAACCAGGGCCCAGCTCTGTTGTGGGACAGGAAGGAGCCCCCCACAGTCCTGCCAATCACAGGGCATGATCCCCCGTGACTAAAACGAGCTTCAGGCAAAACAGAGCAAAGCTACAAAAAATCGCTAGACACCCACATGAGTTTCACAGAAAAGGTGAGCTGCCTGCTGGCTCCGGGGCACCCCATGTAGCGAGTGAGCCAACCCCTGATGGCCAGCTGGGGGCACCCCCTGTAAGAAGTGTGCTGACCCCCCAGTGGCCGGCTCGGGCGGGGCCGCGGCGGCCTGCAGTCCCTGAGCCCCTACCTCGCCACCGTGGGGGGGAGGGGTGTCTGAGGGCCCCCCCCCCCCCCACAGGCTTGTTGCCATGGCAACAGGACTCGCACAGGCACAGCGCTCAGCACCCGGCCAGGCCTGGGGGCAGCCCCTGACCCCGCCGCTGCTCCCCGTGCAGCCTCTCGGAGCTGAGGGAGTACACGGAGGGCCTCGGGGAGCCCGCGGGGGTCGAGGCCTGCACCCCCGCGCCCGGCCAGTCAGTCCTGTCCCTGCTCAGTGCGGAGGAGCTGAGGAAGTTCATCGAGGAGGTGAAGGAGCTGGATGCCACCACATTGCAGGTGGGGTTCTCACGTCTTGGGGGGGAGGGGGGCAGGACGTCCCCTCTGAGGCCCCGGGGAGGCAGCTGAGCGCCCGTGGGGAGGGACAGAGTCCCGGGCCGCAGCGAGGCCTCCCTGGGGCAGGGTTGGGCTTGGGGGGCAGCTCATGCAAAGCTCGGTCTGGCTTGCTCTCTCCGACTTGATCCCTGAGCAGAGGCGGGCTCACAAGCTGCAGAGCCTGCTCTCGTTCGGCGGGGCCGCTTCCCGTCCCAGGGCCACCCCCTGCGCGTCTTGAGCTCCCACGGGGCCTCCCCTGCACCCCAGGGGCCTCCCAGCCGGGCGCGCTCTTCAGCCCCTGAAAGTCCTGCTGCCCACGCGCTTTCTGATCACCAGAGGAACCCGGGGGCCTCTGCACCTGGGGGACCCCTGGGAGGCTGGGGCCGGTGCAGGGACCCGGGGCGGGGGGCAGCGTGGCCTGGGGGCTCCGAGTCAGAGGTCAGAGCCAGGGGCCGCGGGGGCCCTGCTGGCGTCCTGGCTGGGGCTCTGGGGCGCCACCTGGTGGCCCGGGAGCCGCGTGACCTGCAGGTGCAGGGATCTGGCCCGCAGGGCGGCCTAGGAAGATGTGAGCCTCCAAACACGATGCAGCCGGAACCGCCTGGCTTCTGGCTTCTCCTTTTCCAAAGAACGGGAAGCATCCCGTCGCCAGGGGCCTGCCTTCCCCGCGAGGGCCCGTCCGTGGGAGCTGGCCCGCGGCGTCTCGGGGTCTCCCCAGGCCCCCCCATGCCTGTCCTATAAGTGACCCGCATGGGACCCCGGACCGGGAGCAGGGCAGGCTGGGGGGGTGCCGTGCGCCTGGCAGCTCGTGGGTGTGGGCGCAGGTGCTGGGGTGGGGACGCGCTGGACCCCGCGGTGCTACTGCTGCGCCCCACGTGGAGCAGGGGGAGCGGGGGAGGGGGGAATCGGGGAGCTGCTTCCCGGAACCCCTGACCCGAGTCCCGCGCTTTCTCCCCGCAGCAGCTGGAGAGCATCCACGTCACCATCCTGCACAAGGAGGAGGGCGCCGGCCTGGGCTTCAGCCTGGCGGGGGGCGCGGACCTGGAGAGCAGGGAGGTCACGGTGAGTGGGCGTGGCAAGGACCTGGAGGGCAGGGGTCAGGGACCTGGAGGGCAGGGGTCACGGTGAGGGGCAGGGGTCAGGGACCTGGAGGGCAGGGGTCACGGTGAGGGGCAGGGGTCAGGTGAAGGGCAGGGGGCAGGGACCTGGAGGGCAGGGGTCAGGTGAGGGCCCCCCGCCCCCCCCGCGGCCTATGCGGGGATGAGAGGCGGGAGGCCAGGCCACCCTCCCAAGGCCCCCAGGTCCCATCCCACGTGTGCCGGCTCCAGCCTCAGCGGGACCCTCTCTTAACAAAGGTCTTCCCCGCGGGGGGCGCTTGTCCCAGGCCTCGGCCCCCCCTTTCCAGCCGGTTGTGAGCCCTGAGCCTGGGCAGGGTGACCTGTGACCTGTGACCTGGGGGCCTGGGGGCAGCCGTGCAGCCAGGACGGGGACCTGCCGTGACATGGACCAGGCACCTGGCGGGAGGCCCGGGGAAGGCAGGTCCCGCAGGTGCTGCTGTCTGGACGGTGGGCGGCCCCTGAGGGCCCAGCCGCGAGGCCATGGGCCGGGGCGCTGATGGAGAGCAGCTGCGACCAGAGGCTGAGACGTGCGGGGAGGACGGGGCTGCTCTGAGTGCGGGGGGTGCGGGCCTGGGGACCTCCGAGCCCCCCACGCTGGCGACTCGCTCCGACCTCCCGCGAGACCCGCGCTCGCGCCGACCTCTGCGGCCCCCCAGGTCCACAGGGTGTTCCCCAGCGGGCTGGCCGCCCAGGAGGGGACCATCCAGAAGGGCGACGAGGTGCTGTCCATCAACGGCAAGTCCCTCAAAGGCGCCACGCACAGCGACGCGCTGGCCATCCTGCGCCAGGCGCGGGACCCCCGGCAGGCCGTGGTGGTCACCCGGAGGCCCGCACCCACGCCGGAGGGCACGCCCGCCCTGCGCTCCTCCCCGGAGGCTCCCGCCCCCGCCACCGTGGCCGGTGATGTCCCCGCAGACCCCAGTAAGTGCCCGGCTGGGCGCGTAGGCAGCCTGGCGTCGCTGTCCCGTGGGCGGGCCGTGTCCGGGATGCACAGGTCAGCAAAGGGCACGTGGCCCAGGGCGAGCGTCCCTCACAACCGTCTCCCCCAGCAACGGAGGACGCGGTTGCCATGGTGACGCTGACACTGACGCTGGAGAAGACGCCGGCGGGGCTGGGCTTCAGCCTGGAAGGCGGGCGGGGCTCGCTGCAGGGGGACAGGCCCCTCACCGTCAACCGGGTTTTCACAGGTGCGGCTGCGTCCCTGTCCCTCTGTCCCTCCGGCTGTCCCTCCAGCCGGCCAGCGGGTGGGAGGAGGTGCCTGTCCTGTCCCGTCCCCTGAGCTGAGTCCACGCCTCCCTCCCCCCTTCCCTCTCCCCAGGGGCGGCTTCGGGACCGGAGAGCGTGCAGCCCGGGGACGAGGTGCTGCAGCTGGCGGGTGCGGCTGCGCAGAGCCTCACGCGCTTTGAGGCCTGGAGCCTTATCAAGGCCCTGCCCGACGGGCCGGTCCCGGTCCTCATCCGGAGGAAGAGCCCGAGGCCCCAGGGGACCCCAAGCCCCGGGAACCCGTAGGCCGCCACGTGGACACCGGAGCCGCAGCACAGGATTCTCAGGGTCACTCGGCCCGCCCAGGGCTCGCACCTGCAGGGACGGCTCAGCACGAGGTGCCCGAAGGCGAGCGGCGCGGGGCGGGGCGGCGATGAACCCGACGACACACAGAGCCCACGCAGACGGCGCGCTGGAATAAAGGGTGTATTGCACCTGACGCCGAGCCGCATCTTGCTGTGCGCACTCCCCGGGAGCAGTGAGGAGCCACCCCCACGGCCACCCGCAGCGGGCGGGCTGGGAGGGCGGCGGCTCACGGGGCACCGGCGGCCGGGCCTCTCCCCACAAGTGCTGGGGCTCCAGGTGGGCGTCCTCCAGCGGGCCACCCGGTCCCTGCGCCTCGTCAATGGATGGGCCCCGCGGCCTCTGTGCCTTCTGCCGGTGCCTGCCTGCGGGGGGGGGGGGGGGGTGTGCTGGGCTGTTTTTTGGAAAGTAATGTCCATCACACCGAACGTGCAGAGCCGCTGTGGCCGCACAAGCGCACCCAGGCCCGGGGTCCCAGCTGCGGGGGGGGGAGCCAGGAGGGAACGGGGGGGCACGTGGGGGGGACAAGGGGCACATGGGGGGACAGGATCACATGGAGGGGATGGGGCACGTGGGGGGACAGGAGACACACGGAGCGGGGAGGACGGGGCACGGTGGGGGGGACGGGAGACACGCTGGGGGGAACAGGGGCGAGTGGGGCGTGTAGGGAGGCACATGGGGGTTACGGGCACACAGGATGTGTAAGGGGGCACGCGGGGGGCATGCAGTGGGGGGATGAGGACACGTGGGAGCACACGGGGGATGGGGGCCAGGCTGCAGGCTGAGCAGGTGGGCAGAAGGGGCACTGCTGACCTCATGGTGCTGCGGAGGTTGGCGTAGAATCCGGCCATGCTGCGGGGGAAGAAGCTGTCCACCACGCGCTGCGGGAGGAGCCCGCTCAGGTCTGTCTGGAAGAAGGTGACCAGCCTGGTCCTGCCGGGCTCCCTGGGGGGCGACAGCACAGCTGGGTGAGGCGCCCGCAGAGCCGCCCAAGGGGTTGCCGGAGGGTGATGGCACCACCGGGGCCCTGGACCTGCTGTGCGCAGGGGGCGCTGTGCTGGGGCAGGTTCCAGGGTCACGCCCGTGGCCACAGGGAGCCGAAAGGTCCTTCACCCCCCGCATCGGACAAGGGGCAAGCACTCTTGTCTGGGGGCCCTGGGGGTTCGTGACACCCTTTCAAGGGCATCTGAAGGTCAAAACCATTTTCACTCTCATTCTCCCACGAGGGTAGCGTGTGCTCTGGGCCACACGACAGGCACAGGAGCAGACACGGGCTTCCCTGACGCCCGGCGTTCCGGAGACTGGCAAATGTGAAACACTGCCACTCCGTTCACTGTTTTTTGTTGTTGTTTAGAAAAGTATTGTTATTTTTCATAAAAACATTTCTTAATATGTAATTTGTTGCTTTAAAATCTTCTAAATATTTCCCATTATTACCTTCAAACACAGTAAATATTGATGGTTATCATCTACATCAGGCATGTCAAACATGTGGCCCACCTTTTAAGCATGTGGCCCACTGGCCGTGAGTTTGACATGCTTGATCTACATGGACAAAAACTCTAAAACCCTGAAAAATATTTAAGAGTATAATGGGTTTTTTTTATACACCAATAACCAACTAAGAAAACAGTCACATTTACAATGGCATCAAAAAGAATAAAATACCTGCTAATAAACAACCAGAGAGGTAAAGACCTGGACTCGGGAAACTATGACATATTGAAGAAGATACAAATAAATGGAAGTGTATACCATGTTCATGGATGGGAAGTGCATACCATGTTCATGGATGGGAAGAATTAGCATCATTAAAACGTCCACACGACCCAAAGCACTCCACAGATTCAACGCAGTTCCTACCAATATAACCAATGGCATATTTCACCGAATTGGAACAAATACTCCAAACATTTATAGGAACCACAGAAGGGCCCGGAGAGCCACAGAGATCTTGAGAAAGAAGAACAGAGCTGGAGGAGTCTCGCTGCCTGATCTCAAACACCACAAGGCCAGGGTCATCTAACAGCCTGGCCCTGGCCTAAACACAGACACGCAGACCCATGGGACAGAGCAGAGCGCCCAGAAACAAACCCACGCCTCTAAGGTCCGTTAAAGTGTGACGACAAAGTGTGCGGACCACTGAGAGAACTGCTGACTGCTCTCTGACCGCCTGTCCTCGATCAATCACAGCACTGAGCCCCACAGTGGCCTCCTCTTTGGCGCCCAAGTCCGCACAGGCCCCAGACCCTACAGTGCGGCCTCTGCTACTTGATGCCCAGACCCCCTACCTCCTCCACCCCTACTCTACCCAACACCCTCCAAGGCTCCCTGGATGCACCCCGCCCCACTCGGAGCCTCTGACCCGCCCACCGGCGTCAGCCTGGGTGGTGCCAGGGATGGCCCATTCACCTCAGGTTATTTCCCAGAACCTCCTGGTGCAAACCGGCCACCCCCTGTGAGCGCAGGGACCGCTCTGCCCGAGCTGGGCGACACACAGTGGGTGTGATCAGAGCAGACCTGTGGGACAGGGCTCCCAGGCTGGGGGGCGGGGCTCAGAGGACACAGAGAGGGCCCCGCACAGATCCCTGACCCTCCCCGGCCTCAGCTTGCATCTGCTCTGTGGGACCAGCTACCTGGGCCAGAGGGAGGGTCCCCACTTCCACACGGAGAATAACACCCCCACAGCCTCTCCCATGCCTAGGCCTCTGGGCACATCACTGAAGGGACAGAGCGGGGCTGAGTAGCTGTGAGCAGAATCCCACTCGAGCCACTGTCCCCTCCTGCCCGTCCCTCTTCCCTGTCCCCTCTGCCTATCCCTCCTGCCTGTCTCTCCTCCCTGTCCCCCCTGCTTGTTCCCCCTGCCTATCCCCCTGCCTATCCCCCCTCCCTGTCCCCCCTGCCTGTCCCCCCTCCCTGTCCCCCCTGCTTGTCCCCCGTCCCTGTCCCCTTCCCTGTCCCCCTGCCTGTCCCCCTCCCTGTCCCTCCCTGTCCCCCTCCCTGTCCCTCCCTGTCCCCCTCCCTGTCCCCCTGCCTGTCCCCCTCCCTGTCCCCCTGCCTGTCCCCCCTGCTTGTCCCCCGTCCCTGTCCCTCTTCCCTGTCCCCCCTCCCTGTCCCCCCTGCCTGGCCCTCCTGCCTGTCCCCCTCCCTGTCCCTCCCTGTCCCCCTCCCTGTCCCCCTGCCTGTCCCCGGCCCGGAAGCCCACCCTCACCCTGGCACCCGCCCGGAAGCCCGCCCTCACCCTGGCACCCGCCCGGAAGCCCGCCCTCACCCTGGCACCGGTTCACAGAAGCAGCCACAAGGGTGGTTTCGTCCCCTCACGAAGCCCGGCCTCGGGGGGCACAGCGGGTGCTCCAGGTTGGCAGCTGGAAGACAGGGCGGAGGGCCGTGAGCCGCTGTGGCAGACGGGGGGGGGGCCCCCAGCACGCCCCCCAGTAACCCCTGGCCCCACAGTGCGCACCCCCCCTTGGCCCCAGGAGGCAGCCAGGGACCTGCTCCTTGGCCCCGAGCCTCCGCGGCCCCACCCACTGGCCCTTCCCACACAGCTTTCCGCCATCCCGACAAGGAGAGCAAGAAAGCATGTCAGCCCCGGCCAGTGTGGCTCAGCAGATAGAGCATCGGCCTGCAGACTGAAGGGTCCCGGGTTCGATTCCCGGTCATGGAACAGGCCCGGGTTGCAGACTCAATCTCCAGTGTGTGGTGTGCAAGAGGCAGCCGCTCCACGATTCTCTCCCATCGCTGATGTTTCTCTCTCTCCATCTCCCTCTCCCTTCCTCTCTGAAATTAATTAAAAACGAGATATACTTAAAAAATAAAATAATAAAATGACGACCTTGGACTGTCCTGTCTCTGAGGCGGTGGCACCTGCCCCCCTGGGACAGAGCAGGGTGACGGCCAGCCTCCTTGTGGCACGAGTGGGTGGGAGCAGAGCAGCCCAGGCAGCCCCCGAGGCCCCAGCCCAGCCTGTCGGTCACTCACCGCTGGAGACGAGGGTCCCGTCCTCCTGCACCGTGGCCAGCGCCAGGTCCACAAAGTCCCTCGGGGAGATGAGCTTCATGACGGCCGAGGGCGTGGCGGTCCTGGTCACACACAAGGTCTGCGGAGCCAACACGGTGGTTTTATTTATTTTTTAAAAAAATATACTTTATTGATTTTTTACAGAGAGGAAGGGAGAGGGAGAGAGAGAGAGAAACATCGATGAGAGAGAAACATCCATCAGCTGCCTCCTGCACGCCCCCTACTGGGGATGTGCCCGCAACCAAGGTCCATGCCCTTGCCGGAATCGAACCCGGGACCCTTCAGTCTGCAGGCCGATGCTCTATCCAATGAGCCACACCAGTGAGGGCCAAACAACATGGTGGTTTTAGTCAGTTACAACCGGCAGCGCGAGCCACAACTGCTCCTCGCTTAGTCTTGTGGTTACAGGGAGCAGATAAGTTTTCAATATTTCGTTTTAGCCCTTACATCCATAGTTATGATGCAGGATGACTGTTTTCAAGGATAAATGATTAGGCTCTGACCGGTGTGGCTCAGTGGATAGAGCGTCGGCCTGCGGACTGAAGGGTCCCGGGTTCGATTCCGGTCAAGGGCATGTACCTTGGTTGTGGGCACAGCCCCAGTGGGGAGTGGGCAGGAGGCAGCTGAATTGATGTTTCTAAGTCTCTATACCTCTCCTTCTCCCCTCCTCTCTGTGAAAAATCAAAAGAAAAAAATATATATATATTGTTTGAAATGGATAAATGATTAGGGTAAATGCGTGGGCTGCTTGGAATGGACATTGGGGTTCCCAGTAATAGACTCACATGTACCATTTCTGACCGAGGAGTTTACTGGAGCGGATGCTGGCAACAGCATCACGTTATTTACGTGCAGCCAAAAGCATGACGGCCTGTTTTGTTCCAAACTGCCAGGCGTGTGACATGTTAAAAATGAGCCTGGCCGGCGTGGCTCAGGGGTTGAGCATTCACCTAGGAACCAGGAGGTCAGGGTTCGATTCCTGGTCAGGGCACATGCCTGGGTGGCGGGCTCTATCCCCAGTCGGGGGGCGTGCAGGAGGCAGCCGATCCGTGATTCTCTCTCATCATGGATGTCTCTCTCCCCCTCTCCCTCCCCCTTGCTCTCTGACATCAATAAGAATAGATATTAAAAATCTATATATATAAAAGCCTAAGCGACTGTCCGACCATCCAACCGTCCGACTGGTAGCTATGACGCGCACTGACCACCAGGGGCAGACACTCAACGCACAGGCATGGAAACATGGAACAGACTGATGAATCTCAGAGGGGAGGGGGGCGGGGGAGAGTGGGAAGAGATTAACCAAAGATCTTACATGCACACTAGAGGCCGGGTGCACAGATTCATGCACCGGTGGGGCCCCTCAGCCTGGACGGTGGGGATTGGTCTGAAACCGGCTCTCCGACATCCCCCGAGGGGTCCCGGATTGCGAAAGTGTGCAGGCCAGGCCGAGGGGCCCCACTGGTGCACGAATCCGTGCATCAGGCTTCTAGTCAGTAAAATAAATTTACATGACAGTGACGGAATCACACAAACCACTCTCTTCCTTTCAAATGCTCTCAGGCCACACGGGCTGGCGGCTACTGCTGAACAGGGAAAGGGAACATTTCCAGAAAGTTCTAACCAGCGGGGCTGGCCTAGTGACCCACATTCGACCAGGGGAGAAACGGTCACCCAGGAGCTGCCCCTGGCCGGGCCTGACGCTCGCTGGCAGGGAACCCTGACCCGGTGGTCCCTGGTGGGGGGTCGGGGGGGGGGACAATTCACACGATAGCCCGCGGTCACATACAGGCCCTGCCTCCCGCCCTCACAGCCTCCGTCAGTCTCCACTGCTCTCTCAGCCCTGGGGTCACCTGGGTGGGCACGGGGGGGGGGGGCGCAGAGTCCCTCCCCCCATTGCTACAAGGTGCCACTAGCCCCTGTTACAATGTTACTAGAGGGCCGGTGCACGACATTCATGCACGGGGGTGTGTGTTTGTCCCTCAGCACAGCCTGCACCCTCTCCAACCTGGGATCCCTCTCACAATCCAGGACTGCGGGCTCCCAACCGCTCGTCTGCCTGCCAGCCTGATCACCCCTAACCACTCCCCTGCCAGCCTGATCGATGCCTAACTGCTCCCCTGCTGGCCCGATTGCCCCTAACTGCCCTCCTCTGCCAGCCTGGTCACCCCTAACTGCCCTCCCCTGCAGGCCTGGTCGCCCCTAACTGCCCTCCCTTGCCAGCCTGGTTGCCCCTAACTGCCCTCCCCTCCACATGGGGGTGGCCACCCTGTGTGTTGGAGTGATGGTCAATTTGAATATCACCTCTTTATAATATAGGATTATATAGGCTGGTCATAAGGAAACCTATCTAATGTGTGAAATGATTATTGTGTGAAATGTTTGCTGTGTGGAGAACCCAATAGTCTGTAACTTCCAAATTGGTGAACGCCCTGAGCCCTTAAAGTGTAAACGCCCTGCTCCTAGCTTAAGGCACACCATCTGGCCCACACCGACCAGCTATGTAAGCACTGGACCTTCTTCAGTCCATGTCGCCTGCCTGATAGAGGAGGACTCCATGTCGCTCCATGAGACAAGCCCCTGGCTGACTGCTCTGCTGTGCGAGCCTGATCCCACTGCGGCCGCCTGTCTGTCTCCGTCTTCGTTGTCCGTCTTTCGGTGTGCATTGCCAAGTGGCCTTTGCTGGAGCCTAGGACCCGCTAGAAATCTATACTAATAAAAGGATAATATGCTAATTAGACCGGGTCAACCGGCCATCTTCCAGAGGTCCAACTTCCTTCCAGACAAAGCCATGGTGGCGGGGCTGAGGCAGAGGCAGTTAGGGGCAATCAGGCCGGCAGGGGAGGGCAGTTAGGGGTGAGATCAGGCCATCAGGGGAGGGCAGTTAGGGGTGAGATCAGGCCGGCAGGGGAGGGCAGTTGGGGGTGAGATCAGGCCGGCAGGGGAGGGCAGTTGGGGGTGAGATCAGGCCGGCAGGGGAGGGCAGTTGGGGGTGAGATCAGGCCAGCAGAAGAGAGCAATTAGGAGTGATCAGGCAGGCAGGGGAGAGCAGTTAGGGGTGATCAGGCCAGCAGGGGAGGGCAGTTGGGGCGGGGGGGAGATCAGGCTGGCAGGGGAGGGCAGTTAGGGGTGATCAGGCAGGCAGGGGGGCAAGGTAGGGGTGATCAGGCCAGCACATGAGCAAGGTTAGGGACGATCAGGCAGGCAGGCAGGTGAGTGGTTAGGAGCCGGTCATCCCGGATTGAGAGAGGGATGTCCAACTGCCGGTTCAGGCCTGATCGGCAGTCGGAGATCCCCTAAGGGGTCCCAGATTGAAGAGGGTGCAGGCTGGGATGAGGAACCCCCCCTTCATACACAAATTTCGTGCACCGGGCCTCTAGTAGGTAAATAAACCCTGTGTGATTGCATACTTGTCTTGTGTGTTCATGTGTTCCGGTTCGGCCCAGCTGTCTAGACATTGAAGCACCAGGGGATAGGCCGTTATTGCTGACCCCCGGTCACCTGTGTATGTCCAATTAGTCTAGGCGGATAATTAATTAATTGGGGCATAATTGGGACAGCCCCTCCAGCGGGCGGGCAGGCACTCCCAGGCGGTGTCCATCCGGGGAGACTCACGTCGGTGATGCTCTCGATGACTTCAAAGCTGCTCACGTTCTCATCCCACGTCTCCCGCAGGCTCCCGGGAAGCGGCTTCACGTAGGCCCACACGTCCTGCGGGGCCGCATCCACCACGCCTTCCCCTCGGTACCTGCAGCACAGACAGGGGGCTGACCAGGGCGGCCCCCATCAGCCCGTCTAGCCCCAGAGGACCAGGGCTGCGTCCGTCTCCACTCCAGCCAGCTTTGCAGGGAAGCGGGCTGAGCCACCTGCTCTGGCCCATGGGCCTGCAGATATGGGCCACGCTGGGCCACGTGTTCCCGGGAACGTAGATGCTGGGAATGAGTTAGTAGAACCCGGGCTTTTCTGGAGACAGCTGGTGAGTCTGCTGCTGGGTGCTGGGCCGACTGGCACCTTTTTTTGTGTGTTTTCTTTAAAAACATATTTTTATTGATTTCAGAGAGGAAGGGAGAGGGAGAAACATCAATGATGAGCCCTAGCCGATGTGGCTCAGTGGGTAGCGCATTGGCCTGTGGACCAAAGGATCCCGGGTTCCATTCTGATCAAGGGCACGTACCTTGGTTGCAGGCCCCTCCCCGGACCGGGCCCTGGTCAGGGAATGTCCAGGAGGCAACCCATCCATGTGTTTCTCTCACATCCATGTTTCTCTCTGACTCTCCCTCTCTCCCTAAAAATCGACTGAAAAATATCCTTGGCTGAGGATTAAAAATATATATATAAATAGCCCTAACAAGTGTGGCTCAATGGATAGAGCGTCGGCCTGTGGACAGAAGGGTCCCGGGTTCGATTCCAGTCAAGGGCATGTACCTTGGTTGCGGGCACATCCCCAGTGGCGGGCGTGCAGGAGGCAGCTGATCGATGTTTCTCTCCCATCGATGTTTCTAACTCTCTATCCCTCTCCCTTCCTCTCTGTAAAAAAATAATCAATAAAAAATATATTTAAATATATATATAAATTAATTCATTTTTTAAAAAAAGCATCGGCTGCCTCCTGCCAACGCCCCACACTGGGGATCGAGCCCACAACCCGGGGCATGTGCCCTTGACCAGATTCGAACTCGGGAACCTTCGGTCCACAGGCCGGTGTTCTATCCACTGAGCCACCCGGCCGGGGCTGACTGGCACCTGCTAGGAAGGAACCCCGAGTCCCCGGGAGGTGCGGCGCCCCGACGGGCTGCGGCAAGCAGCGAGCACTTACAGGTTCCCTGGGAACTCCATGGATGGCCTCCAGGAGACTGTAACTCCGTTCTGTCAAAAGGCAAAGAACCGCGGGATTCAGGGCAAGGAGAGGAGGCGAGGGGCTCGGAGCCCGAGGAGATGGGGTTCGCCCAGGGGAGCCCACTGCTCCGAGAGGGGCGGGGGCTGAGGCTGGGCGGGACCCCGGAGAGAGGGTCCGAACGGGCTGATCCCAGGAGCTCCGAGCGGCTTTAAAACCTCCTTAAAAGCCACCGTTTCATGTCTTTGAACAGTGGAGGCCCTGGTGTTAAACATCAGAAGCTTCAGGTGAGAGGCTGCTCCCAGGACACCCTCCTGGGAACGCAGGGGGCGGGGCTCACACTGTGATGGACAGCTCCAGTCAGGTGACTTAGGACAAGTTCAGCCAGGAAAGGGCAGATACCTCCTTGCAAGCACAATGACCCAGTATTTGTTTTTAGGGAAACCCCTCCCTGTCCCCTACCCACCTCCTACCCCTACCCCACAACCCCGTCTCCTCAATCCAGCACCAGGGCTGGGAGCACGCAAAGCAGTAGGGAGAGGAGCCGGCGGGCCTAGTGGACCCCAGCACCAGGGGGAAATCCCAGGACCCTCCCGCCCGCCAACACTCACGCCTTCCCGGCAAGTCTTCCAGCCCGACGCGTCTCGCCGGTACCGCAGCAGCTTCTCGGCCACCGCCTCGCTCGTCTGCGCCGCCAGCGCAGGGTCCATCGCGCCCGGGGCTGCGCGAGGGTTGTGGTCCAGGCTTCGGGTTGC
Organism: Corynorhinus townsendii; assembly: GCA_026230045.1. Classification (NCBI taxonomy): domain Eukaryota; kingdom Metazoa; phylum Chordata; class Mammalia; order Chiroptera; family Vespertilionidae; genus Corynorhinus; species Corynorhinus townsendii. Next base: position 12,487,705 of record JAPDVU010000017.1, on the reverse strand, counting down.
AGCGCCGGGAACTCTCTGCGGAAGCCAAAACGCCCCGACCCAGGGCAGAGCGCGCGGAGCCACGCCCCCGCCCCGCTCCTGCCCTCGGATTGGTCCAGGCCCCCAGGCCGGCCCCGCCCCGCGCTGAGATTGGCAGGACGGGCTTCGCAGCACACATCACCCCAGGGCGGGTCCAGCAAAACCCGGCTCCGCCCACACGGCGCTGGGCGGGGCCCTGGGGGCGGGGCGGAGAGCCAGGAGCCATAAAAGCAAAAAACAATGAAGCGCATCAAACATTTTCAAAAATCAGATCTGGGAGAAAACCCGGAGCCTGTTTGAACTAAAAGCAACTCTTGTTAGTGCACAAAGTGTCCCTACAGATCAGGAGGACTTCAGGCCACCCAACAGACAAGGGAAGGCATGGGGCGGGCGTGCACACACCCCTGGCAGAAACCGGACTAACGGGGTGGGGCGCCTCCTCCCACCGAGGGAAACCCATTATCAAAACTAGGGGGGCCTTTTCCATGGGAGAAGCATATGTGCTGTGCGTGAGTTGGTATACTTAATGAACTTTCTGAGAGTAAAACTTTTTAAAATGGTAACTTCCGTGTGTTTTTCACCCAGTAATTCCTGCACAGAGGCATGACTTGCAACTGGAGACGCCCTAGATGTGGATATGGGATAGTCCCTGGTGGCCACCCTGCGGCGTGGATGGGGGTGGGGCTGGCGCCCCGAGGTGCTCAGTGCAGCGAGGCCAGGCTAGAAATAGGAGCTGAGGGGGGCGGACTATTCTAACCCGAGCAGGTTACTCTCTATAGAGGAGATAAGTGGTATTTTACACTTCACTTTAAAAATAACTTCATAGCCCTGGCCGGTGTGGCTCAGTGGATAGAGCGTGGGCCTGGGAACTGAAGGGTCCCCGGTTCGATTCGGGTCAAGGACACAGACCTCGGGGGCAGGCTCCTGCCCAGCCCTGGGCCCGGGTCCGGACATGGGCGGGAGGCAGCCCATCGATGTGTCTCACATCGATGTTTCTCTCTGTCTCTCCCTCTGTCTCTCTCTCTCTAAAAATCAATGGGAAAATGTCCTTGAGTGAGGAGAAACAAAAAATACATGGAAATAACTTGATATTTTCTAAATCCCCTGCCCCTTTCTCCTCTCTAAACCGAATGTGCTGACGAGGAGCGATGTGTGTGACGGGGATACCTAAGGGAGGGGATGTCAGCGGAGGTCAGCAGGGCGGCAGGTGACACGGTCATTCCCGGCTCAGGTCCCACCTCAGCGTCCCCACCTTGGCTGGGGCCTGGGGAGGGACCGGCACTGCACACCTTGGCTTCCTCGTTTGCAAAGTGCGAACAATAACAGCGCTCATTCAGGCAGCGGGCCTCCAGGTTGGAGTTGACAAATGAACAGCAGTGAGAATGGTGCCGACATACCAATCAACGTGTGTAATGCCACACGCATGTTATAGGTTATGGATGTACATGGAGTGGGAAGTAACTAGACGTGCTCATATGTTTACATGTGTATATCAGGGAGGTATAGAAGGAACTGTTGACAGTAGGGAGTAAGGCAAAGTGTATTTCCCTATCATTTTCTTTATTATTATTTTTTGTTGTTAATCGTCACCCAAGAATATGTTTCCAGTGATGTTTAGAGAGGGTGAAAGAGAGAGGGAGAGACAGAAACATCAACGTGAGAGAAACACGTCAATGGGTTGCCTCCTGCATGCGCCCCGACCAGGGCCTGGGCGGGGCAGGGCGGGGGGTAGGGGGTGGGGCGTCTGCAACCGAGCTACATGCCCTTGACCGGAATCGAACCTGGGACCCTTTGGTCCGCAGGCCAAAGCTCTAGCCACTAAGCCACACCAGCCAGGGCTCCTTATCATGTTCTATCATCATGTGTCACTGAATTGGTTTAACTGCTAACACGTAGGAACTTTTAAACTAAAAAAAAAACCTCTGGGAAAATCCTATCTAATGAAAAGCTATTATGCTAATTAGAGCAAACAGCAGAACGACCTTCAGGACATCCTTCCAGATGAAGCCAGGGCTGTGAGGGGCTGCCAGGGTGGGGCCGTGAGGGGCTGTGAGGGCTGAGCCCCTGCACGAATTTCGTGCACCAGCCTCTCGTGACAATGCAAAATACTTGTCCGAAGCTGCGGCTTTGGCTGGCGGACAAAGCACCGTGGCGCAGTGGAGGGAAGCGAGTCCTGCTGTGGAGGTGACTTTCCGCAGACAGCAAACACGGAAGACGTTTGTGTGCTCGTCTGAGCAGAGCGTGGCTTAAAAGCTGTTTCAGCTCCCTGAGACCCTTGGCCCGGCCACGTGACTCAGTGGCTGAGCGTCGACCTAGGAACCAGGAGGTCAGGGCTCGATTCCCGGTCGGGGCACAGGCCCGGGTGGTGGGCTCCATCCCCAGTGGGGGGCGTGCAGGAGGCAGCCGATCCCTGATGCTCTCTCATCATTGATGTTCTTCTTTCTCTCCCTCTCCCCTCGTCTCTAAAATCAATAAAAAAATATATTTTTAAAAAAGATGGAGAAGGCATGGGGAGCCCGGCTCACGGAAGGGATGGGCTCATGTGCACAAGCCGCGATGCTATGAGAATAACGGTGCAGACTCCTGGATGGAGCCCATGTTCTGCGCAGACGCGGGGCGGACCTGCTGCTTCCTCGGGGAGCTCGGGCAGGTGCTGGGCGGCTGTGCTGGGAGCGTGTGTGCTTACCTACTCTTAACTTAGCAGTGCTGTCGCTCAGCCCACGGCTCTCACCAGCCACTCCCTCAGCACCTGACCCCTAGGGTGCCACTCACCCCTCAGGGCCCCGCCCGGGCACCAAGAGGCAGAAACCACAACCCCATTTCTCAGGCCAAGAAACTGAGGCTCACACAAGCAGCCGAGCCAGACACGCCCAGCTTCTGGTTTATGTTTGCTGGTGTCCTTACTGCCTCCTGCTTCCTCCAAGGAGATGCAGTGTTTACCGTGGAACCGGCAAAGGGCGAAGGAGCCCTGGCCGGTGTGGCTCAGTGGGTAGAGCATCAGCCTGTGGACTGAAGGGTCCCGGGTTCGATTCCTGATTCCCGATCCCCGGTCAGGGCACATGCCCAGTTTGCGGGCTCGATCCCCAGTGTGGGGAGTGCAGGAGGCAGCCGATCCATGGTTCTCTCTCATCATGGATGTTTCTCTCTCTGTCTCCCTCAATCAATAAAAAAATATTTTTAGAAAAGTAAAGCAGCAACGCCCTCCACCACCCCTACCCCCGCGCGCGCGCGCGCGCACACACACACACACACACACACACACACACACACACACACGGTGGCTGGGCGACAGGAGCACCCCAGACCAGGGAAGTGAGTCTTAGGGACCCACAGAGGGTATTTGTCTGCAGCTGCTGCCCTTCACGAATTCCAAAACGCGGGAGTGACCCGGGGGCCCCCTTAGCAAGGACCCACCCTTCCTATGAATGGGGGCGCCTGTGCTGATCTGAGTCCCCCCAGGCATTCAGGGAGAGATCTGAACAGGTGGCTCCCACCCTCACTGCCTCTGACTCCCTCCCGCCCCTGCTCCCGGCAGGCCGACCTGACAGCAGGAGGAACCTGTGCAGGAGGGACCTGTGCAGGAGGGACCCGTGTAGGAGGGACCCTCCCCCTGCGCACGGGCTTATGCTGAGCGCAGGTGCGTGCCTTCTTCTCCCTGCGCTGTGGCTGCTGCGGACCGAGGTGGGTGGGTGCGGATCCAGGAAACACATGTTCATTCAAACCACGTGGATGCATGTCCCACCCGGCTGGCCACACTGGCCTCGTGGGCGATCAGAAGCGCTGGCGAGGCCCATCTCCTGCCCGCGGGTCTGTCAGGGGCTGGACCTGGGGGCCGTCAGGGCAGCGCGGCGCGAAGCTGGCTCTGCCCGTCCACGGAGCCAGGGCCTCCGGTCGGCGCTGGCACCTGCGCAGGTGATTTCCATGCCTGTCGACAGGAAGCGGTGGGCAGCGGGCGCTTTATCACAGGATGAACGCCATGCAGCTGCGGAATGAGCTGCTTTGTATGTCCCCAGCAGGCCCCACACATGTGTGTGCAGGCCATGCAGTGCATGTGACAGATCTGCTGAGCTAAACACAGGTGCTGTTTGCAGATGCCTCTGCACATACAGGTACATTTACACACATATGTATATAGCATGTACACACATAACATGTACAGTTATACATACACATAGCATGTACATTTATACACATATAGCATACATTTATACACATGCATATAGCATGTACATCCACACATATAGAGCATATATTTACACATGCTTATATAACGTACATTTATACACATGCATATAACATGTACATCTACACACGTATATAGCATACATTTACTCACGTATATAAGCTACATTTACACACATATATAACATGTACATTTACACACATATATGTAACGTGTACATTTATACACATATAACATGTATACCTACACACATATATAGGATGCATTTACACTCATGTCTATGAGATACATTTTCACACACATATATATAACATATACATTTCCACACATGTACATAGCATGCATTTCCACACACACATAACATACATTTACACATGTATATAACTATACTCCACAAACTGAATGGACATACCAAACTCTCGGCAGTGGTGTGTGTGTGGGGGGGGCGTGAGACTAGAGGGGGTGAGCGTGGACTTTGGTTACATCTGTAACATCTGGGACACTTACTCACAGTCACACTGTCTCCCTGTCTCACTAACACTGTAACTGTCTACAGCATCACCGCTGCTGCTGCTACCACTGCTGCTATTACAGGTAAAGTGGGTGCTTGCCCGCCCATCAAGCATGTGTTAACCAGCGTTGCGGAGAGCCGGGGCGAACCGGGCCCCATGCTAAGAGCCCGGGCCCCGTGCTAAGAGCCGGGATGCACTGGGCCCCATGCTAAGAGCCCGGGCCCCGTGCTAAGAGCCGGGATGCACTGGGCCCCATGCTAAGAGCCCGGGCCCCGTGCGGAGAGCCAGGATGCACTGGGCCCCATGCTAAGAGCCCGGGCCCCGTGCGGAGGGCCAGGATGCACTGGGCCCCATGCTAAGAGCCCGGGCCCCGTGCGGAGAGCCAGGATGCACTGAGCTGTTGCGAAAGGCAATTCGTGCTGCAGCCTGGGTGTGTCCTGCCTGTGCCCACGTGCAGGAACCCTGCAGGGCCTGCTGGGCCTGCGCTCTCCCCTCACACACCCTGCACCGCAGCCCCAGAGGCAGGGCCGCCCCCAAAGTTGCCGGGTGTCCCCGGAGCCCATGCCACAACTCCCGCCACAAGTGTGGAAGTGGGGACCTGGTCCTGGAACTCTGCGGGCACCCACAGAGGAGGGTGTCCCTGGCATTCTAGATCGCTTCCTGTTTTAGGGGCCAGTCACTGGGGTGCACCATCCCTGTCCTCACGGCATCAGTCAGGGGCAGGAGGCACGGAAGAGTGACGGTTGCCATGGAAACAGGAGAGGGTGGGCATCTGGCTAATCCTGCAATGGGAATCACGCTGCCCAACCCTCCATGACAGCACGGAAGGGGTTCAGCTTCCAGGGAAGACCTGGTGGGAGGGGCTGGGAATTCTGGCTCCACCTGCCACGGGGAACCTGTGGCCACAGGAGAGAAGAGTCGGGGAGGGGGGTGGGGGGAAGACCTGTGGCCGCAGGAGGGAACAGTCAGGAGCAGGAGCAGAGCTGAGGGTGGAGACCTCTGAGGTCCTGGATCCAGCTGAGCCTGAAGCCTGTCCTTCCAGGTTCGAGGCGCCAGAAACCTTGCAGGTCCTGCCACCTCCAGACTCGGTGTCCAGCCTGATGGACAGGCACAGGGCCCCATCGTGAGCCCATGGAGGCGGTGCGATCCGCGGCAGAACCTCCCTCCCGGGCTGAAGGGATGAGCAGAGCTCAGGATGGAGGTACCCACAGCGTTCCCAGGATCCAGACAATCCCAGACTCCCGGGAGGCCTCTGTGGCTCGCACAGCCTCAGCTGGCCTTCCGTGGCGGGCACCTGAAGGGGCAAAGGCTGAGTCTTTGAAACGACAGGAGGTGTGGGTACAGGAGATGCCCGCACACAGCCCATGCGTCTCCTGCGATCAGCCGCTGTCTCGGAGGCGCCCTCAGGAGGGGAGGCCCCCAGCGCGGGAGGGGGGGTGGGGGGGCTCTGACCTTGGGGACCCCAGCACCGGGAGCCCCACTAGACGTGTGAGCAGATCAGGCCACTCAGATCGGCGCGCTCCCACCTCACCGGGGCCTGGCTCCTGCCCCCGGGGCGCCGGCTGTGTGTGCGGCTGACCTGCAGGTACTGGTCAGTGCCGCTGTCCTGGGGATCGCTGCTGGACGCCGACAGGGAGTCCGATTCTGCGAGGGGTGGCTGGAACTGGGGGTTCCCCCTGGGCCACAGCGGGGGGTGGGGGTGCGGGGCGTTCCGGGGGCGTGGCTTCTTCTGCACATACCTCGGAGCATTGAGGTGACCCCCAAAACCCTCGTGCCCCCATCCCCAGCTTCCCGACCTGTTGCCAACATAGAAGTGGGGAGCCCCGGGCAGGCCATCCAGGGAGCGGGGGTGCAGAGGCCTCAGGCTCGGGCCTCCTCTCAGGGGCTCCTCCTCGCTGTCACTCAGCTCCCCTGCAAGTCGGGGGGCTCCTGACGCACAATGCATGTTCCAGGGGCACACCTCCACCTCCACCACTGCCCCGGAGGCATCGACCTTGAAGTGTCCTTCTGGCCAGAGCATCGGCTGGGTTTTCTTGTGGGAGTCACATTCATGGATGAAGTCGTACCTGGAGGTGGGGGCCCTGTGTGCAGGGGGTCCCGAGGCCGAGCCCCCTGGGCGCATGCGCTCACAGCCCCGTTGGAAGAGCGGTTCAGAGTGAACATCCTCAGTGCGCTTTGCAGACGTCACAGGGGCACGGGGCCTGCTCCTGGGCCGGTCGCCTGGGCCCGCCCGTGGACCACGGGGGCGCCTGTAGGATGGGGTGGTCACGTGTGTGGCCGGCGCTCTCCGGCCCCGGCCGCAGGAGCAGAGGCTCCGGGAGGTCTCACTGCGTCACAGGGTGTCTGTCCACTGGGGACGGGACACTCACCCGGGAACACAGGCCTCTCCTCCTGGGGTTCACAGAGCCCTAATACCACCAGGGCGGGGCACATCTCCAGGGAGGCTCCGAGGGAGTTGCTAATAGGTCCCATCGTGGCCCCCTGGTCCAGGAGCACACAGTGGGACAGCCAGGAGGAGCACACATTGGGGCAGCCAGGAGCACACAGTGGGGTGCCCAGGAGCACACAGTGGGACAGCACCAGTGGAGCACACAGTGGGACAGCCAAGGAGCCCATAGTGGGGCAGCCAGGAACACACAGTGGGATGGCACCAGTGGAGCACACAGTGGGACAGCACTGGTGGCGCACGGGTTAGAAGCATGCCCTCGCCCCCTCAGTCACACAACTGTCCAGCCTCACAGACAGTCACCCAGAGCCTGTGGGACTCATGGACCCTCCTCCTTGTCAAGGCCCCACAGAGACAGGAGCTCAACCCCTCACGGGTCTTGGTTAACTTAGTCATTGTCTTTAAACAAAAACACTCCTTCCTTTCCCCCGCATGGGGGACAAACCCAGACCCCCTCCCCCCTCCCCCCTCCATGACAGACACGGCCATGCTGACGGCTCGCCCCGGTCACACAACGCCCTGCGCACGTTTCTCCAGGAGGCAGGGGTCAAGCTCACCTCCTGGCGCTGCGCTCTGGCCAGGACCTGGGGGCGCCAGGGAGGAGGGCGCTGGGGCTGCCGGGCCCTGGCGGGGGGCTCTGGGGCGCAGGCTGGGCGGCCGTGTACCCCCCGCCTCTCTTGCTGCTGGGCGAGTCAATGCTGATGGCGTGGCCATTGTCCTGGGGTGTCCCCACAGGGGTCAGGGGTGGCTGGCTGCTGGGGTCCCCATCACGGGGCAGCCTCGTGGGGCCCTCCTCCTGGGTCTGGATCCGTGCTGCAGGGAGAGAGGCTGTGAGCAGTGAGCTGGGGTGGGGGGCGGTCAGGGGGATGGGACTGCACGTGTCACGACTTCCCACAGCTGGGCCTTGCAGGCACCCAGCCCGGGCCACCACGCGGCCTAGTCCATAGAGCGCTGGCGGGGTGTGGAGGAGCCAGGCCGGCCCCAGGCTTTGGGGGCACACCGTCGGGGCCCAGGAGGCATAGCGGGTGTTCCCCAGTGTCCGGCTCAGGTTCTGCCTCTGGGCTGGATACCAGAAAGCTTACAGGGCGATGGCGATGTTTGGGGGACAGTCACAGAGCATTCTGGGGAAAAGGCGTGACCTGGAACTGAGACGGGGACCCTGGCCGATGCTACCAGAACCCGAGGAAGCCATGGCAGGGTTACAGTCTGAGCTGCATCCTCTCCACAGAGACCTCCAGGCGTGGGCGGGCGGGTCTGGGGCCTGGGGACCCTCCCCCAGGCCACCCCCCAGGGGAACGGCCCCTCCCACTTGCTCAGAGAGAAGCAGACCAGCCGCCCACAGGCCCTCTGGGTCTCCTTCGCCGCCCTTCTCCGAGGGAGACCATGCCCTGTGCCAGTTCTGCCTGTCACCCTCTGGGCTGTGAGGGGTCCCCAGGGACTGCCCCCCTGCAGCTGTGCCTGCCGCATCCCCCCTTCGGGCCCAACTCCTGCTCCTCGTTCTTTCCCCGTTTCTGGGGAGTCTCTCCTTCCCTCTGAGCTCAGGTGGGGGGACAGAGGGGGAATGAGAGTGCCATGGGGTGTGGTTCCTTATTCAGGACCCTGGCCCGGCCTGGGACTGTGGTTGGGTACTGCCCGGCAGTTGTGGGCAGAGGAGCCTAAGGAGGCAGGGCCTGGGCCTAATAAGGAGGCGGGGCCTGGGCCCAAGGAGGCGGGGCCTGGGCCTAAGGAGGCGGGGCCTGAGCAGAGGCCTGAAGGGGAGCCTTGCCAGGAACCCATGGGACGTGGAGAGAAGCACAAAAGCGAACAAGACAAAGACATTCGCATGGTTTCCTCTCCTGCTCCACACTTTCCTCCTGACTTCACACCTGCGCTGGGGTTACTCCCAGGCCCGGGTGTAGCGGGAACATTGTGGACGTAAACCCACACGTAGGTCCCTAGAGTCCATTTCTTGGTGCCTGGTGGGCGGGGAAAACAGTGTAGCGGGCGTGTTTGCCAGCCGTGCACCTGAAACTGCTGTCTTTTTATTTTTATTTTTTTAGTTCTTTACCCGCTGTCTTTTTCAACGCCCGCCCATGAGGACACTGCTCACTGGTCTTTGTACGCACCTTCTACCATCTGGGCAGCCTTTTTCTTATCTTCCGATCTCGCCTACAACACAGACGACAATCACACGTTCGTTTGATGTAGCGGGAAGCAGGGGCAAGTGCTGTTCTTGGGGAAGAAGACACGAGCCACCTGGCTGGTACCTTTGGCCGTGACCCTGCCCCGGGGCAGCGAACAGACGCTGAGCCCTGGCGCTGACGCTGACGCCTTACAGGTGGCATTCCAGCCCCGGTGGACCGCGAGGTCCCGCCAATGACGGGCGGCTGGGACAGACCAAATGGGCCGGGCCACACGGGGGACGCCTTCGCTGCTCCAAATGCTTTTCTTTTAAACGACTTAGGGGACGCGCTGGTATTTCTGCACCAGAGTCAATATTCATGGGAAGTGTTTTTTAAAAAGTTAAAGAGGTGGGGGTCCCTGGCGTGGGGTTCGGAGACGGGGTGAAGATGGTGCTGGCCCTGGGGGAGCCGCTGGGGGTGGGAGGAGTGGAGAGTGTGGAAAGATTGGGGGGGGGGGAGGGAGCCCTGGGTTCCCTCTGACTGTTCTGACAGCTAAGGTTTAAGAACCACCAGCATCTAAAAGATAAGGAAAAGGTGGTCTTTGGGCCCAAACACTGCCGCTGGGCTCAGATGCCCACGACGACACGGATCTCAGGAATCCTTTCTCTTCCCTCCCGTCCAGCACAGCGCACGGAAAAGCCCCCGGAAGAGGGCTGGGCATGGCCACCAGATGGCGCTCAAGTGCTCGGGGCATCCAAGTGCTGGGGCAGCCTCATTCCTGGGCAAATGGGGGCTGCCCCTGGGGACTCTCAGCAAGGGGAGGCAGAGAGGTGGCCTTGCACCCCCCCCCCCCCCGCCCCGGAAGCCGGGAGTCCCAGGGATTTGAGAATGAGAGGCCTCATAGGCGCCCCCTGCTGGCGGGACCTGCCCCTTCGTCACGTCACGGCGGGGAGGGGCGGTACTTGCGTTCTGGATCTGCATGCGGAGCTGGCGGTTGCTGAGCTTCAGGGACCGGGCGATGCTCTGCAGGTAGTAGATGAGCATGCTGGGAGGAGAGGCAGTTCAGAGTTCAGGGCTCGGGGCTCGGGGCTCAGGGATCAGGGATCAGAGATCCGGGCTCGGGGCTCAGGGATCAGAGATCAGAGATCGGGGCTCGGGGCTCAGGGATCAGAGATCAGAGATCAGAGATCGGGGCTCGGGGCTCGGGGCTCAGGGATCAGAGATCGGGGCTCAGGGATCAGGGATCAGAGATCGGGGCTCAGGGATCAGGGATCAGAGATCGGGGCTCGGGGCTCAGGGATCAGAGATCAGAGATCGGGGCTCAGGGCTCAGGGATCAGAGATCAGAGATCGGGGCTCGGGGCTCAGGGATCAGAGATCAGAGATCAGAGATCGGGGCTTGGGGCTCGGGGCTCAGAGATCAGAGATCGGGGCTCAGGGATCAGAGATCAGAGATCGGGGCTCGGGGCTCGGGGCTCAGGGCTCAGAGATCAGAGATCAGAGATCGGGGCTCGGGGCTCAGGGATCAGAGATCAGAGATCGGGGCTCGGGGCTCAGGGATCAGGGATGAGAGATTGGGGCTCAGGGATCAGGGATGAGAGATTGGGGCTCGGGGCTCAGGGCTCAGAGATCAGAGATCAGAGATCGGGGCTTGGGGCTCGGGGCTCAGAGATCAGAGATCGGGGCTCGGGGCTCAGGGATCAGGGATGAGAGATCGGGGCTCGGGGCTCAGGGCTCAGGGCTTGGGGCTCGGGGCTCAGGGTTCAGAGTTCAGGGCTCAGGGCTCGGGCCTGGGAACTCAGAGCTTGGGTGCGCCACCCGCCCCGCTTCACTGAGGTCCCCGCCAGAGGGGCGCCGCCCCTCCCCCAGGGCTCAGCGGTCGCCATGGGCACTGAGGCCCCAGGAGCCCCGGGCCGAGCTGCTTCCCTCTCCTGGTCTTGCTCTTCCCAGCAGCCTCCGCTGCCCGGGCTACAGCGCAGATGGGAGCGGATTTAGGGGACGGCCGGAGGGCTGCACGGTGCCACCCAGAGCAAGCGGGAGCTCAGTGCACGTGAGGGCCCCCCTGCGGCAGCTGACCTTCTGGGGACAGGAGGCGCCCATGGCCTGTGCCCCATCGGTGGGCCCACAGGACACCAGAGGCCGCGGGGACGCCCTCCCGCTGCCCTCCCGCCGCCGGGCCCCTGCTCAGGCCCTCAGCCCAGCAGTGACGTGCACAGACGCCCTGATTTGTGAGGCATTGTGGGGGGCGGGACCCCGTCTGTGGGGAGGGGGGCACTCACAAGAGCAGCAGCACGGCGGGCAGGATCACCACGGGGCTGCTCACGTAGCCCACCATCGCGCCACACCAGGAGGGCAGGTCTGCCACCGTCTCCGCCACGACGTCGTAGATCTTCTCTTGCCCGCTGTGGGGGGTGGGGAGCAGAGAGAGAGGGGGGCCTGGTTGGCTGGAGGGCGGTCCTCAAGGTCAGCGAGGAAGCCGGGGTGCACCCCTGGCTGGGTGACCCCAGCATCTTCTACGGGGGCAGGGGGTCCCCAGGAAGAATCCCAGTCACTGCACAGCTGGAGGTGGGTCCGTAATCACAGTGTGTGTGTCAGTGTGAGTGCAAGTGTGCAAGTGTGTGTGAGAGCGAGTGTGTGCGAGTGTGTGCGAGTGTGAGAGCGAGTGTGTGCAAGTGTGTGTGAGAGTGTGTGAGCAAGTGTGCAAGTATGTATGTGTATGAGTGTGTGTGCGCATGTGAGTGTGAGAGTGTATGGATGTGTGAGTGTATGTGAATAGTGTATACAAACCCAGACCCTAAATGCTCCATAGACGTATCAAAATGGATTAGAGTCCTGGCCTGTTTGCGCAGTGGTTAGAGCATCGGCCCACGGACTGAAGGCTCCCAGGTTCCAATCTGGTCAAGGGAACGGACCTCGGTGGCAGGCTCAATCCCTGCCCTGGTCGGGGCGGGTGCAGGAGGCAACCCATCAGTGTGTCTCACACATCGATGTTCCTCTCTCTGTGTCTCTCCCCTTCCCTTCCCCTCTCTCTAAAAGTCAACGGGAAAATACTCTCAGATGAGGATTAACAGGAACAAAAACAAAAACTCACCTGCGGGGAGGTGACCGGTCCGCCCTTGACCGGAAACGGTGGAAGCAGGGGTGGCAAGGACTGTCTTAGGGACCTTCTGAGGCTGAGGCTGGGGGAAGCCCGACCAGCGGGGATCTCCCTGAAGCGCCCTCTGGGGTGCCGGCTGGGATGCGCCTTCTTAGGGAGCGGGAACAGAGAGGCCGCGGGAAGGCGGCAGGGGCAGGGCCACTCACCTGAAGGGCCCGCAGTGCAGGGACGGCCGGTAGCGCGCGATGGCGAACACGGTGGGCAGCATGCACAGGAACAGCATGAACAGCAGCATGGCCAGGTAGAAGTTGTTGGACCTGCAGGCCTGCCACGCGGGTCACACTGTGGCCAGGGACACGGAACCACAGCCAACGCCAGGGACACGGAACCACAGCCACACGCCAGGGACACGGAACCACAGCCACACGCCAGGGACACAGAACCACAGCCACACGCCAGGGACGGACACAGAACCACAGCCACACATCCAGGACAGACAGAACCACAGCCACACGCCCAGGGACGGACACAGAACCACAGCCACACGCCCAGGACAGACAGAACCACAGCCACACGCCCAGGGACGGACAGAACCACAGCCACACACCAGGGACACAGAACCACAGCCACACGCCAGGGACACAGAACCACAGCCACACGCCCGGGACAGACAGAACCACAGCCACACGCCCAGGGACGGACAGAACCACAGCCACACGCCCAGGGACGGACAGAAACACAGCCACACGCCCAGGACGGACACAGAACCACAGCCACACGCCAGGGACACAGCACCACAGCCACACGCCCAGGACGGACACAGAACCACAGCCACACGCCAGGGACACAGTACCACAGCCACATGCCAGGGACACAGAACCACAGCCACACGCCAGGGACGGACAGAACCACAGCCACACGCCAGGGACGGACACAGAACCACAGCCACACGCCAGGGACGGACACAGAACCACAGCCACACGCCAGGGACGGACACAGAACCACAGCCACACGCCAGGGACGGACAGAACCACAGCCACACGCCAGGGACGGACACAGAACCACAGCCACACGCCAGGGACGGACAGAACCACAGCCACACGCCAGGGACGGACACAGAACCACAGCCACACGCCAGGGACGGACAGAACCACAGCCACACGCCAGGGACGGACACAGAACCACAGCCACACGCCAGGGACACAGAACCACAGCCACACGCCCAGGGACGGACAGAACCACAGCCACACGCCAGGGACGGACAGAACCACAGCCACACGCCAGGGACGGACACAGAACCACAGCCACACGCCAGGGACGGACACAGAACCACAGCCACACGCCAGGGACGGACACAGAACCACAGCCACACGCCAGGGACGGACACAGAACCACAGCCACACGCCAGGGACACAGAACCACAGCCACACGCCAGGGACACAGAACCACAGCCACACGCCCAGGGACGGACAGAACCACAGCCACACGCCAGGGACGGACAGAACCACAGCCACACGCCAGGGACGGACACAGAACCACAGCCACACGCCAGGGACGGACACAGAACCACAGCCACACGCCAGGGACGGACACAGAACCACAGCCACACGCCAGGGACGGACAGAACCACAGCCACACGCCAGGGACGGACACAGAACCACAGCCACACGCCAGGGACGGACAGAACCACAGCCACACGCCAGGGACGGACACAGAACCACAGCCACACGCCAGGGACGGACAGAACCACAGCCACACGCCAGGGACGGACACAGAACCACAGCCACACGCCAGGGACGGACACAGAACCCACAGTCTGACTCTGCAAACAGAACACCATCTGCCCCCCACCGCCCAGAGAGGGGTAACGGGGGGCACAGCAGCTTAGCAAACTCAGGACTTACTTCCGGGGTCACCCGGCCCAGCCTGCCCCCCTCAAACCAAGAAGCCAGCCCACAGCCCTCAGCTACCGAGCATGCTCCATGGACCACGTGAGACCCCGTCCCCGCCTCCTCGGCGCTGTTACGTCCTGGCATTCAGTTGGTGAACGTTACCCAAACAGTGTATTTCTGAAAGCCACTTCCCACTGGTGATTAAACTCCAGTGAAGTCCTTAAGCCCTGGCCGGTGTTGCTCAGTGGCTAGAGCGCCGGCCTGCGGACCACAGGGTCCCGGGTTCGATTCCGGTCAAGGGCATGCACCTCGGTGGCAGGTTCCTCCCCAGCCCAGGCCCTGGTCAGGGCGTGCGCAGGAGGCAGCCCATCGCTGTGTCTCCCTCACACCCATGTCTCTCTGTCTCTGCCTCTCTCTTCCGCTCTCCCTAAAAATCAGCGGGAAAGTATCCTCGGGGGAGGATCGAAAAACAAAACAGAAAGTTTACAAAAATGTGTCGGGAGCTCTCGGGGAGCGATGGTTAACTCCAGGCTGGTCCTGGAAGGCGTGGGGGGGGGGGGTTAACCAGGACAGGCCGGGGGCCGGGGCGGAGGGGTGCCCTGGCTGCAGGGGACCCGGGTGGGGCAGGCGATGGCCGCGACAGGCTCTCCGCGCCCCGCAGGCCGGTGCCACCCACCTGGACGCCCGGAAGACCTGCTGGTGGGGCACGTTGCAGGTGAGCACAGCCCAGCTCCGCAGGTACATGAGCCCGACCAGCTTGAGCACGTTGAAGGCGGGGAGACACGGCGAGAAGAAGGACCCCATCCTGGAACCGGGAGGGGCCGTGAACACGTGGCCACGTCTGCCGTGGTCCTGAGCCCCTGGGCCCACGCCGCGCTCGAGGAACCGGGGACCCTGAGATCCGAGACCCAGGCCCCACCCCCCTCCTGGAGGTGAGTCGTGGCCGTTTCCCAGACCCTGTCCTCACAGTGACCTCTGTGTCCTCTCCTCACAGTGACCTCTCTGTGTGACCCTGTCCTCACAGTGACCTCTGTGTGTCCCTCTCCTCACAGTGACCTCTGTGTCCCTCTCCTCACAGTGACCTCTGTGTCCTCTCCTCACAGTGACCTCTCTGTGTGACCCTGTCCTCACAGTGACCTCTGTGTCCTCTCCTCACAGTGACCTCTGTGTGTCCCTCTCCTCACAGTGACCTCTCTGTGTCCCTCTCCTCACAGTGACCTCTGTGTCCCTCTCCTCACAGTGACCTCTGTGTCCTCTCCTCACAGTGACCTCTCTGTGTGACCCTGTCCTCACAGTGACCTCTGTGTCCTCTCCTCACAGTGACCTCTGTGTCCTCTCCTCACAGTGACCTCTGTGTGTCCCTCTCCTCACAGTGACCTCTCTGTGTCCCTCTCCTCACAGTGACCTCTGTGTCCCTCTCCTCACAGTGACCTCTGTGTCCCTCTCCTCACAGTGACCTCTGTGTGTCCCTCTCCTCACAGTGACCTCTGTGTGTGTCCTCTCCTCACAGTGACCTCTCTGTGTCCCTCTCCTCACAGTGACCTCTGTGTCCTCTCCTCACAGTGACCTCTCTGTGTCCCTCTCCTCACAGTGACCTCTCTGTGTCCCTCTCCTCACAGTGACCTCTGTGTCCTCTCCTCACAGTGACCTCTGTGTCCTCTCCTCACAGTGACCTCTGTGTGTCCCTCTCCTCACAGTGACCTCTGTGTGTCCCTCTCCTCACAGTGACCTCTGTGTGTGTCCTCTCCTCACAGTGACCTCTGTGTCCCTGTCCTCACAGTGACCTCTGTGTCCCTCTCCTCACAGTGACCTCTGTGTCCCTCTCCTCACAGTGACCTCTGTGTGTCCCTCTCCTCACAGTGACCTCTGTGTCCCTCTCCTCACAGTGACCTCTGTGTCCCTCTCCTCACAGTGACCTCTGTGTCCTCTCCTCACAGTGACCTCTGTGTCCCTCTCCTCACAGTGACCTCTGTGTGTCCCTCTCCTCACAGTGACCTCTCTGTGTGTCCCTCTCCTCACAGTGACCTCTGTGTGTCCCTCTCCTCACAGTGACCTCTGTGTCCCTCTCCTCACAGTGACCTCTGTGTGTCCCTCTCCTCACAGTGACCTCTGTGTGTGTCCTCTCCTCACAGTGACCTCTGTGTCCCTCTCCTCACAGTGACCTCTGTGTGTCCCTCTCCTCACAGTGACCTCTGTGTGTGTCCCTCTCCTCACAGTGACCTCTGTGTGTCCCTCTCCTCACAGTGACCTCTGTGTCCCTCTCCTCACAGTGACCTCTGTGTGTCCCTCTCCTCACAGTGACCTCTGTGTCCCTCTCCTCACAGTGACCTCTGTGTGTCCCTCTCCTCACAGTGACCTCTGTGTCCCTCTCCTCACAGTGACCTCTGTGTCCCTCTCCTCACAGTGACCTCTCTCTGCGTCCCTCTCCTCACAGTGACCTCTCTCTGCGTCCCTCTCCTCACAGTGACCTCTGTGTGTCCTCTCCTCACAGTGACCTCTGTGTGTCCCTCTCCTCACAGTGACCTCTCTGTGTGTCCCTCTCCTCACAGTGACCTCTGTGTGTCCCTCTCCTCACAGTGACCTCTGTGTCCCTCTCCTCACAGTGACCTCTGTGTGTCCCTCTCCTCACAGTGACCTCTCTGTGTGTCCCTCTCCTCACAGTGACCTCTGTGTGTCCCTCTCCTCACAGTGACCTCTGTGTGTCCCTCTCCTCACAGTGACCTCTGTGTCCCTCTCCTCACAGTGACCTCTGTGTGTCCTCTCCTCACAGTGACCTCTCTGTGTCCCTCTCCTCACAGTGACCTCTCTGTGTGTCCCTCTCCTCACAGTGACCTCTGTGTGTCCCTCTCCTCACAGTGACCTCTGTGTCCCTCTCCTCACAGTGACCTCTGTGTGTCCCTCTCCTCACAGTGACCTCTCTGTGTGTCCCTCTCCTCACAGTGACCTCTGTGTGTCCCTCTCCTCACAGTGACCTCTCTGTGTCCCTCTCCTCACAGTGACCTCTGTGTGTCCCTCTCCTCACAGTGACCTCTGTGTGTCCCTCTCCTCACAGTGACCTCTGTGTGTCCCTCTCCTCACAGTGACCTCTGTGTGTGTCCCTCTCCTCACAGTGACCTCTGTGTGTCCCTCTCCTCACAGTGACCTCTGTGTGTCCCTCTCCTCACAGTGACCTCTGTGTGTCCTCTCCTCACAGTGACCTCTGTGTGTCCCTCTCCTCACAGTGACCTCTCTGTGTGTCCCTCTCCTCACAGTGACCTCTGTGTGTCCCTCTCCTCACAGTGACCTCTGTGTCCCTCTCCTCACAGTGACCTCTGTGTGTCCCTCTCCTCACAGTGACCTCTCTGTGTGTCCCTCTCCTCACAGTGACCTCTGTGTGTCCCTCTCCTCACAGTGACCTCTGTGTGTCCCTCTCCTCACAGTGACCTCTGTGTCCCTCTCCTCACAGTGACCTCTGTGTGTCCTCTCCTCACAGTGACCTCTCTGTGTCCCTCTCCTCACAGTGACCTCTCTGTGTGTCCCTCTCCTCACAGTGACCTCTGTGTGTCCCTCTCCTCACAGTGACCTCTGCGTCCCTCTCCTCACAGTGACCTCTGTGTGTCCTCTCCTCACAGTGACCTCTCTGTGTCCCTCTCCTCACAGTGACCTCTCTCTGCGTCCCTCTCCTCACAGTGACCTCTCTCTGCGTCCCTCTCCTCACAGTGACCTCTGTGTGTCCTCTCCTCACAGTGACCTCTCTCTGCGTCCCTCTCCTCACAGTGACCTCTGTGTGTCCCTCTCCTCACAGTGACCTCTGTGTCCCTCTCCTCACAGTGACCTCTGTGTGTCCCTCTCCTCACAGTGACCTCTCTCTGCGTCCCTCTCCTCACAGTGACCTCTGTGTGTCCCTCTCCTCACAGTGACCTCTGTGTCCCTCTCCTCACAGTGACCTCTGTGTGTCCTCTCCTCACAGTGACCTCTCTGTGTCCCTCTCCTCACAGTGACCTCTCTCTGCGTCCCTCTCCTCACAGTGACCTCTCTCTGCGTCCCTCTCCTCACAGTGACCTCTGTGTGTCCCTCTCCTCACAGTGACCTCTGTGTGTCCTCTCCTCACAGTGACCTCTGTGTGTCCTCTCCTCACAGTGACCTCTCTGTGTCCCTCTCCTCACAGTGACCTCTGTGTGTCCTCTCCTCACAGTGACCTCTGTGTGTCCTCTCCTCACAGTGACCTCTCTGTGTCCCTCTCCTCACAGTGACCTCTGTGTGTCCTCTCCTCACAGTGACCTCTGTGTCCCTCTCCTCACAGTGACCTCTCTCTGCGTCCCTCTCCTCACAGTGACCTCTGTGTGTCCCTCTCCTCACAGTGACCTCTCTGTGTGTCCCTCTCCTCACAGTGACCTCTGTGTGTCCCTCTCCTCACAGTGACCTCTGTGTGTCCTCTCCTCACAGTGACCTCTGTGTCCCTCTCCTCACAGTGACCTCTCTCTGCGTCCCTCTCCTCACAGTGACCTCTGTGTGTCCTCTCCTCACAGTGACCTCTCTGTGTGTCCCTCTCCTCACAGTGACCTCTGTGTGTCCCTCTCCTCACAGTGACCTCTGTGTGTCCTCTCCTCACAGTGACCTCTGTGTCCCTCTCCTCACAGTGACCTCTCTCTGTGTCCCTCTCCTCACAGTGACCTCTGTGTCCCTCTCCTCACAGTGACCTCTGTGTGTCCCTCTCCTCACAGTGACCTCTGTGTGTGTCCTCTCCTCACAGTGACCTCTGTGTCCCTCTCCTCACAGTGACCTCTCTCTGCGTCCCTCTCCTCACAGTGACCTCTGTGTCCCTCTCCTCACAGTGACCTCTGTGTGTGTCCCTCTCCTCACAGTGACCTCTGTGTGTCCCTCTCCTCACAGTGACCTCTCTCTGCGTCCCTCTCCCTTCCTCTCTGACATCAATAAAGGTGTATAAAAAGGAAGGAAAGAAGGAGGGAAGGAGGGAAGCAAGGAAGCAAGGAAGCAAGGAAGGAAGGGACAAGAGCCAACACAACAGTGGCCGTCCGGTGTGACCGAACACAAACTAGACCTCTGTTTTGGTCAGGTCAGCAATCCCTCTGGCCCCGTGGAATTGAGGCCTTGGCTTGTGTCCGCGAGAGGGGAGGTTGAGTGCTGGTCTGGGGGAGGCTGGTGAGTGAACCTCCACCTTCCGGTTTCATCAGCGCGTGGCGCGGCCGCTGCTGCCGGACCTCGCACAGTCCGCTCTTCAATCTCCGCAGTCGTGGGAAAAGGTAGCCATGCAGGTTCTAGCCACGGAGGGGGGCGGGTTTCGGGAGATTGAGGGATTCAGCCACACATGCGGCCGATGAAGGAGGGGCGACCCTGAATTCCCAGATGGAGACGCTTTTGAGAGGGACAGGGTCTGGGTCAGTCGGCAAGAACTGGGGCACCCCAGGGACCTATCATGGTCACGGCCCACCCAGGCAAAGTACATGACCATCTTCCCACATGAGAGAGACGTGAGCAAAGGCTGGAAGCAGGTGAGCCCGGCCAGCGTGGCCCAGAGGCTGAGGGTCGACCTAGGAACCAGGAGGTCACGGTTGGATTCCCGGTCCGGGCACAGGCCGGATTGTGGGCTCGATGCCCAGTGTGGGGCGTGCAGGAGGCGGCCGGTCCATGATTCTCTCTCATCGTGGATGTTTCTCTCTCCCTTTCTGAAAAATCAGTTTTAAAAATCCTATCTAATCAAAGCCTAATGCGCAAATTGGCCAAACAGCAGAACGACCACTAGAATGATAGGTTGCTGACCACCAGGGGGCAGATGCTCAACGCAGGAGCTGCCCCGGGCCTGCAGGCTCCAGGCTAGCCAAGGTGGGTGCCAGCGGGGGGCCCCCCAATCGCCCCGCCGATCACCCCACAGATTGGCTCTGATCACCAGCCAGGCCTAGGAACCCTACCCATGCTTGGATTTCGTGCATCGAGCCTCCCGTCTGTATATCTAAGAGCCCAGCAACCAAACGGCAGAACGACCAGAACGACCCATCAACCATCACTATGACACGCACTGACCACTAGGGGGCAGGCGCTCCGTGCAGACCCCCCACCCCGTGGTCAGTGCGCTCCCACAGCGGGAGCAGCCACTCAGGGCGGGTCCACAGCCACTCCGCTGACCAGGAGGAATAGCACTCCCACAGCAGGCCGATCCCCGCGGGCCACGCCCCCCCAGTGCACGAATCTGTGCACCGGGCCTCTCGTGTATATATATCTTAAACAGCAGCAGCTGAGAGCCGCACACCCACCAGATCATCCCTTGGTTGTAGATCAAATGCAACACGTTCTCCGCGATTTTGAATTCCCCGTATTCAGGCTGCAGAGAAAATGAGCTTCTGTGACCTACGTCCCCTGCCCCCGTCCCCCCCCCAGGCAGGAAGCAGCTCCCACAGAGAAGCCTCTGCTCTCAGGGAGGCTTAGCCCTGCACCCCCTCCCCCTCCCCTGCCTCAGGCCTTCCCTCTGGGCCCCACTGGCTCCAGCCCCCACGCCAGGGAGGACCAGTCCAGCCACCACGTCCCCGGGGTGGCCGCGTCTCCTCACAAACTTGCTCTCCAGGTCCCAGCACCAGTAGTCGCTCAGGTACCGGACGAAGAGGCCGCGGAAGAAGTCGATGAGCAGGACGCTGGCCACGGTGAAGAGCATGTCGATGATGGACAGCTTGAGCATCTCCTGGGAGCATGGGGGCGGGGCTCAGTGAGCAGTGTCCCGGGGCCACCATGCCGGCCCTGCCCGCCCCTCCCTTCCCGTGGCTGCAGACGGGCCCCTCTGAGCCCGCCGGCTCACATGGGGGCTCAGGGCTTGTTCATGTGGACTTGGACTTCCACGGCCAGCAGGACAGGACACCCAGCGGTCTGAGCTGCAGGAGACCCACTGCTCGGGGCCCTGACTCACTCTCAGCGGCCAGGACTCTCTGCAGGCAGTTAGTGTGGGGGACGGGGCGGGGCACAGGGGCAGAGCATAGAAGGTGGGGCACAGGGGTGGGGCACAGAAAGCAGGACACAGGGGCAGAGCATAGAAGGTGGGGCACAGGGGTGGGGCACAGAAGGCAGGACACAGGGGCAGAGCATAGAAGGTGGGGCACAGGGGTGGGGCACAGAAGGCAGGACACAGGGGCAGAGCATAGAAGGTGGGGCACAGGGGTGGGGCACAGAAGGCAGGACACAGGGGCAGAGCATAGAAGGTGGGGCACAGGGGTGGGGCACAGAAGGCAGGACACAGGGGCAGAGCATAGAAGGTGGGGCACAGGGGTGGGGCACAGAAGGCAGGACACAGGGGCAGAGCATAGAAGGTGGGGCACAGGGGTGGGGCACAGAAGGCAGGACACAGGGGCAGAGCATAGAAGGTGGGGCACAGGGGTGGGGCACAGAAGGCAGGACACAGGGGCAGAGCATAGAAGGTGGGGCACAGGGGTGGGGCACAGAAGGCAGGACACAGGGGCAGAGCATAGAAGGTGGGGCACAGGGGTGGGGCACAGAAGGCAGGGCACAGGGGCAGAGCATAGAAGGTGGGGCACAGGGGTGGGGCACAGAAGGCAGGGCACAAGGGGCGGGGCATAGAGGGTGGGGGAACAGAAGGCAGAACAAAGGGGGTGGGGAACAAGGGGCAGGACACAGGGGCAGGGCACAGGGGGCGGGGCTCAGGGCACAGAAGGCGGGGCACAGGGCCTGCACACTCTGTGCCTCAGTTTCCTCATCTGCACCTACAGGAGAGTGACAATAGGATCTAACGAGGACAAGCCTTGGAACAGGGCCCAGCGCACAGGCCATGCTGCATGGGCCTGATTTTCTTAAAAATATTTTATTGATTTCAGAGAGGAAGGGAGAGGGAGAGGGAGAGAGACACATCCAGGAATCCATGATGAGAGAGAATCATGGATCGGCCGCTTCCTGCACGCCCCCCATTCGAGGGATGGAGCCTGCAACCCGGGCATGTGCCCTGACTGGGAATCGAACCCCGGACCCTTCAGTCCGCAGGCTGACGCTCTATCCATTGAGCCACACGGGCCAGGGCTCCCTAACGGACTGTGAGACAGGAAAGCCCGAAGCCGTCACCGAGCTCACTTTTCTTTCCTTAAAATGGGGTGAGGACACCAGAGCTGTTGGTGAGTGCGGATGGATCAGGGGCCTCGGAGGGGACGCACCTGCCCCACGTAGGTCTCCCAGCACTGGTCCTGCAGGCTCCGGGTGCTGGCGGTCCGGTTGGTCGCTGGGAGTGCAGAGGCATACGCGGGGGCGCCGGCCAGCCCCAGGGCCCACGAGCCGTTCCTCCCGAGCCCCGGCCCCAGCGTGGGCCACTTCTCCCCCTCGGGGGCCGTCCTGGGGGTGGAGGGGAAGGGGGCCCCCAGCCAGTGACTCCTGTTACCACTGGTGGCAGCTTCCTGCGGAGACGGGGATGGGGAGGGGAGGGAAGAAAAGGGGTTGTCCATGTGTCTGTAAGAACCCCTCGTCACTGCACGGCTCAGGATCAGAACTTCTGTCCCTCTGTCCTTCTGTCCCTGTCTCTCTGTCCCTTTGTGCCTGTCTCGTCTTTCTGTCTCTGTCCTCATTCCTCTGTCCTCCTGTCTCTGTCCCTCTGTCCGTCTCTCTGTCCCTTTGTGCCTGTCTCGTCTTTCTGTCTCTGTCCTCATTCCTCTGTCCTCCTGTCTCTGTCCCTCTGTCCTTCTGTCCCTGTCTCTCTGTCCCTTTGTGCCTGTCTCTGTCTTTCTGTCTCTATCCTCATTCCTCTGTCCTCCTGTCTCTGTCCCCGTCCCTCTGTCCCTGTCTCTCTGTCCCTTTGTGCCTGTCTCTGTCCCTCTGTCTCTATCCTCATTCCTCTGTCCCCATCCCTCTGTCCTCCTGTCTCTGTCCCCGTTCCTCTGTCTCTCTGTCCCCACGTCCCTGTCTCTGTCCCTCTGTCTCTCTGTTCCTCTGTCCCCCTGTCTCTCTGTCCTTCTGGCTCCCTGTCCCTCTGTCCTCCTGTCTCTCTGTCCCCGTCCCTCTGTCCCGGTCTCTCTGTCCCTCTGTCTCGCTCTAGCCTGGGAGAAAGCCACTAGCGTGGAGCGGCCCCATTGGGGAACAAGCTGTGGAGGGTGTATTGAGGTTCTCAGCAGCTGCCCAGGCTGCGCTGGGCTAACACACGTGGTGTCCCCTCGACCTCACGGCTGCCCATCACAGATGGACAGAGCTCCGCCCACTGAGACCTCAGGTCCGAGTCCCCGTGCTCAGGCCAGGACGGTCTGTGTACCCCATGGCTGGGACACAGAGCCGCTGTCCTGGCGCCTCTCCTGCAGTGCAGCCACACAGACGCCCTGAGGATCCACCTGCCCTACCTTCCTCGCCATGTAGGCCTCCTCATAGGAGGGCGGGTCAACAGCGGCTCCGGTGACCTGTTCCCACTGGAACGGTTCTTTCCTCCCAGCTCTCTAAGGCTCTCCCGGCTGCCCACCCCCCTCCCCCCCGCACCCCACTGCCACCCCGGCTGCCCACCCTCCCAACTGCTCATCCCCCAGTCAGCTCTGGCCACCGCTGTCCTACAGCCACACAGCAGACCTCAGTGTCTTTCCCGGAGAGGGGGCTAATTCCCCACTGAGCTGAACCCGCAGTGAGCAAGGCCTGATGTGACCCAGGGAGTGTGAAGATGGCAGTGGCGTTGGCCATGACGTCCCCACGGGGGATTGAGTGTGTCTGTTTATATATCAGCCTGTGTGTCTGTCTGTCCCTGCCGATCTGTCTGTGTGTCTGTGTCTGTGTGCCTGCGTCCATCTATGTCTGTGTCTGTTTATATATCAGCCTGTGTGTATGTCTGTCCCTGTAGATCTGTGTGTCTGTGCTGTGTGCCTGCGTCCATCTGTGTGTCTGTTTATATATCAGCCTGTGTGTCTGTCTGTCCCTGCAGATCTGTGTCTGTGTGTCTGTGTCTGTGTGCCTGCGTCCATCTGTGTGTCTGTGTCTGTTTATATATCAGCCTGTGTGTCTGTCTGTCCCTGCCGATCTGTCTGTGTGTTTGTGTCTGTGTCCCTGCGTCCATCTGTGTGGCTGTGTATATATCAGCCTGTGTGTCTGTCTGTCCCTGCAGATCTGTGTCTGTGTGTCTGTGTGTCTGTGTGCCTGCGTCCATCTAGGTCTGTGTCTGTTTATATATCAGCCTGTGTGTCTGTCTGTATCTGCAGGTCTGTCTGTGTGTCTGTGTCTGTGTGCCTGCGTCCATCTGTGTGTCTGTGTCTTTACGGTTTTGTGTCTTTGTGAATATGTGTCCGTATGTCTGTGTGTCTGTCTGTCCCTGCAGATCTGTCTGTGCGTCTGTATTTCTGTGTGCCTGCGTCGATCTGTGTCTTTTAAAAAAAACAAACCATTTTATTGATTTTTCACAGAGAGGAAGGGAGAGAGAGAGAGAGCCAGAAACATCGATGAGAGACAAACATCTATCAGCTGCCTTCTGCACGCCCCCCACTGGGGATGTGCCCACAACCAAGGTCCATGCCCTTGACCTGAATCGAACCCGGGACCCTTCAGTCCGTAGGTGGACGCTCTATCCACTAAGCCACACTGGTTAGGGCTGTGTGTCTGTGTCTTTATGTTTGTGTGTCTATATGTCTGTGTATGTATATACGTGTCTGTGTGTATATCTGTGTATCTCTGTGTATATCTATGTGTATATCTGTCTGTCTGTATCTAACTGTGTATCTGTGTTTCTGTCTGTGTGTCTATATGTCTGTGTATGTATATATGTGTCTGTATTTATATCTGTGTATGTCTGTGTATATCTATGTATATATCCGTTTGTATCTAACTGTGTATATGTGTATGTCTATGTATCTATATGTCTGTGTACGTATATATGTGTCTGTATGTATATCTGTGTAGCTGTGTGTATATCTATGTGTATATCTGTCTGTATCTAACTGTGTATCTGTCTGTGTGTCTATATGTCTGTGTATATATATGTGTCTGTATGTATATCTGTGTATCTCTGTATATCTATGTGTATATTTATTTGTCTGTCTGTATCTAACTGTGTATCTGTGTGTCTGTATATCTATGTGTATATCTGTGTGTCTGTGTGTCTATATGTGTCTGTGTGTATATATGTGTCTGTGTGTCTGTGTGTGTGTGTGTGTGTGTGTCTGTCTGTCGGTGTGTGGCGCGGTGGGGGCCTGCGGGGGCACTCACCTCGGTGCTCATGCTGTTGACCTTGTCCAGTAGGGCGATGATGAGGCTGTAGAGGTTCCCCAGGTACAGCACCAGCACCCTGAGAGGCGAGGCCCGTGAGAGACAACCCCGACGCCCATGTCCCAGACCTGCCCTGACGCCCATGTCCCAGACCTGCCCTGTGGGGGGCCATGCCGGGGAGGCTGGGGCAGTGGCTGCCTTGGGGGGTCCCTCAGAGCCTTACGGGGGGATAAAACACAGAGTGCCAGGGCCCCTCAGCCATCGGGGGCCCGGGGCCTCTGGGCGCCTTCCCCCTGGGGTGCCACGTCCTCCCTCAGCATCACACAGGGGAGCCGAGGTCGGGGCCGGCCCTGCTTCGAGGTGAGTGCAGACCCTCTGTGTGCCTGTCACGCGTCTGGTTTAAAACGGCTTTTCTGGCCCCGGTTGGTGTGGCTCAGTGGATAGAGCTCAGCCAGCGACTCAAGGGTCCCGGGTTCGATTCCCGGTCAGGGCACATGCCCGGGTTGCAGGCTCGATCCCCAGTGGAGGGCATGCAGAAGGCAGCCGATCCGTAATTCTCTCTCATCATGGATGTTTCTCTCTCTCTCCCTCTCCCTTCCTCTCTGACATCAATACAAATATTTTTTTAAAAACCTGCCGACCTTGAAGAGGGACAGCCTGGCCCCCCCGACATGGTGGTGGGAGGTCCCCTGTGGGGCAGCTCGGTGTCACAGAGGAAGCGACCCTGGCCAGTGGGCCAGGGCCCAGGACGGGGCCGAGGTGGGGGCAGACCCTGACCCTGAGCCCTCCCTGAAACCTCCTGCTTTTGTTCACAGAGAGAGGCCAGGTCGGGGAAGTGGCTTCGCAGGTGGACTTGTGGTGGCTGCTCTGACCCCACGGGGAGCCCAGGATGCCCCCTCGGGCTCCTTGCCTGCTGTTGCTCACTCTCTGACCCCCAACCCCACCCGGCTCCCTGGCTTAGCCACAGGAACCCCACAGTCCACGCTGGTGAAAGCTGGAAGCAAAGCTTAAAATGCACGTGGGTGACCCTCATTTCCCATCAGGCCACGAGGACCCAGCAGGGCGGGACCAACACATGCTCCTCACCTCAGTTCTCTCTCTCTCTCTTTCCCCTCCCCCTTCTCTCCTCCCCGCTCCTTCTCTTTGCCCTCTCCCCTTCTCTCTCTCTCTCCCCTTCCCCTTCTAGAACTCCTCCCCACTTCTTCCTCCTCCTCCTTCCCCCCTTCTCTCCTGTACATCCTACTCATCTTGGATGCATCCCAGGGAAGTTCTGCTAAATTCTTTTGTTTTTAATATGTTTTTACTGATGTCAGAGAGGAAGGGAGAGGGAGAGAGAAACATCCATGATGAGAGAGAATCATGGATCAGCCGCCTCCTGCACGCCCCCCACTGGGGATGTGCCCACAACCCGGGCCTGTGCCCCTACCAGGAATGGAACCCTGACCTGGTTCCTAGGTCGTGCCGGCGGGGCTGTGCTAAGTTTGGGGACAGTGAAGCAGCCTTGGCTCCGCCGTGGGGCACAGCCCCACACCCGACGCCTCCCGCAGGCACAGTACCTGGCCAGCTGGAAGCGCAGCGTGGTCCGTGGGTGGTACCGCTCCAAGGCCGAGATGAGGTCGAAGGCCGAGGGCGCCATCATGGTCACCAGGGAGACCACCACGCTCACCTGCGGAGACAGAGCTGCATGTGTGCAAGAGCCCAGGCGCCACACCTCAGCCTCCCCCGCAGTCATCTGCCCTCAGCCCGGCTTGGGGCCATGCGGCTCTTACATGGGAGGCTTCCCCCAAAGCTCTGCTAGTTAGCTTTGTTTCTTTTCCTTTTAAATATATTTTTACTGATGTCAGAGAGGAAGAGAGAGGGAGAGAGAGAGAAACATCCGTGATGAGAGAGAATCCTGGATGGGCGGCCTCCTGCACGCCCCCCACTGGGGATCGAGCCCACAACCCGGGCCTGTGCCCTGACCGGGAATGGAACCCGGGGCCCTTCAGTCTGCGGGCCGACGCTCTATCCACTGAGCCACACCGCCCAGGGACTGTGCTTACACTGAACGCCCCACGGCCGTTTCCAGTGGCCACGTCTTCCTGTTCTGCTGCCCTGACCCGCCGCGGGAGCCAGTGAGGCATCCCGGCGACTGTGAACAACAGAGAAGGGACGGCAGAGAGCGACCTGATGATCCTTTCTTAAAAAATATGTTTACTGCCCTAACCCGTTTGGTCAGTGGATAGGGCCTTAGCCTGCGGACTGAAGCGTCCCAGGTTTGATTCTGGTCAAGGGCATGTACCTGGGTTGTGGGCACATCCCCTGGTGGGGGGCGTGCAGGAGGCAGCTGATGGATGTTTCTCTCCCATCCATGTTTCTAACTCTCTCTCCCTCTCCCTTCCTCTCTGTAAAAAATCAATAAAATATGTTAAAAAATACATATATATATATATATTTTTTTTTTTTACTGATTTCAGAGAAGGAGAGAGAGAGAGAAACATCAATGAGGAGAGAGAATCATGGATCGGCTGCCTCCTGCACACCCCACACTGGGGAAAGAATTAGGAAATTGTAACCTTCCTCAATGATTTTCTAGTCGTGGGAATCTATATATATAAAAGTCTAAGCGACCGTTACGACTGGTTGACCAAATGACCAGTCGCTATGATGCACACTGACCACCAGGGGGCAGATGTTCAATGCAGAAGCTGCTCCCTGGTGGTCAGTGCACCCCCACAGCCAACCTCCCCTAGCCAGCCAACCTCCCCCATCCCTCCGGACGGCCCCAATGGGCCCTAACCGAGACTGGGAGAGATGGGCCCCGATCAGCCCCAATCACTGGCCAGGCTGAGGGACCCCACCTGTGCACGAATTCATGCACCGAGCCTCTAGTCTTCACAGAAACGGAGAGGAAAGGTTTTCTTAAAGGCGTGGAGTTGGTTCAGGAGGCATGACTTGTGTTTAGAAATGTGGAAACCAGGCCCTGGCGGTGTGGCTCAGTGGATAGAGCGCTGCCTGTGGGCTGAAGGGTCCTGGGCTCTACTCCTGGTCGAGGGCACATACCTCAGTTGCAGGCTCCTTCCTGGCCTGGGTCTTGGCTGGGGCATGTGCAGGAGGCAACCCATCGAGGTGTTTCTCTCCCATCGATATTTCTCTCTCAGTGTCTCTCCCTCTCTCTTCCACTCTCCCTAAAAATCAATGGGAAACTATTCCTGGGTGAGGACTAACAGAAAAAGAAAGACAGAAGCCACATGAGTGCTCCAGGTTTGGCTCAGGGCTGACATACATCCTGGCCGAGCACGCAGCCATAATGCAGGCTGTAGTGAGATCCATGTCAGTGAGGAAAGACCATCTCTGGGAAGGAGTGCACAGGCAAAAAAAGAAAAAAGTCCAAGGTAAAGAACATGCACATGCATGAAGCTGTTTTGTTTTTTGTTTTTTAAAAAATATATATTTTACTGATTTTTTACAGAGAGGAAGGGAGAGGGAGAGAGAGTTGGAAAAATCGATGAGAGAGAAACATCCATCAGCTGCCTCCTGCACACCTACTGGGAATGTGCCCACAACCAAGGTCCATGCCCTTGACGGAATCGAACCCGGGACGCTTCAGTCCACAGGCTGATGCTCTGTCCACTGAGCCAAACCGGTTAGTGCCATAAAGCTGTTTTATTGTTGTTAATTCTCACCTGAGGATATTTTCCCATTGATTTTCAGGGAGAGCGGAAGAGAGGGGGAGAGACAGAGAAACATCGATGTGAGAGAGACACATCAATGGGTTGCCTCCTGCACACGCCCCAAACAGGGCCAGGGCCGAGGAGGAGCCTGCCACCGAGATCCTGCCCTTGACCAGAATCGAACCCGGGGCCCTTCGGTCCACAGGCCAACGGTCTATCCACTGAACCACACCAGCCGGGGCGTGAGGCTGTTTTGAATGAATATCTTCCTGACTGAGACCCACGAGACACTTCAGCCCTGCCCGCGGCCCGGCCCAGCTCCTGCTCGGGGATGCCCCAGCATCTCTATGCCCCACGGAAGGCACGCCGGGAAAGGGGGCGGGCCACCACAGTACCTCGTTCTTCTCCCAGAGCGTCAGCTCCTTCTTGGACTGCTCCAACCGCTGCGACCGCTCCACCACGAAGTAGATGAGGTAGATGCTCCCCGCCAGCGACAGCAGCACCAGGATGTTGGCCACAACCCGCAGGCAGACGGTCACCACCCTGCACAGAGGCGGGCGTGAGCGGGCGCCCGCCGCAGGACTGAGGCCCGTGGGGGCGTCTGTGAGCAGGTGTGTCTGTCCACGGGGACCTGCCTTCTCCTGGGGACCACCCTGTGTCATTGGTTCTCTGGCTGAACGGCCCCATCTCCCAACATGGCCCCCAAACCTTGAGAAGAACCCCAGATCTGAGACTTCACCCTAGAAGGCATGTCAACAAGAATTTGGTACCAAATGCCCTGGCTGGTGTGGATCATGGGTAGAGCATCAGCCTGCAGACTAAAGGGTCCCAGGTTCGATTTCTGGTCGGGGCACAAGCCCAGGTTGTGGGCTCAATCCCCAGTAGGGGACATGTAGGAGGCAGCCGATTCATCTCATCATGGACATTTCTCTCTCTCTCCTTTTCTCTGAATTCAATAAAAACCTGTAATTATGAAAGCGTAATATACTAATTAGACCGGACAGCTGAACAACCTTCCAGATGTCCTTCTGGACAGGGCAGAGGTGGTTAGGGGTGATCAGGCAGGCAGGTGAGCAGTTAGGGGCAATCAGACAGGCAGGCAAGTGATTAGGGGAGATCAGACAGGCAGGCAAGTGGTTAGGAGCCAGCAGTCCCAGATTGTGAGAGGGTGCAGGCCAGCTGATGGACCCCCTCCCCCTGTGCAAAAATTTTGTGCACCAGACCTCTAGTATCCTATAATAATAAAGAGGTAATATGCAAATTGACCATCACTCCAACACACGAGATGGCTGCCCCCATGTGGACACAAGATGGCCACCACAAGATGGCTGGCAGGAGAGGGCAGTTGTGGGCAATCAGGCCAGCAGAGGAGGGCAGTTGGGAGGGACCAGGCCTGCAAGGGAGGGAAGTTAGGGGTGACCAGGCCTTCAGGATAGGGCAGTTAGGGGCGATAAGGCTGGCAGGGAAAGGCAGTTAGGGGCAATCGGGCCAGCAGGGGAGCAGTTAGGCATCGATCAGGCTGGCAGGGGAGTGGTTAAGGAGTGATCAGGCTGGCAGGGGAGTGGTTAAGGAGTGATCAGGCTGGCAGGCAGAAGCGGTTAGAGTCAGTTAGGCAGGCACGCAGGCAAGCGGTTGGGAGCCAGCAGTCCTGGATTGTGAGAGGGATGTCCAACTGCCCATTTAGGCCTGATCCTGGACATCCCTTGAGGGGTCCCAGATTGGAGAGGGTGCAGGCTGGGCTGAGGGACACACCCCCCGTGCACAAATTCTGTGCACAAATTTCGTGCACTGGGTCTCTAGTACGTATATATAAATAAAATTCAGTACTGTTTGTGTCCTATGACTTAGAAGAATGTTGTTGCTAAATACAAGTAAGCTGAGCCCTAGCTGATGTGGCTCAGTGGAGAGAGCATTGGCCTGTGGACCAAAGGGTCCAGGTTCGATTCTGGTCAAGGGCACGTACCTCGGTTGCAGGCCCTGGTTGGGGCTCGTGCAGGAGGCAACCAACCGATGTCTCTCTCTCTCTCATCGATGTTTCTGTCTCTCCCTCTCCCTTCCACTCTCCCCTAAAAACCAATGGGAAACACATGCCACAGTGCAGAAGCCTAGCTTTTAAGGACAAAGATGAGCTGCCTGGCGGTGTGTGAAAACAAGACAGAGCCAGCCTGGCGATTTCTGTGCCAGGTTACACCAGCTTAGCAACCCTCTCTCGTGGGGCCTGGGCACCTACAGGTTTTTGCTTTTCTTCTTTTCCTGTTCTTCCAGGATCGCCTCCTGCAGGGAGAGACCCACAAAGCATTTTAATGATAAACCTTGACATGTGATCCATGACAAGAAATGATTTTGTGCAAGCATGTCACACGCGCGGCCCACAATGAATATTTTTGTAGCCCAGTGAATACAATGGTATGTAAGAAACGTTCTAATAAAAATGTTGTAACTTAATTTTTACAATATCCTGTTAGGGGCATAGTGTTTAGGGACAATCCTATCTAATAGAGAGGGGATATGCAACTTGACTGTCACGCCATAACACAAGATGGCTGCCCCCATGGGGAGGCTGAGCTCCCAAAGAGCCTCAACGAGCAATCAGCAGGGACCTCAGGCTACATGGCACTGGGCCGGGGCAGGGGCCCTGAGGATGCGCCCCCCACCCCGGTGCCAGGCTGGGGGGCCTCAGGCCACGTCTCTTGTCTGGCAGGGCTTGACAGGGGACCTCAGGCCGCACCCCCTACCCTGGAACCAGGCCAGGTGACCTGAGGCTGTGCCCCCCACCCAGAGGAGCTTGATGGGGGTGGGGCCAACCGAGTTTGGATCTAACCCAATGGGGGTGGGGCCAGCCGGGTCCAGGTCTGGGTCTTGTGTGATTTCAAAGCACATGTGGGTGGGCAGGGACTTGACTCTGGTTCCCATGACACGTCCCAGACTCTGAGAGGAGGAAGATATTCATAAACATTTTACTAATTTTCTTTCATCTCTGACACTTCTATTATAGAGAAAGGGTAAATAGCAATATTAAAGTATTTCCTCTAATTAATTCCCTTTTAATGTGCACAAATTTCATGCACCGGGCCACTAGTCATTAATAATTAACTACAATGTTCGCTAATGACTGATGACTATCATCGTGTTGCATTCACGTCCCTTATGCACGTGCAGGCGCACCATTTCTCTCCACGGATACTGGCAGCGAATGTTCTAGCAGCCGATGGCCACGTCCTTCGTCTCGGACTGACCTGCTTGGTGTGCGCCACAGGAACTATCTCGCTTCCCGAGAATGAGAAAAATGGGTTTATTTGCATGACACGTATTCATCTGTGCAGTGACTCAGGGTCTGGTAAGTTCATGTTCAAGAAAAAATATTAATCTTTATTAAAACGTTCTATTATTTTATGTTCACGATGACTCGTTTATCTCAGCCCTTTGTAGTCAGCATGTCTCTATCGAAATAAACCTATGTTCCTATGAAAACAGAAGCTTTTGTTCTTTTGTGGCCACATCCACGCAAACCTTGTTTATCTAGCCTGTGTTCGCCTCTTCGTGTGACATGCTTGGCTGAGTGAGTATGCAACATTGTGGCTTGAAGTCTAGACTTCACTGTACAATTCTGTCAGTATCGAAGCTTTAAATCACAATAAATGGGTCAAACGGAAAAGTGGGGGTTGGGAAGGGGAAATGAGGGGGGGTGAACTCTTTAGACGTGCGATGTGATGTGAATCACGTTTTTCTCAAAAGGGGGCACCACCTGGTGGCCTTCCTGCCCAGCAGACCTGGATCCGAAGGCCTTAACAGCACGGCCTTCTCAGCTCACCCAAAGCTGGTGCCCCACATTCAGCTGCTCATCCACACAGTGTCCGCGTGCAGCACAGTTGCAATCCGTTATGCAAATGACCCAAAATACGCACGTTAACGTTTTAGAGAGGAACTAAAAAAACGGCCCGTCCGGAGTGGTTTGGTGGTTGAGCAGCGACCTAGGAACCAGGAGGTCAGGGTTCGATTCCCTGTCAGGGCACAGGCCCGGGTGGCGGGCTCCACCCCCAGTGTGGGGCATGCAGGAGGCAGCCAATCCGTGATTCTCTCTCATCATGGATGTTTCTCTCTCTCTCCCTCTCCCTCTCCCTTCTTCTCTGAGATCAATAAAAACATATTTTAAAAATAAAAGAGGAGTTCAATATTTTCTTCCTGAATCGGCTGGACGGTGGGCAGGGCGGGGCACGTCCGATGTCACTCGCTCTGGCTGCGCTGGTCTGAACAGCAGGGACTCTGTGCCCAGGACCCCATGCCCTGCTCCCACCACCCCTCTACCCCCGCCCCCCACGGCCTGCCCAGCCGACTCACCCGGATGCTGTTCACGATGGCGGCCGCCTTGCTCTCGGCGGCCTCGGGGTTCCCGATGAGGAAGTCCCAGGCGCAGAACACCCGCCAGCAGAAGGTGTAGTTGTCGCTGGAGGCGCTGGCGAGGCTCATGCGGGAGTTCTTGGCCATCCTGCCAACGGGACCACAAGGCTGTCAGGTGCCCCCCCCACCCAGTGGGAGGCGGGGCATCACCTGGCCCCACCCCACCCGGCCCCTGGGGACCACGGAGACAGGGCCGAGGTCTGTGGTCAGGTCACGCCGGGCGGGCACTGAGCCAGCCGGTGCCACCTCGTGCAGCTGTGACTGTGAAATCATATTTTTTAAATTGATCTCAGAGAGGGAGAGGGAGAGGGAGAAACATCCATGACGAGAACCATGGATCCGCTGCCTCCTGCACACGCCCTAAAGGGGATCCAGCCCACAACCCAGGCACGTGCCCTGACCCGGAAGCGAACCCTGACCTCCTGGGTCATGGGTCAACACTCAACCACGGAGCCACAGGAGCCCGGCTCCTGTGAAATAAAATTCTTCTCTTGGAGTTTATCAGTCTTCCAGGGGCCTCTGCCCAGAGGGTACCCCCACCCCCCTTTGTCCAAAATGACACGAACCCGCTAAGTCCGTTTTATTCTGGTCCCTCCGCACCCCCCACAGGAGCTGCCCAGTGAGAGCTGGTTGAAACGAGCATCTCGCAGGCCCATGAGGCTCAGCGGTTGAGCGCTGACCTATGAACCTGGAGGTCACGGTTTGCTTCCGGGTCAGGGCTCTATCCCCAGTAGGGGGGCGTGCAGGAGGCAGCCGATCCGTGATTCTTTCTCCTCGTGGATGTTTTCCTCCCTCTCTCTCTCTCTCCCTCTCTCTCTCTCCCCCTCTCTCCCTCTCTCTCCTTCTCTCTCTCCCTCCCTCCCTCTCTGGAATCCATACAAATAGCTCGCCTCGGTGTCATCTGGGCAATGGGCCCGGCATGCCTTCGTGATCCAATGCGGTCGATCGCACACGTTATGTTTGGCGCGGACTGTGAGAAACCGAGCGGCCGTACTTTTTCAAGAGGACGATGAAGCTGTAGGCGAACACGGCCATCCCCACCAGGAAATACGCCAGGGGCAGCCGGTAGCCCGCTCTCCCGATCCGCCGCTCGCGGCCGTAGAAGCCGTAGAAGAGGACGGAGGACTGGAGGTAGCCCTGCAGGGACCGCACCCCACCTGTCAGCTCCGACTGGGGGCCTGGAACCCGGCTGGTCCATCCCCAACCCCCTCCCGCCCTCCCGACGGCACGGGGTCGAGCCCGGCTCACCCCCAGGGACCAGACGGTGTCCAGGTCCTGGGCGGAGGCGGCCTGGGCCTCGGGGATGCTCTTGCTGGCGGTGCTTCCGAAGGGCTGGCCTGCGATGAGCTGGAGAGACAGGACATCACGCGAGAGGACGTGGCGCGGGAGGACGTCGCGTGAGAGGACGTCAGGCGAGGGGACGTGGCACGAGGGGACGTAGCGTGAGAGGACGTCAGGCGACGGGATGTGGCGTGAGAAGACATCACGTGAGGGGTCGTCGGGTGAAGGGACGTCTCGCAAGAGAACGTAGCCCCAGCGGTGGCGGGCGGGGGGCGGCGGGCGGCGGGCGGGGGGTGGGGCGGGTTTCTGCCCGGCCTTGGCTGACGGGAGATGAGCCGCGTGGACCGGATTTCCTTCCTGCCGGGTCAGGGCCCGCCTGTGCCCTCTCTGGGCTGCACGTGTTTCCGTGGGGGGGGGGGCTGCCGAGGTCCCCCTGATGGCTCGGGAAATGGCCCCCTTTACTCTCATTTTCACCCACTTGAGGATAAAGTTGAGTTGGGAAGGAGGTTTGATGTGAACAGGGTGTCGGCCAACTGGCCCACAGGCCAGTCCAGCTGGCACCTGCTTGGAGGGACTGAGAACTGAATGCGCTTCGCTTTTATTGAAATGGTGGGGGCAGGGGGGGGGGGCAATCGCCCTGGCCGGGGCGGCTCAGTGGGTAGAGCGCAGGCCTGCGGACCGAAGGGTCCGGGTTCGATTCCAGCCCAGGCCCCTGGTCGGCGCGTGCAGGAGGCAACCCATCGAGGTGTCTCTCTCCCAGCGATGTTTCTCTCTTTCTCTCCTTCTCTTGTCCACGCTCCCTAAAAATCAATGGGAAAATATCCTCCGGTGAGGATTCACAAAATTAAATTAACTAAAATGGTGGGGAAACCCCAAAGAAGAACAATGTCTTGCGACAAGAATTGTATGGGGCTGATTTCAGAACCTATGAGCCATGCTCACTGTGTGCGAGCTATGCCCGCTCCTCCCAGGGCCCTCCCCCCACGGGGAGGGGGAGCGTCTCATGGGAGGGCTCTCCCGACTCTTTATTTTTTATTTATTTTTCTTATTTATTTTATTTTTTGTTCATCCTCCCCCGAGAGTATTTTTCCATTAATTTTTAGGGAGAATGGAAGGGAGAGGGACAGACAGACAGAAACATTGATGGGAGAGAGACACATCCCTGGGTTGGCTCCTGCACGCGCCCCGACCAGGGCCCGGCTGGAGAGGAGCCTGCACCCGAGGGACGTAACCTTGACCTGGAATCGAACCCGGGACCCTTCGGTCTGCAGGCCGACGCTCTATCTACTGGGCCACACCAGCCAGGGCTTTAACGGTTCTTTTGAACAAATGGCACTTTTTTCTCTCTCCAAAAGCTACACAATTTCGTGCGTCTTGAGAATTTCCAGCATTTTTCTGCGGGGCCCTTTTTCTTCATTGGAAGAGAATGATTTCTGGGCGGCTCTCACCTCTGGGGCGACGACGAAAGCCCCCGTCATGACCGTGAGCACGATGTTGATCCCGAACAGCCACCGCAGGAAGATGAAGTAGGAGGCCACGCCGGAGCCAAAGTGACCTGGGGGGTGGGGGGGGGGAGGGAGAGAGAGCGAGAGAGCGAGCCCCCAGTCACATGCCCACAGCCACAGGTCTCCCGGAGCAGCCTGGGATGGTGTGTTTCTGTTTTCTGATTGCCCACCTTCCTCTCTGATTGACCTGTAGTTTGTGTTTAAAAATATATTTTATTGGTCTCAGAGAGGAAGGGAGAGGGGGAGAGAGACATCCGTGACGAGAGAGAATCATGGACCAGCTGCCTCCTGCACGCCCCCCACTGGGGATCGAGCCCACAACCAGGCATGTGCCCCGACTGGGAATTGAACCCGGGACCCTTCAGTCCGCAGGCCGACGCTCTACCCACTGAGCCACACCAGCCGGGCGAGCTACACTCCACCCTTCTGGGTCTGTGTTGTGTCCAGGGAATGAGTGGATGGGACACCCGAGTCACAGTGGGGGGGTGGGCAATGTCACCTGGGACTGGTGGGAGGGACGCCTGTCCCCATGGCCATTCCATGTCCAGCGGGGTCAGCCCAGGTGCGGTGCCCCCGGCTGCGCAGTGTGAGGCCCGGGTCGCCAGCCCCTCCAGTCCCGCTGCCCGCCCGCTCCGCCCAGCGCCTGCTCACTCTCGATCTTCTTGATCCTTGTCTCCCAGGGAATGAAGAGCACCGCGAAGTTACAGGCCCGGCGCGCGAACTTCCGCCAGAGCTGGGAGGAGGGGCAGGGTTAGAGCTGGCCTTTGTTACTCAGGCAATGACCTCTGACCTCTGACCTCGGGCACCAGGGTCCCACCCAGAGGCGGGGCTCCCGGCACCACCTTATGCCTTTAGCTAGGACTTCATCTGTAAGGTGCAACTGCTAAACATTCCAAGATGTGTGGTTTTTTGTTTGTTTTTTAATCCTCCCCCAGGACATTTTCCCGTTGATTTTTAGGGAGCGTGGAAGGGAGGGGGAGAGACAGAGAAACATCGATGTGAGAGAGACACATGGATGGGTTGCCTCCTGCATGTGCCCTGACCAGGGCTGGGGCCAGGGAGGAGCCTGCCACCAAGATACGTGGCCTTGACCGGAATCGAACCCGGGACCCCACGGTCTGTAGGCCAGCACTCTATCCACTGAGCCACTCCGGCCAGGGCTGTAATCCTATGTAATAAAAGCCTACTATGCTAAGTGTCCAGTCGTCTGGTTGGCCATTCAACCAATTAAAGCGTAATATGCTAATGATACGCTAAGGCTGCTCAACCGCTCACTATGATGTGCACTGACCACCAGGGGCAGACGGTCTGACGCTCCGACTGGTAGGTTAGCTTGCTACTGGGGTCCAGCCGATTGGGACCGAGTGAGACTGGCCCGATACACTCTGGAGCCTTCCTGCAGTCCCTCTCCGGCTGGCCAACCTCCCGCATCCCTCCCCAGCCCCTATCAGGCCCTGAGGGGGTCTCTTGGCCTGGCCTGTGCCCTCTTGCCATCCAGGAGCCTTCGGGGATGTCAGAGAGCCAGTGTCAGCCCGAAGCTATGGCGTGCACTGACCACCAGGGGGCAGACGCTCAACGCAGGAGCTGGCCTGGTGGCCAGTGCGATCCCACAGGGGGAGTGCCACTCAGCCAGAAGCCCGGCTCCCGGGGACGGGCCTAGGCGGGCAGGCGGACATCCCCTGAGGGCTTCCAGGCTGCTGAAGGGCACAGCTGGGCTGAGGCAGCCCCGCCCCCAGTGCATGAATCTCGTGTCTTTATAACAGATCATTTCCATGAGAACTCAAGTTTAGCTTTGAGGCACTGAATGGGGAGAACAAGAAGGAAAAGCCTTAGCATTGTGTTGCACAGTGGGCGTCGGAATAGGCCTGTATCTTTTTTATTTTTTATTTTTAGAGAGAGTGGGAGAGAGGGAGAGACAGAGAGAAATATCGGTGTGAGAGGAGCACGTTGATGGGTTGCCTCCTGCATGAGCCCTGACCAGGGCCCGGGCCGGGGAGGAGCCTGCAACCGAGGTCCGTGTCCTTGACTGGGATCGAACCCGGGGCCCCACGGTCCGCAGGCAGATGCTCTGTCCACTGAGCCACACTGGCCAGGGCTGTATCTTTCTCTTTACAAGAGCACATGGTGAGGAAGACCCCCACGCGAGGTGGATGAGTCAGGAAGTGGCGGGATCGGTCTCGGAGGGAGAGACCGTTTCCATGGCTTAGGCTTCCTCAGGCCACATGATGGGTACGTGACAGAGTCCGGGACTGAAGCCGAGGTTTGGGGCCA
The DNA here is from genome assembly GCA_026230045.1 of Corynorhinus townsendii. Taxonomy (NCBI): domain Eukaryota; kingdom Metazoa; phylum Chordata; class Mammalia; order Chiroptera; family Vespertilionidae; genus Corynorhinus; species Corynorhinus townsendii. Next base: position 12,449,197 of record JAPDVU010000017.1, on the reverse strand, counting down.
CGCAGACCTCCCTGCCCAGCTGACCGTTCATGACTGTGCCCATACCCAGCTGCAGGGGCAGGTGCCCACGCGGGGTCCTTACCTCCGTGCCCGCTGCCTGGTAGCCGCGAGTCCTGGTCAGCCGCCCCTCGAACCGCAGCACGATCTCCTTCGCCCGCCTGTGGGGACAGACGTGGCCCTGAGCGCCTGCATCACAGTCACTGTCTTGCAAAAGGCGTGACCGTCCAGCAGGCACAGGCCTGACCACGCGGACGGCTGCTGGGGGTGGGGGTGGGGGTGGGGGTGGGGGCGTGCCGCCATGCAGGGCTCGCATCTCCCGGGTTCTGGTAACTGGGAAACTCTCTTAAAAAGGAATTTCTGAGCCCTGGCTGGTGTGGCTCAGTGGATAGAGCCTCAGCCTGTGGACCAAAGGGTCCTGGGATCGATTCCTGGTGTTAATGTAAAAGACATGTTAATGTAAAGAAACCCGTAGAGAATTTCTGTGAGTTTATTGGAGCCAAACCGCCAACAATCGCCAGGAAGCAGAACCTCAACGGATGGGGGTGATGCCCCGGAGAATGGGGGTTCCATCTGTGCTTACACATCACAATCGAAGGAGGGACGTGGGTGGGTGACAGGAAATCCACTGGGGACGGACCAGAGAGGCGGGAGCAAGCAGAGCGGGAAACCCCTGGGATTGGATAGAAAGTAAAATGATGGACACACGCTTAGGTGGGTGCAGGGACAATTCACATGACAATGAGGGGATCTGTGGTCTCGGTCCTGGCGCCCAGCACGGTAGGCTGTGCCCCGAGGGGTCCGGGAAAAGGGGAGTTACAAGGTACCCAGACATTCCAAGGGTGTGTTATCACAGAGGCCAAAAGACAGCCAGGCTCCGTGAAGGTCAAGGCTGACCTTGTCAGGGAAGATGCCGGCCTAGGACGTGACCCCCCACCCTCCCTGCTTCTCGTTCAAGTTTAATGTCAGACCGTCCTGTGGGGTGACGTTAGGTCTCTGAGTTTGCAAGGCCGCCAGGCAGGCCTCCCCTGAGTGGTCCGGTCACACGTGGCCCCTGTCATCCGCACTGGTCAGGGCACATGCCCGGGTTGTGGGCTCGATCCCCAGTGGGGGGTTGCGCAGGAGGCAGCTGATCCATGATTCTCTCTCATCATTGATGCTTCTCTCTCTTCCTCTCTCTGAAAGCAATAAAAGTATATATTTTTAAAAAGTATTTTGAAGTATGGTAGCAACGATACTTGGGTAAAAACTGCTGTTTGAATTTTAACCCTGCTATTCTGGCTTCTGCACACACTTACTTGCTTAAACAATAGGGTAGTTACCTCAGCTTCCAGACTGAGACCTGGAAACTCACATAAATCCATCCCACATCACAAAGGTAATTTTCCTGTGCCTGTGGACCAGAGCTACAGGAGATTGATTCCCACTGACTCAGTAGCTCCAGGAGTAGAAACTGTAGATAACCTTTAGAGATTACTAACTCTGCTGGATTCTGCTTCTGTAAAAAACTGCTTTTGCAAGATAGGGCCACATTCCAATGTCCAGCAGGATGTGGCTGGGAACCCCCCTGCGGGCTGTTCCCAGCATTTAGAATTTAGAACGAAGGAAAATTTTTGTGGTTTGGACCTTTAAAAAGACTGCCTACACCTGAAACGGCGCGGTCGAAGGGTGGACTGCGTGTGGTGCTCTCGCGGCCGTCCGGGCCAGCTCAGTAAATCCTTGCCTGCTTTTTTAATCAATCATCAGCCTCCAGTGGTCTTATTCTGACTCCAGGGTTCGACCCACAACATATTTTCTGAGAGATCAGACCTGTGGTTACCCGAGATGGAGGGCGGAGGAGGAGGGGGGTGGTACTCACTTGGCTTCGGTACTCATTTGCTTGCTAAAATAATAGAAGAGTTATTTTGATTTTCTGAACTTATGTATGATTGAATACTCCCGTGACGGCGGTTTGAATATCCCATTGATTGTGAGCTCACTGGTCATGGAAGCACATTCCTCTGGGACCCAGGACAGATAGCGATCCTAAACTGTCCCAGCAGCTACAGAGAACTGGGTTTCGGTTGACTCGGTGACCTCAGAATCTGGACAGCACAGTTATTCTAAAATTGCCCAGGTGGTCCCAGAGAATGCGTTTCCGTTGGTTCAGTGATTCATAGATACTTTAGATAACGGAGTTGCTCGATTTCACTTCTGTAAAAATGCTTTTTCTCAAAACAGGTTCCTCATTCCAGACCCAAAGATGCAATCAATACTGTTGTGGTTTTTGCGATATTCTGCCAACATAAGCCTGACGTAGTGAGCTGTTCTGTGATATTCTGCCTCTATAAGCCTGACGTAGTGAGCTGTTCGGGGCTGTGAGGTCTGGAGCGCTTTTGCCCCTCGTCAGCCGCCGGCTTTTTTAATAAATGGTTCCATGATTTGACTTTTTTTTTGAGGCGTCCTTTGTGAGATTCGGGGTACGACACAACACTTTATCACTTAATCAAAGCTAAACAAACCACGGTTCTCCGGTTTCATTGGGAAATAATTGTGAGACGATTTCCACGTGTAGACGACAGGGGCCAGGTGTGACTTGACCGCTCAGGGGAGGCCTGCCTGGTGGCCTTGCAGACTCAGAGACCTAACGTCACCCCACAGGACGGTCTGACATTAAACTTGAAGGAGAAGCAGGGATGGTGGGGGGTCACCTCCTAGGCCGTCATCTTCCCTGACAAAGGTTAGCCTTGACCTTCACGGAGCCCGGCTGTCTTTTGGCCTCTGTGATAACACACCCTTGGAATGTCTGGGTACCTTGTAACTCCCCTTTTCCCGGACCCCTCGGGGCACAGCCTACCGTGCTGGGCGCCAGGACCGAGACCACAGATCCCCTCATTGTCATGTGAATTGTCCCTGCACCCACCTAAGTGTGTGTCCATCATTTTACCTTCTATCCAATCCCAGGGGTTCCCCGCTCTGCTTGCTCCCGCCTCTCTGGTCCGTCCCCAGTGGATTTCCTGTCACCCACCCGCGTCCCTCCTTCGATTGCGATGTGTAAACACAGATGGAACCCCCATTCTCCGGGGCATCACCCCATCCATTGAGATTCTGCTTCCCGGCGAGTGTCGACGGTTTGGCTCCAATAAACTCACAGAAATTCTCTAACGGTTTGAGTGTGTGATGATAACACACAGTAGGTCCCGCTAACACCCATCCTCTGATGTGGACGCGAAGACCACAAATGCCCAGATCAGGGCCCTTGGGGTGGATCCCAGCTTCCCTGCTCACGCCCCCACAGTCAGGGAGTCCCTTACTGACCTTGCAGCCAAAGTTGGGGCCACACCCCAAGGGAGTGTCCTCTGGCCCCTCCCCCCCATTCCCGTGGGGCAGGCGGGGATCACTCCTCTGGAATTCCTGGAAGTGGACAGTGCCTCGCTCGGCCCCTCCCTGCCCCTCCCCACCCGCCCCCTGCACTCAGAGCACCTCTTCCAGAAAAAGGCGCCCTCTGCTTAATGCTTAATGTGAGCGAGCGGGAGGGGTGTGTGCTCACACCCACAAGACGCCTGACATGCCCCTTGGAGCCCAGTAGCCATCAGGGAGGAGAGCGCCCTGAGGCCCAGAGAGCAGGCGTGGCGAGTGCGGGGAGGAGGGTGAGCCGACCGGTGGGGCAGGGGAGCCACAGACTAGTGCCGATTCCGGGGGACTGACCACAGACTCAGAGATGTGGGCGACAGCCCCCCAGGCAGGGGCCACTACCCCAGACGCAGAGCCCGACTCCCCGCTCCCATCTGGGTCCCTGCCCACAGGGTCAGGGGTCAGCATTCAGCTGCTGTAGCTTCTGACGTCTGGCAACAAAGGATTCTTTTTCTGTTGTTTTTTTTAATCCTCCCCGAGGATATTTTTCTATTGATTTTTAGAGAGAGTGGAAGGAAGAGGGAGAGACAGAGACATCGATGTGAGAGACACACATCAATTGGTTGCCCCCTGCACGCGCCCCAATCAGGGCCAGGGAGCCTGCAGCCGAGGTCTGTGCCCTTGACCGGAATTGAACTCGGGACCCTTCAGTCCACAGGCCGGCGCTCTATCCACTGAGCCACACCGGCCGGGCGGGATGAGGGATTTCAAATGCAGGCGCTCAGGGGTGAGCAGCTCTAAGCCCAACCGCCTCCCCGGCATCTGGGGCCCCGGGGCCTCCCCGTCAGGTCAGCGTGAGAGAAAGAGGAGCCGCAGGTGGAGACACGGGAAGCCAGCCAGTGCGGAGCGGGTGGTCAGCCCCTGTCTGACCCCGCGACCTTCCCCGCCCCGGCTGGCATCTCCCTCCCAGGAGGCCTCCGGCTGCAGGGCGGCTCCCTCGACCTCCCTGCGGGGGGAGAGCTGACAGCAGGACACCTCCCAGGCAGGTCCATCGGGGGGATCGCCGCCTCCCTGAGCTGCTCACTGCTCACCTCCCGCCACAGGGCTAGAGGCCAGAGCTGGGAAAGGAGAGGGGACCCAGCACTTCCCTCTGGCACACGCACACGTAACCCCCACACACGTATAACCCAGCTACACACACACGTAACCCACACACGTAACCCAGCCACACACACATGTAAGCCACACACACATATAACCCCCCCACACACGTAACCCCACATGTAACCCCCACACACATAACCCAGCTACATGCACACATATGTAAACCCCACACACATAACCCAGCCACACACACACATGTAACCCACACACACACACTCACACGTAACCCAGACACACACATAGATGTAACCTATAACCCAGATATACACGTAACCCACACACATGTAACCTACACACACGTAACCTAGACACATACATATAACCCAGACACGTAGATACACAAGCACACATAACCCCTTGCACACACATAACCCAGACAGACACACACACACACATAACCCCCCCACACACACACAGGTACCCCCCCCACACACACACACACACGGGACCCAGACACACAAAAAGGAGGTGACACGGTCTACCTCCCGCCTCCGTCACAGCCCCGCCGTCCGTCTGTCCGTCACAACCGCCTCACCTGAGTGCCCGCAGCTTCTGGCGCATGGCCCAGGGCCGGCAGCGGATGTTGGCCATGAGGTCCTTCTGGAACTGCAGGCTCTGGAAGATCCGCTCGGGGTCGCTGCTGTCCCCCATGTCGGCAGGCAGGCTGTCCTCCCCTCCACTGCAGGGAGGGAGGGAGGGAGGGAGGGAGGGGGGCTGTCAGGGGCTGCGTCCAGCAACGCCCTCTTCCCGCCAGGGGTCGCTGCGGAGTCTGTGCAGCCTGCCCGGAGGGAGGGGGGAGGGAGGAGGGGAAGGGAGGGAGGAGGAGCACCTGCAGCTAGCAGCCAGGGACTCCCTCACTGGGGTGTCGGCGAGGACACCCCATCTCAGGATGAGAGATGCTCCCAGAAGGCGCCATGGAAGGAGACAAGAGGCTGCTCAGAGCGACGCTGCAAACCGCTTCTCCGGTGGCACCAGCTGGTCTCAGCGGCAGGACTCCCCTCCCCCCGACTCTGGTGCAAAGTACACAGAGCCGGCCTCGTGGCTCCGTGGCTGTGCGTCCACCCAGGAACCAGGAGGTCCGGGTTCGGTTCCAGTCAGGGCACACGCCCGGATTGCGGGCTGCATCCCCAGTGGGGTCCGTGATTCTCTCTGCTCATTGGTGTTTCTCTCTCTCTCTCCCTCTCCCTTCCTCTCTGAGATCAATAAAAACACACACCGAGTGGCCAGATGATGATGATCTCTGAACGCATAATAATCTGGCCACTAGAATAAAAGGCTAATATGCAAATGGTCCCCTCAACCAGGAGTTCAACCAGCAGGCAGGCCGGCCAACCGCCCAGGTCCCCTCCCCCTGGCCAGGCTGGCTGGACCCCACCCATGCACGAATTCATGCACCGGGCCTCTAATTATATATATATATATACACACACACACTGAGTGGCCAGATTATTATGCATTCAGAGATCATTGTCATCTGGCCACTCAGTGTATATCTAACAATGAAATAAAATAAAAATGGAAACCTAACGCTGGCCCCAGAGACCCCCTCGCCACCGTCCCACTTGGATTAATTCAAAATCTGCCCTCACGAAGGCAGAGTAGGAGCAGTTTCCGTGAACAGGAGACGCATGGGTGAGCATTTCAGAGGAACGGCTCTTTGGGAGAGTAATTTCTCCCCGTGCGGCAGCGCCATCCCAGGAACCCGGGGGCGCTAGTGAGTGCCCCCTCAGGTGGCATCTGTGCGGTCTGCCACGGCTGCTTCATCAGGGATACGCCTCACTATTATTTCATTATCACTGTTATTGTTCATCCCCAGCCGAGGACATTCTCCCATTGATTTTAGAGAAAGTGGAAGGGAGGGGAGAGACAGAGACAGCGATGGGAGAGAAACGCATCGGTGGGTTGCCTCCTGCACGCGCCCTGACCACGGCCCAGGCCGGGGAGGAGCCTGCCACCGGGGCCCGTGCCCTTGACCGGAATCGACCCCGGGAGGCCGGCGCTCTATCCACTGAGCCACACTGGCCGGGGCCCCGGGTACGCTTTGAAACAGGAAGACAACACCACCCTCCGCTTCCCCGCAGGTTAGAGGGTTTTCCCGTTGGAAGAACAGTTTCGCCCAAGGCCTCTGAGCGCAGGGCGGGCTCGTCTGCTCTGTAAACACGTAGCAAGTGCGAGCAGACCCGGCTCCCCCGCAGCGCGCAGCCTCTGCCCGCGGACGCCCGCTTTATGAAGACGGATAGTATCCTCTCTCTGTGCCGCCGCGGCCGGAGCTCAGGGCAGGCACCCCGGGCGCCTGTGGCCTGGCCGGCAGGGAGCCAGGGGGCCGCAGGGGTGGGGACCCGGGCCCCTGGCTAGGAAGTGGGCAGCGCTGTTCCCCCCACCCCCGCCTGCACCTGCGGAGGCTGCCCGGTGGCAGGTGCACGGGAACCTGGAGGAGGGGGTGTGTGACTGAGCAGGATGCCGACTCGGCCCTCAGGTCAGATGCTAGCGAGCTCCCCACCCCCCTCCCCCCCGACACCTCTGCCCTGGCTGCAACCCCACTCTGCCCGGCTCACCTGAGCAGCAGGGACTCCGGGCACAGGTAGTGCTGGCTGGCATTTCTCCGGGTGCCTCTGGGGCACTGGGACGCCCTGGAGGGTGTCATGGAGCAGAGAGGTGGCGGGGATCCCTAGGGACAGGCAGGGTCTGCTCAGGAAGTTTCTGGACGGGCTGCCAGCTGTTCCCCTTCTTTTCCCAGAGCAGGACTGCCTGTGGCTGCGGCTGAGCAGGGAGAGGCCAGAGGCCACTATGAATATGTATGATCCTCATGAATATGCATATTGCTCGTGAATATTAATGTTACTCATGAATATGAATGCTTATCACAAATATGAATGTTAAGGTGGGGGCAGCAGCGGACACTGGCCTGAGTCTGGCCGTCCAGGTGGTGGGCGTGGCCAGGTGATATAGGCATCACCCAGGATTCACATTTGGGAAGTCTGGGCCCAGACAGGGCTCTGTGGTTTGCAAAGCACCGCACACCGGTTACCACGACTGGTGTCCACAAAACACCGAGGACTAGGCAAAGCATAGCTAGGGCAAGAAAGTTACTCTTTACAAGCTATTGATGTGAGGAGTTTTGATGATGACTGGGAAGAGGGGTTCTGAATGTGATCATATTTGTCTGTGGGCTGTTGATGGGTTCCTTGGTCTCATTATCAGAAATTCCCTCTGAAGTCGGCCAGGCACCCAGGTGTAAGGCGAGGCCGTGGGCGCGGGACCCCGGTTCCCTTCCCTGGCACCTCCCTGGCTCCGGCTCCTCGGGCTCCCAGGGCCCAGGCAAGAGGAAACGAGGGTGGGGGACGCCAGGGGCAAATTTCCTGCACGCACGGGACTTCCTCTCTCAATCTGGTTAGAGGCTTCAGATATGCTGGATGACTTAACTGAAGCCAGCACATCTGTAATAATCTGTAATAATAAAAGCGTAATATGCTAATTAGACCAGCCATCTTCCGGATGTCCATCTTCCTTCTGGACAAAGCCATGGTGGTGGGGGCCAAGGCAGAGGCAGTTAGAGGCCATCAGGCTGGCAGGGGAGAACAGTTAGGGGTGAGATCAGGCTGGCAGGGGTTAGGGGCGACCAGGCCAGCAGGGGAGGGCAGTTGGGGGCATTAGTCAGGCAGGCAGGTGAGTGGTTAGGAGCCAGTGGTCCTGGATTATGAGAGGGATGTCTGACTGCCTGTTTAGGTGGGATCGGGCCTAAACCAGCAGTCGGACATCCCCCAAGGGTCCCAGACTGGAGAGGGTGCAGGCTGGGCTGAGGGACACCCCCACCCCCCGCTCTGTGCACGAATTTCGTGCACCTGGCCTCTAGTCCTATATAATAAAGAGGTGATATGCAAATTGACCGTCACTCCAACACACAAGATGGCTGCCCACATGTGGTCAAAGATGGCCACCCCCATGTGGACACAAGATTGCTGCCACAAGATGGCCTGCAGGGGAGGGCAGTTGTGGGGAACCCAGGCTGGCAGGGGAGGGCAGTTAGGGGCAATCAGGCCAGCAGGGGAGCAGTTAAGAGTTGATCAGGCTGGCAGGGAGGGCAGTTAGACATCAATCAGGCAGGCAGGCGAGCGGTTGGGAGCCAGCAGTCCTAGATTGTGAGAGGGGTCCCAGATTGGAGAGGGTGCAGGCTGGGATGAGGGACACACCCCTCCCGCCCATGCATGAATTTCGTGCACCGGGCCTCTAGTCTGTAATAATAAAAGCATAATATGCAAATCAACCGAATGGCCGAACAGTGGAATGACTGTCCAGACAACCACGCTACGACACCCACTGGCACCAGGCCAGCCTACACAGGTGCAGTGCGATTGGTTGGGGGCCCAGCCATCACCCCATGATCGCCCCGCAGAGGAGACACAGGCCACCTTCCAGCAGGATGATCAATCAGGGGGCTCCCTGTTCACCCCAAAGAGGGAGGCCCAGGCCACCGAACAGCGGGCTGCACAGGGTGGGCGGGGCCTCCCTCTGCTGGGGGAGGGGAGCGATCCATCACGGGGCTCCCAGACTGTGAGAGGGCTCAGGCCAGGCTGAGGGGAATCCCCACCCCCAGTGCACGAATTTCGTGCACCGGGCTTCTAGTGTCTATATAATTTGTTGTTGTTGATCCTCCCCAGAGGATATTTTCCCATTGAATTTTAGGGAGAGTGGAAGGGAGGGGGAGAGACAGAGAGAAACATTGATGTGAGAGAGACACATCAATGGGTTGCCTCCTGCACGTACCCCGACCAGGGCCTGGGCAGGGGAGGAACTTGCCACCCAGGTACGTGCCCTTGACTGGAACAGAACCCGGGGCCCTTTGCTCCGCAGGCCGACGCTCTGCCCACTGAGCCCCACTGGCCAGGGCCAGCATGTGTCTATAGATAAAACGACTAAAAATCCCTCAAACGCTGACAAGGTGCACCTTTTTTAAAAACTCAGGGTCCAGTGTCAAAATGAGCGAACCCTATGATTTTCCCGACCAACTGGGGACGGGATGTGGTGCTGGGAGAAGGAGGAGAAGGAGGGGGAGGGAGTCACAGGCTAAACCTGTTTGTACGACACACAAATCGCTTTCAGTCTGGAAAACAAAATGGGTAAAATTGCGTTATCAGTCCCAGGAGGGCGGAACAGACGCCGGCCGGCCGAGGGCATAGCTTACAGAACACAGACATCCACGCCCCGCGTCCTCGGTTACACCAGCCTGTTCCCCTCCTAAGTGAATTCTATCCGAGGCGCGGACGGCCCCCAGCACATCCCGGTCCCGCCGGCCACGCCCGGCGCCCTTGCCTGAGACACCAAGGTGGTAGCTCTGGGTCTCACAAGGCCGACATTCCATCTCAGAAATGTGTGGACACGCCCGTTACCTGGCTCCCGTGGCCCAAAGCTTCCCTTGGAAGGTGAGAGATGGGCTCGGGGTCTGGAAAATGCTCCTCAGGGAAGAGGCTCAGGAATAAACTGCCTCTGCCCTGGCCCGTGTGGCTCAGTGGATAGAGTGCCGGCCTGCGGACTGAAAGGTCCTGGGTTCGATTCCGGTCAAGGGCATGGACCTTGGTTGCGGGCACATCCCCAGTGGGGGGCGTGCAGGAGGCAGCTGATGGATGTTTCTCTCTCATCAATGTTTCTAACTCTCTCTCCCTCTCCCTTCCTCTCTGTAAAAATCAATAAAATATATATATTTTTAAAAATAGACTGTCCGAGCATGTGGATAGCAACGCCATTGGTGGAGGCATGAGAACGAGTGATTTTGTTGTTGAATTTCCCCCCAAACCAGCAGCTTGAACCTGGGCAGACGCCCTGAGCGCTGGGGCCACATGATGCTCCACTCACTTAGACAGCCCGGGCTTAGCGACTTCTTTTTATTGTTTTATTTAAAAAATACATTTTCATTGATGTCAGAGAGGAAGGGAGAGGGAGAGAGGGAGAGAAACATCCATGATGAGAGAGAATCACAGATCCGCCGCCTCCTGCTTGCCCCCTACTGGGGATCGAGCCCGCAACCCGGGCATGTGCCCTGACAGAATCGAACCTGGGACCCTTCTGTCCGCAGGCCGACGCTCTATCCACTGAGCCACACCGGCCAGGGCTGGGCTCAGTGATTTCATAAGATCTACTGTCATGGCCATCATTCGCTTCGTTTAAAGTCACCGTGAAAGCCGGCTCTGAAGGCATTTCTGAGAGCAAACCTGACTCAGGCAGAGCCGTCCGAAAGGAAGTCGATGCCTGTCTAGGTGCATGCAGACCCACTGTGTGCTCGTCGATGATCGGCTGCGAGAATGGTTCTAAAAAGGCCTCCGTCTTCTAAGAGCCTGGGCATCCATGAACCAAACCTAAACAGCAGCCGATAGACACAGGGAACTTAATGGGGGGGCTGTGTTCACCTAGTCATCTGGGGTGTGAGGTCCAGAGACATGGGTGGGCATTCCCAGAGGCTCCTGGGAAAGCAGGCCGGTCCCCACAAGACTGTGCTCTCCTTGAACAAGGAAGCTTGGTCAGGGGTGTCTTCCATGCGGTGCAAAGATGAAGGTGCCCTATCCAGTGTGGCTCAGTGGATAGAGCGTCGGCCTGCAGACTAAAGGGTCCTGGGTTCAATTCCAGTCAAGGGTTTGATTCCGGTCAAGGGCACATGCCTGGGTTTTGGGCTCGATCCCCAGTAGGGGGCCTGCAGGAGGCAGCCAATCCAGGATTCTCTCTCATCATGGATGTTTCTCTCTCTCTCTCTCTCCTCCCCCTCCTCTCTGAGATCAATAAAATATATTTTTAAAAAAAGAAAGAAAGAAAGAAAAGAGGAAGTTGAACTGCCCCGATGGTGAGAGGGTCTTAGGACTGCCTACCCTGCCAGTCTGGAGACTGGGATCCTGCAGACGTGGGATCTGTCGTACGTGATTAACACCTAGGTTTGAAAGCTGTTTGTTGATTGGAAAATTTAAAAAATATATAATTGTACTAGAAGCCTTCCTTCCCCTGGTTGCTGGCACTGGTTTTCCTCCAGCACCCGGGACCCAGGACTTCACTCTGACCGCCACTTTCAGTCTTTGCTCCAGTCGGAACACCACTCCTGTAGCTCCCTCTGCCCCCACCCCACCCTTCCCCTCATAGTAGGCATCCCAGCCCACCCGGCCGCTCTGCACCTGCATGTGTGCTGCCCAGAGGCCTAGAGCGGCTGGGGGTGGGGCCACCACCATATTTGTTGGGTTAATTTGCATACTCACTCCTGATTGGCTGACAGGCGTTGCGAAATGACGGTCAATTTGCATATTTCTCTTTTATTAGTGTAGATTGATTTCAGAGAGGAAGGGAGAGGGAGAGGGAGATAGAAACATCCATGATGAGAGAGAATCATGGATCGGCTGCCTCCTGCATGCACCCCACTGGGGATCGAGACCGCTACCCAGGCATGTGCCCTGACCAGGAATCGAACCCAGGACCCTTCAGTCTGCAGGCTGATGCTCTATCCACTGAGCCACACTGGCCAGGGCTGTTGATTGGAAATTTTAAGTGAAGGTGCATCACTCCGTAACAGGCCCAGAGCAGACAGCTGAGCGAGTGTGGCTGGGATGGCCACGGGTGGGTGGTGTGAGAGTGACCCCTGAGAGCAGGGCCTGGTGGTATGGGTCCAGGTGGCCCCGCGGGCTCGCTGGGCCTGCAGACACTGCCACCCGTGACCTGGTGACCTCCCCGGACAGGACTGGCAGAGGCCTCTGCTTCCCCTGCCGGCTCCGCTGCCATCCACAATCCTGTAAACAAATTAATTCCCCCGGGGGACCTCTGAGAGCATCCTAAACGCATCATCATTTCTCTGCATAAAGGCCGCTGCGCAGGAGAGCCGTCAGGGAACCAGCTTCCGATGGTCCCCAAGTGGCCAGGGAGCGGAGAGGCGGCAGGCAAAGTGCACCAGGTTGGCTGGCTCCGGCCTGGGACCCACTTACTCTGAAAGCTGGGCGGCCCCTTCCCTGTTCCTCCCTCCTGTCGGCCCGCAGCAGGGGGCCTTGCGCCTTCATGAGAAAGCTCTAGCCCTCCTGAAGGGCCCTGGGTTTGAGTCCGGTCAAGGGCAGGTGCCTTGATGGCAGGCTCCTCCCCGGCCCGGCCCTGGTTGGGGCGTGTGCAGGAGGCAACCCATCCATGCGTCTCTCTCCCATCGATGTTTCTCTCTGTCTCTCCCTCTCTCTTCCACTCCCTCTAAGCATCAATGGGGGGAAAAAACAGAAAATAAGAAACAAGCCGAAACCGGTGTGGCTCAGTGGATAGAGCGTCAGCCTGTGGACCAAAGGGTCCGGGGTTCGATTCTGGTCAAGGGCATGAACCTTGGTTGCAGGCACATCCCCAGTGGGGGGCGTGCAGGAGGCAGCTGATCGATGTTTCTAACTCTCTATCCCTCTCCCTTCCGCTCTGTAAAAAACCAATAAAACATATTTAAAAAAAGAAAAGAAGAAACAAGAAAGAAATAAAAAATTACCAAATCCATGGAAAAATATCCTTGGGTGAGGATTAACCAAAAGAAAAAAAAAAGGAAAGGGCTGGCGGTCAGGCGGCTGGAGATGGGGATTGTGGGCGCTGGGCAGACCCGGGTTCGATTCCGGTCAAGGGCACGGACCTGGGTTGCAGGCTCCTCCCCGGCCCGGGCCCGGGTCGGGGCACGTGCAGGAGGCAACCCATCAATGTGTCTCTCTGTCTCTCCCTCTCTTTTCTGCTCTCTCTAAAAAATCAATGGAGAAATATCCTCAGGGGAGTATTCACAAAACAATAAAAATAAAAAATTAAGCCCTACCGGTGTGGCTCAGTGGATAGAGAGTCGGAAGGGTCCCAGGTTTGATTCCGGTCAAGGGCATGGACCTTGGTTGTGGGCACATCCCTAGTGGTGGGCGTGCAGGAGGCAGCTGACCAATATTTCTAACTCTCTATCCCTCTCCCTTCCTCTCTGTAAAAAGTCAATAAAAATATATTTTAAAAATAAGAAATTAAAAATTAAAAACTAAACTATTCTAAAAAGAAAGAGCATTTGAAAATACAATAGTGTCCACTGCAGGAGGGGAAAAGCTCTAAGCTACCCTTCCAGTAGCAAATCCTTTATGCGATGTCTTTTGTTCAAATGACATGTTGACTGTGATGACCTGGAATAATGGTGACAGCAGCCGGGGCTATTGAGCGCCCCCTGGTGGCTGTTTGCGGCTGTTCACTAAGACCGCCCTCTGGGTCGTTATTATTATTTTTCAAAATATATTTTATTGATTTTTTCCAGAAAGGAAGGGAGAAGGATAGAGAGTGAGAAACATCGACGAGAGAGAAACATCCATCAGCTGCCTCCTGCACACCCCCACTGGGATGTGCCCACAATTCAGGTCCATGCCCTTGACCGGAATCGAACCCGGGACCCTTCAGTCCTCAGGCCGACGCTCTATCCACTGAGCCACACCGGTTAGGGCTGGGTTGTTATTTTTTAAAAATATATTTTCACTGATTTCAGAGAGGAAGGGAGAGGGAGAGAGAGAGAGAAAGAGAGAAACATCCATGATGAGAGAGCATCACGGATCGGCTGCCTCCTGCACGGCCCCCACTGGGGATCGAGTCTGCCCCCCGGGCCTGTGCCCTGAGCGGAATGGAACCGTGACCTGGTTCCTAGGTCGACGCTGAACCTCGGAGCCACGCTGGCCGGGCCATGCAGTCTTTGCTGATGTGACCGGTGGCCCAGGCCCATTCTGTGACCCACGCCTCCTGGGAAGTCCTGGCTCGGGGATGCCAGTCCCTATAGGATGACAGCTCGCCCCCAACCTCCTGCGAGGCCCCGGAGTGGGCCTTTCTGGTCCTTGAACCCCGACGGCTGCCTACACCCACCCAGGCCCGTCTCACGCACCCCCAGCCCTCACCTCCCCTGCGGCTTCGTGACCTGGCTGTGAACCCCACAGGAAATGGACAGATGCCCCACCCGCCGTGTCTGGTGTGGGAACCGGAGGAACTGGACGGGGGGGAGGGGGCTGGGGGCCACGGGACAGCCTCGCTCAGTGACATCATGAGCCCAACCACCCCCCGATTTGCAGGAGAATCCTGACTCCCAGTGAGGGAAGCATCGAGGCACTGGGTCTGCAGGCCACAGCCCCCCTCCCTGTCACCCCCTCCCTGTGTGACGGGGTCCTCGGATCCGGCCGGGGCTCGGCCCCTGGGGGCACAGCACTCATGACTTGGCACACTTTGGGGGGGGGCAGGCTGCGTGGGCCATCAGAGATTCTCCTCCATGATAACTAAGGGACCCAGGGGGACCCCCAGGCTGCACCCCCAATCTTCAGGTTCTCGGACCTCAGAGCTCTCGAGGGAGAAGCTGAAGTGGAGATGCAGGAACCGCCTCCTGGTCCTCTGATGCAGTGAGGACAGAGGCAGGGACTCCCCTGACCGGGACTGGAGGAGAGCAAGCGGAGAAATTGGTCCTGGGGTACAGAGCCGGACCATTCCCTCCGCCTTCACCGTCCGACTGGGAAAGATGCTCCTGTGATGGCCACCTGTGCCCAGGCCTCGCCCACGCCGGGGTGGGCAGGTAGGAGGGGCGCCTGGGGTGTAAGAGCCAGAGCGCATAGGGATGGCCCCCTCCCCGCCTGCCTGCCGCCTGCTATTCAGCCCCCTACTCCCCCCACGGGGCCGGGGGGGCCGGGCCACCTTATTCCAGAGACCAAATGGGCCCTGGCTGCTGTGGCTCAGTGGGTAGAGCGCCGGCTTGTGGACTGAAGGGTCCCGGGTTTGATTCCGGTCAAGGGCACGTATCCAGGTGGTGGGCTCAATCCCCAGTGTGGGGTGTGCACGATCCCCAGTGAGGCAGCTGATCCGTGATTCTCTATCATCAGTGATGTTTCTCTCCCTCTCTCTCCCTCTCTGAAATCAATAAAAATTATAATAATAAAAGCATAATATGCTCATTAGACCGGACGTCCTTCTGGACAACCTTTTGGACAAAGCGGGGCTGAGAGGGAAGCCCGGGTCCCAGGTGCCAGAGGGAAGCAGGTGCCTGCCGGCAGCCAGGGGAAGCAAGGCCTACTCTTGCACAAATTTTGTGCATTGGGCCTCTAGTATATATACACTGAGTGGCCAGATTAGTATGATCTCTGAATGCGTAATAATCTGGCCACTCAGTGTGTGGGTGTGTGTGTGTGTGTGTATTAGAGGCCCGGTGCATGAATTCATGCATGGGCCGGGTCTGGCCAGCCTGGCCAGGGGGAGGGGACATGGGCAGTTGGCTGGCCTGCCTGCTGGTCGAACTCCTGGTTGAGGGGACTATTTGCATATGAGCCTTTTATTCTATAGGATGTACACTGAGTGGCCAGAGTATTGTGCGTTCAGAGATCATCGTCATCTGGCCACTCGGTGTGTGTATATACATTAAAAGGAGACTGAATGGTGCTCTCAGCTCCACCCCGTGAGGGTCCAGCTGGCTGGCATTCCTCCCACTCCAGCCGACACCCCTGGGGAGTCTGCCCCTCTGGGCCCTGCACGGCCCCGCCCACAGGCGGTCACACGGGAGCTGCTGTTCCTGAAGCTCCGCGGGAAACAGAGCCCTGCGCTCTGAGGCTCGGGCCTCCATGTGACAGCCGGAGGAGGCTGGCCTTAAACTTCGGGGAAGGCCTTTCTCCCAAAGCTCTAAGCACAGGCAGTTCCGGCGACGACGCCCCAGGACTGGGACGACGGCGGCATCTGGCGGCTGAAGCCGGTACTGCAGCCGCTGCACATGACGGGAGGCCCCTGCAGGTCTACTCGGCGGTCACTGCTGGTCACGGGACATGCACGCACACATATGCATGTTCACGCGCACACAGAACACACACATACATGGCATACACACGTGTGCACATGCACACACGTGCACGCACACACACACCTTGTTAACTTCGTCCAGCAGGGCAGTTCCACCAGCCGTTGGAAAGGGGATTAATTTCTTTTCTTTTTTTTAAAGTGTGATTCTTTTGATTCTTTTTCTTTCTTTACCAGTTTTCAGAATAATCAGTCAGTCCCTTAGGATTCTCTCAAGGAGCTTTTTAATTTTTTTTATCGCTATGAACTCAACAAATTGGATGGATTCCAATCCACTGCATTTATTCGTCTTCATCTTTTTTTTTTTTTAACTCCTCACCTGAGGATATTTTCCCAGTGATTCTTAGAGAGAGTGGAAGGGAGAGGGAGAGAGAGAGAAGAGAGGAACATCGACATGAGAGACACGTTGATGGGTTGCCTCCTGCAGGCGCCCTGACCAGGGCCCGGGCCAGGGAGGAGCCTGCCACCAAGGTCCGTGCCCGTGACCAAGAATCAAACCTGGACCCTTCAGTCCCCACGCCGGCACTCTATCCACTGAGCAACACCGGCCAGGGCGGTGACCACGTGATTTAGAACCCAAATATTAAAGTTACAGGCTCGCTTGCGTATTCCTGCCTGGTCCAAAGATCATTCCAAAAATTGCTTTCCTTTAAAACCACCGTGTGGGGACGCGGTGCAGATTTCCATGGCGCGGACCAGGCTGAAGTCCACACTGGCACGAGCCGCTCTGTATTGTTGGGAGGGCCTGGGTGTCGTCATCGGACAGTGCAATTCAGTGTACTGTGGCTTTAAGAGTCCACTGCCGCCCTGGCCGGTGTGGCGCAGTGGATAGAGCGCCGGCCTGTGGACCAAAGGGTCCCGGGTTCGATTCCACTCAAGGGCACATACCTGGATTGCAGGCTCCTCCCGGGCCTGGGCCCTGGTCGGGGCGCGTGCAGGAGGCAACCCCATGGACGTGTCTCTCTCCCAGAGATGTCTCTCTCTGCCTCTCCCTCTGCCTTCCACTCTCCCTACAAATCCATGGAAAAATATCCTCGGGGAGGATTCACAACAACAAAAGACAAGCCATAGTTGAGGGATGAGCACCAAATTGCAAACTATCCGACTCCCTCGACTCTGTGGTCCCACCAGGATGAATCTAGCCCACATTCTTAATAAAAAAATCTGGAAACTGATTTTCACACAAGAATGTTAATTGTGGTGTTATTAAAGATAATGAAAAATTGGAGGCAGAGAAATATCAACAATTATGGAAATGATTAAGAAAACGGAAGTGCATCTAATTCATGGATTCCCCCCCTTCCTCCCCCAGCCAATTAAAAAGACCATTGAGCCCTGGCTGGCTTGGCTCGGTGGATAGAGCGTCGGCCTGCAGACTAAAGGGTCCCAGGTTCGATTCCGGCCAAGGGCACAGGCCCGGGCTGTGGGCTCAGTCCCCCGTAGGGGCGTGCAGGAGGCAGCCGATCCATGATGGTCTCTCATCATGGAGGTTTCCAGCTCTATCTCCTTCTCACTTCTTCTCTGAAATCAATAAAGAAATAAAAAAGATGAAAAATAAATAAAGAAATAAAAAGACTATCGATTGTGAAATATGGATATTGTAGGAAAACGCGGCCCGGCCGGCGTGGCTCAGCGGTTGAGCATCAGTCTGTGAACCAGGAGGTCACAGTTCGATTCCCGGTCAGGGCACAGGCCCAGGATCCCCAGCAGGGGGCGTGCAAGAGGCAGCCTATCCATGATTCTCTCATCATTGATGTTTCCCTCTCTCTCTCTCTCTCTCTCTCTCCTTCCTCTCTGACATCAATTTAAAAAATATTTTTTAAAAAGAAAAGTGCGAAAAAAAAAAAAAAGAAAGAAAAGTGCGCCCGACATAAATGCCTACCTTAGTGAATTATCACAGAATCCACCCCCCTCACTCACCTCAAACGAAGCATTGCTGGAATCCCGCTGGTTCTCGCCATGTGTCTCCTCTGAGCAAGAGGAATTGTGTGAGACTGGGAAGAATGCTAATCCTGCCAACACCTCAGCCCTGGCTCTGAGCCACAGGATCTGTTCGAGGAGGAGAGACAGGGACGCCGAGGGGGCCTGTCCCAGCTGCTCAGCCTGGGCGGCGTGGGCAGGGCCTGGCGTGAGAGTGCCGCCCCTGGAGCCGGGGGAGGGGCGGTCCAGGGGACCCAGCTTTTCACACACAGGGTCTGACATCCACAGGTTCATTGGAACATTCATCTCCTCATTCGTTAAACAGGGGGAAGCCCTGGCCCGTGTGGCTCAGTGGATAGAGCATCGGCCTGCGGACCGAAGGGTCCAGGGTTCGATTCCAGCCAAGGACAAGTACCTCGGTTTCAGGCTCCTCCCTGGCCCGGGCCCTGGTCCGGGCATGTGCAGGAGGCAACCCATCGATGTGTCTCTCTCACATCGATGTTTCTCTCCGTCTCTCCCTCTCGCTTCCACTCTCTCTAATATCAATGGGAAATATTCTCAGATGAGGATTAATAAACAAAAAAGTTAGCCCTGACTGGTGTGGCTCAGTGGGGAGCGTCGGCCTGTGGACTGAAGGGTCCTGGGTTTGATTCCAGTCAAGGGCATGTACCTTGGTTTTGGACTCGATCCCCAGTAGGAGGTGTGCAGGAGGCAGCTGATCTATGTTTCTCATCAATGTTTCTAACTCTCTGTCCCTCTCCCTTCCTCTCTGTAAAAATTCAATAAAATATATATTTTTAAAAGAAAATAAATTAAAACAGAGGGAACAAGACCCACCACCTAGCGTGCAGTAAGCGTTAAATGAGATACTATTTGTGAAAGCAGAAGAAGCTATGCCCATGACCTGGAAAATACCCGTGGCTCTGGGTCTAGGTCGGTGTGGCCACCAGAGGGCGTGTCTCTCAGCCCCTCCCAGGGCACCACTCACGGGCCTCACTCAGGTCTCATTGGTCCAGGACAAGGCCTGAGCGTCCGGCCTGTGGACTGAAGGGTCCCGGGTTGCGGGCACATCCCCAGTAGGGGGTGTGCAGGAGGCAGCTGATCAATGTTTCTCTCTCATTGATGTTTCTAACTCTCTCTCCCTCTCCCTTCCTCTCTGTAAAAAATCAATAAAATCTATAATAATAAAAGAGTAAAATGCTAATTAGATCTTCTGGACGTCATTCTGTACATCCTTCTGGATGAAGCCACGACAGCAGGGGCCAAGGCAGAAGCAGTTAGAACCAATCAGGCAGGTATTCAGAGTGGTTAGGGGCGATCAGGCAAGCAGGCAGAGTGGTTAGGGGTGATCAGGCAAGCAGAGTGGTTAGGGGTGATCAGGCAGGCAGGCAGAGTGGTTAGGGGCAATCAGGAAGGCAGAGTGGTTAGGGGTGATCAGGCAGGCAGGGAGAGTGGTTAGGGTAATCAGGCAGGCAGGTGAGCAGTTAGGGGTGATCAGGCAGGCAGAGTGGTTAGGGGTGATCAGGAAGGCAGGGAGAGTGGTTAGGGGTGATCAGGCAGGCAGGCATAGTGGTTAGGGGCAATCAGGAAGGCAGAGTGGTTAGGGGTGATCAGGCAGGCAGGCAGAGTGGTTAGGGGCAATCAGGAAGGCAGAGTGGTTAGGGGTGATCAGGCAGGCAGGGAGAGTGGTTGGGGTAATCAGGCAGGCAGAGTGGTTAGGGGCGGTCAGGCAGGCAGGCAGGTGAGCAGTTAGGAGCCAGCAGTCCTGGATTGTGAGAGGGTGCAGGCCAGGCTGAGGAACCCTCCCCCCGCCCCCTGCCCTGTGCATGGATTTCATGCACCGGGCCTCTAGTATATATGTTTTTTAAAAAGCATCCGGGGTTTGACAAGCTCCCCAGGTGACGGGCCGTGGTATCATGGCATCCTCGCCCGCTGAGCACAGTTAAAAGAGCAGGGACGGCTCCCCGGTCTCCGTGTCCCTGCGTGGCTGCACCGGCAACTGGGGTGTTGCTCCCAGAAAAGCACAGAAAGAGCAACACGGTCAGCAAACGTGTGAACACGGCTCTTGAAATAACCCTTCCAGATGCCCGAGGCAGCAGCAGGGAGGAGAGAGCCGAGAGAGGAGCCGCAGGGATCCCGCACGGATCCCAGCTTTGTGTGAGCGGCAAACGAGCCGATCGCCCAGCCTAGGTGGGGCTGTTTTTATCCCCTTTTCGGGGCTCTGCTTCCTGCAGCGAGTTCTCCCGCTGCTGCAACATAGCTCAGCCATGAGGCCATCGGAACACGCACCCGTGAGGCCAAAGGGGGCGTGCGGCTCCTCCTGCAGGCCAGCCCCAGCTCTCTCAGCTCCCCTCCCCTCACTTCCCGTTGCTGTCATCTGCTATTTACTTTTTTCTTTTCTTTCTTGAAACATATTCGTATTGATGGCAGAGAGGAAGGGAGAGGGAGAGGGAGAGAGAGAGAGAGAGAGAGACATCCATGATGAGAGGGAATCACGGATCCGCTGCCTCCTGCATGCCCCCCACTGGGGATCGAGCCCACAAACTGGGCATGTGCCCTGAGCGGGAATCGAACCCAGGGCCCTTCAGTCCCCAGGCCGAGGCTCTAGCCACTGAGCCACACCAGCCAGGGCTTTGCCCCCATTCATGCTCCTAGAGTGGGTTCCACAACACTCACATGGTGATGTGACACAGTGAATAACACGGACAGCCGCCATTCTGTAACTTAGGGATCAGAGAAGCCATTTAATGAATGCAGGAAATGGAACACCTTTACGGAAACATACACGGAGTGGCCAGATGATGATGCTCTCTGAACGCATAGTCATCTGGCCACTCAGTGTCTGTCCTACAGAATAAAAGGCTAATATGCAAATTGTCCCCTCGACCAGGAGTTCGACCAGCAGGCAGGCCGGCCAACCACCCACGTCCCCTCCCCCTGGCCAGGCTGGCCGGACCCCACCCATGCACGAATTCATGCACTGGGCCTCTAATATATATATATATATATATATGCTGAGTGGCCAGATTATTATGCATTCAGAGATCATAATAATGTGGTCACTCAGTGTATAGCCCTACTAAAAATGCAAAAAAATAATCCCTAGCTTGTGTGGCTCAGTGGATAGAGTGTCAGCCTGTGGACTCAGGTTCCTGGGTTCGAATCCCAGTCAGGGCACATGCCCGGGTTGCAGGCTCGATCCCCAGTGTGGGGCGTGCAGGAGGCAGCTGATCCATGATTCTCTCTCATCATGGGTGTTTTTCTCTTTCTCTCCCTCTCCCTTGCTCTCTGAAATCAATAAAAATATATTTAAAAAATAAATAAAAATGCGACAAGTATTTTTTCGTACAACAAAAGATAGAAAGGAAATCAACATTGACTGACAACTGGGAAAATATTTGAAGCAAGTGTAATTGATGTGTCAGTTCCGCTGAACCTGCAAATAGTCCACCCTCTCCCCCATGCACCCCCCCCAAAAAAAATAAGTGGCCTAATGCTGCTCTCTCCTCTTCAGTGCTTTCGGGGCCTCCACGCCCATAAACGCTGGCTTACTTCCTATTAGGCATTGAGCACTTAGGGCCGGCCCGTTACCAGAAGATGGGAATGAGATTCCTGTAAGTGGTTATGGCCCACAGATGCTACGCCTTTGCCGTCCTTTCCCGGCCTGAGCACGCTGGTACCCAACAGCTGAGGAATTCCGCATCCCGTCACCAGGGAGCAGAAGCATCCTGTTACCATGGGGCCGTGGGATTAGGGCTCCGATCCACCAGTCACGTTTTGCTTCTTAAGAGAATATGGAGCCCAGCCAGTGTGGCTCAGTGGTTGAGCATCGACCTATGAACCAGGAAATCCCAGTGGGATTCCCCGTCAGGGCATCGATTCTGAAGGCGATGAAATACATACATCTCCTTAAGAGAAACACACACACATCATGGATGTTTCTCTCCCTCTCCCTCTCCCTCTCCCCCTCCCTCTCCCTCTCCCTCTCCCTCTCCCTCTCCCTCTCCCTCTCCCTCTCCCTCTCCCTCTCCCTCTCCCTCTCCCTCTCCCTCTCCCTCTCCCTCTCCCTCTTCCTCCCCTTCTCCCCCCTCTCCATTCCCTTCCCCTCTCCCTCTCCCTGCCTCTCTGAAATCAATAAAAAAAAATTTTTAAAAAAGAAATATAAGAATTTAGAAGCAGAAGCAGAGACACAGAAGCATCAAACTGACTGTCAAACCTCAGAGGGCAGGCGGAGAGGGTGGGTAAGAGATCAATCGAAGAACTTGTATGCATGCATATAAGCACAACCAAAAGACACAGGCACCAGGGGGTGAGGGCTGGGGGCGGGGCGCCTGGGAGCGGCCCCGGAAGGTCAATGGAGGGAAAGAAATACTGTTGTAGCTATGCAAAGGCGGGGGAGGGGGGTAACTGAAATATTAGGGGGACCACTCGGTAAAGTATAGGATTGTCTACCCGCTATGCTGTGCACCTGATACTCATGCAGAATGATATTAAAATAAAATAAAATACCAGTAATAATAACAATCATAACAATAAAGAGAGCTTGGCATCTATTTAAAAAAAGAATTTAGAAGTCAAACATAGGTGCCCTGGCTTGTGTGGCTCAGTGGGTAGAGCGTCCGCCTGCGGACTGAAGGGTCCCGGGTTCGATTCCCGGTCAAGGGCACCTGCCCGGTTGCAGACTTGAGCCCCAGTAGGAGGTGTGCTGGAGGCAGCCGATCCATGATTCTCTCTCATCATGGATGTTTCTCTCTCTCGCTCCCTCTCCCTTCTTCTCTGAAATCAATAAAGAAATATAATTTTGTTTTTAAAAAAGAAGTCAAACATAGATTAAAGCGGGTGAAAACACACACAGATCAGGCCTTTGAAAGGTGAAATTGAAAGTGTAAAACCCGTTAACAACGAACGGAAACGAGCCGAGCCGATGAACCCGCTCGCTCAGAGCTTGTGCTGCTGGGCTGGTGTTCGAGTCTGGCCACAAAAGGTACGTGCTGAGCACTGAAAGAGAGGTGACTAAAAGGGGACAGTCGCGAAAGCGGGGACGCTGGAAGCTCACGCGTCCCTCAGCAGCATCACTGGGCTCTCTCTGTGCCGGGGAAGAATCCACGCCTGGCAATAAACGCTCAGACACGAAAGGACGTAACAATGATATTGGCACTAAATTATTCACGGGCAGATCGTAAAACGCAGAAAATATTTACGGGACAAATGGACACGCATTTTTTAAAAAATATTTTTATGGATGTCAGAGAGGAAGGGAGAGGGAGAGAGAGAGAGACATCCATGAGGAGAGAGAATCCTGGATCGGCTGCCTCCTGCACGCCCCCACACTGGGGATGGAGCCTGCAACCCGGGCCTGTGCCCGTGACCGAGAATCGAACTTGGAACCCTTCCGTCTGCAGGCCGACGCTCTATCCACTGAGCCACACCAGCTAGGGCTACTTTTAAAAATATATATTTTACTGATTTTTTACAGAGAGGAAGGGAGAGGGAGAGAGAGTTAAAAACATTGATGAGAGAGAAACATCCATCAGCCCTCTCCTGCACGACCCCGTCCTGGGGATGTGCCCACAACCCAGGTACATGCCTTTGACCGGAATTGAACCCGGGACCCTTCAGTCCACAGGCCGATGCGCCATCCACTGAGCCACACCGGCCAGGGTGGGCACTTTATTTCAGAGCACGAGTACGGGCAGCTGTGTGCCGCTTGGAGAGATGCTAAACGGGAAGAAAAGAGAGGACACTGGCCAAGGTCTGCATCGCGTCTCAGAGGACGCCCGGGATGGCTAGGCGGGAGTGGAAGATGGGAAGTGGAAGTGATGGTGCAGGCGGGGGACCTGGCTGCGTGGCAGTGCTCCCTCTGAGAGTCCCCCGGGGAGCAAGATTTGCAAGCACATGGGCAGGGTAAACGCTCCTAACATGCATTCTTAACTCGCTGCAATTTCTCCGGCGCAAAGTGCCAATAAAGAAGATTTAAGAACTGAGGGAGGTGCGCAGGGGGGAATAACTCTCGTCCGCTGTCTGCTCAGCACGGCAGAGAAGTGAGAGGCGGCGGTAGGCATTGCCCGTACACGGGAGCCTGCCTTGTCTCTGTCTGTCTGTCTGTCTGTCTGCCTGTCTTTCTCTCTCTCTTTGGGTCAATGTCAAAATTCTCCAAGAAGCATGTATGAGCCTTGCTCCAAACAGCTGGAAAAAATTTACCAGAGCAGTGATTCCATACACTCTGACAATGTGGAGTGGGAATTTAAAAGCACCCTATTGGGCCCGCCTGGCTGGCGTGGCTCAGTGGTGGAGCGTCGACCTAGGAACCAGGAGATCATGGTTGGATTCCCGGTCAGGGCACATGCCCGGGTTGCAGGCTCCATCCCCAGTGGGGGGCGTGCAGGAGGCAGCCGCTCCATGATTCTCTCTCATCATGGATGTCTCTCTCTCTCCCTCTCCCTTTCTCTCTGAAATCAATAAAAAACATATCTATATATATAAAAGCCTAAGCTGCCGGGAACCAATTCCAGCATGTAATAATTACAAGAGTTTCACCAAAAGGTTGGTGAAGCTTGGGCGGCTCAACAAGGGTGAGCCACATATGTAGTTTACCTGTTGGAATGGCTAAAAGGCACTTCCCCCAAACCTGAATAGGATTGTCTGCTGTCAGACAGCTCAGGGCATGTTATTGCCTCCTGTTGGCCAAACACCTGAACAGCTGTAGGCTGTTCCCCAAACTGACAATGCTTCTGTAAACCCTTTGATACCCTACCCTTGGAAGTGTATTATCTCCACCTTGCCTTAGGACAAATTGTGTGAATAAAAGCAGGGTCCTGGGTCAAGGAGGGGAGTCTTCAGTTCCTTTAGCTGAAGATCCTCTGACCCCCAATGCCTTTCAAAATTATCTTTCATCCTTAGACTCTTTAATCATCTATGCATCAGCCCCTTTCTCCAGAATGCTGAACCCTTTGTGAGGCTGGGAAAAGAACCCCGGCATAAGCAACCACTATGCCCAGTCGACCAAACAACCAGTCGCTATGACGGGCACTGACCTCCAGGGGGCAGATGCTCGAGGCAGGAGCTGCCCCCTGGTGGTCAGTGCACTCCCATAGCCAAGCTCCCCCGGCTGGCCAACCTCCTGAGGTCCCTTCCCCCAGTTGGCCCTGCTTGGGACTGGGAGAGACAGCCCCAATTGGCCCTGATTGCCGGCCAGGCTGAGGGACCCCATCCATGCACGAATTCGTGAACTGGGCCTCTAGTATATTTTTAAAAGAATAGAGTTACTGTATGACCCAGCAGTCAATCCCTCTTCTGGGGATCCACCCAAAAAATTGGAAAACACTCATTCGGAAAGCTTGGTAGCCCAGACATGGAAACAACCGACGTGTTCTTTGATGGACGGCCGGATAAAGTTGTGTACAGACGGGCAGCGGAATACTACTCGGACTTGCACAAGGGTGAATCTTGCCCATTGGTGAGCACACGGATGGATCTTGAGAGTATCACGCTAAGCGAAATGAGTCGTGTCCAGCCTGGCCAGGGGTGAACCCGAGGAGGGCGGTGAAGGCTTACAGGAGACAGACAAGAGAATACAGTTGGGGCCAGGTGGACACTGTGCCTGGATGAGGACAGTGACAGCCTGCAAGCCGAAGCTTTATTTTATCGTCTGAGCCCACCAGGCAACACGGGGGGCGGGGTGGGGGCGGGGTCAGCATGCTCACAACGTTCTTGTGACTTTCCAGTCTAGTTCGTGACTCAAGCCTTGTTTTGGCCGCACTTGCTGCACCTCCCACAGCCCATCAGCTACCTAGGAACAAGGGAGGACTAGGAGGTCCAGCTGAATCGTGTTAGGGGGCTCTGCCCTCCACGCTGGGACTTGTGTGTGGCTCTGCCACCGGTCAGTCCGAGGCTTGACCCTATAGCTGCTCCCTACAGCGAAATAAGTCAAAGAGAAAAGGCCAAGGACCGTATGATTCCCCTCATGTGTGAATATAAAACAGCATGCAACAAATGGACCAACAGACTCACAGATACAGGCCAGAGGAGAAGGGGTGCCAGTGGTCTTGATCCAGCATCTAGAAGGTTCACGAATCTGGAGAAGTGCTGTGTGCAAATGATTAAAGAGTCCAGAGACGAAACATCATTTTGAAAGGCATTTTGGGGGGCCAGAGAAGACTTAGCTAAAGGAACTAAGTTCTCCCTTGTCTCAGGACCCCTTGCTTTTTATTAACACAGATTGTCCTAAGGCAAGGTAGATATACACTTCAAAGGCTGGGGTTTAGTATACAGAATCCATTGTCAGATTGGAAGAATTGCCTATGGCTGTTCAGGTGTTTGGCCAGTAGGAGGCAATAACGTGTAGATTAAGATGCCCTCAGCTGTCCAGCAGCAAAGCAATCAATTTATGCATCCTTTTCAGGTTTGGGGAAATGCCCTCAGATGATTCAGCCCTGCTGACCAGCTGGAATTGGCTTCCGGCAAAGGCGGTCAGGAAAATGAAGAGGGTGGGGGGGGTCACATATATGGTGAATGAAGGAGACTAGACTTCAGATGGTGAGCACACCATACAAGATACAGGTGATGGATCACAGAATTGTACACGTGAAACTTACATAATGTTATTAACCAACTGGAGGCCCGGTGCATGAATTCACGCACGGGTGGGGTCCTGCCGGCCCACTCCAATCGGGGCCGATCAGGCCTGGCCAGCCAGGGGGAGGGGATGCAGATGGTTGGTGGGCTGGCCCTGCCCCCAGTCTGGTTGGGAAGAGCCGATCATGGGAGGGGCCGACTGGGGGGAGGGGACGCGGGTGGTTGGCTGTCAGGCCCCACCCCCTGGACAAACTCCCAGTGGAACTTCCTGTCCAGGGAACTATTTGCATATTAGCCTTTTATTATATTGGATGTTCCCACAATCAATTTAAGAAAATGTAGACAAAAGCATAAAATGTAGGTGAATTTCTATCATATGAGGTGCAAAAGGCCTTTCAAAATGTGGGCCAACTGAGGTCCATGCCTTTGACCGGAAGTGAACCCGGGACCCTTCAGTCCACAGGCTGATGCTCTATCTACTGAGCCAAATCAACCAGGGGGTGGGAGGGTGTTTGAGAATAAAACAGACCACCATCCTAGGGACAAGGACGTAGGATGCTTCACACATGCACGGGGTCATAGGGCTCTCGTTGAATGGAATGACCCCTTGGCAAGCACTGGGAGAGGCAGATGCCTGCTCACCATGCCAGGCCCCGCCCAGTCCCCTGGCTCTGTGCCCGGAGCAGAAGTGCCAGCCCTGCCTGGAAGGAGGCATGCTGCGGGGCAGCTGGCCACTGTGGCTGGCAGAGCGGTGGCTGGTCCGTGCGGGGCTGTTTGAAGATGAAAGCGCTGTAGCTGGTGTGGCTCAGTGGATAGAGCACTGGCCTGTGGACTGAAGGGTCCCGGGTTCGATTCCCGTCCAGGGCACGTACCTCGGTTACAAGCTCCTCCCCGGCCCAGGCCCCGGTCGGGGCACATGCAGGAGGCAACCCATCGATGTGTCTCTCTCCCATCGATGTTTCTCTGTCTCTCCCTCTCCCTTCCACTCTCTCTAAGAATCAATAGGAAAAACAAACAGAAAATCAGAAACAAAAAAGAAATAAAAAATGACCGAATCCATGGAAAAAATATCCTGGGTGAGGATTAACCAAAAGAAAAAGGGAAAAAGAAAGGGCTGGCGGTCAGGTGGCGGGAGATGGGGATGGCGGGTGCTGGGCAGACCCAGGCTGGGCTGGGTGGTAGCTCTGCGGGGAGCGAGCCCCCCTCCCCCCCACACACACACGCACACACACACGCGCGCACACACACATGCACACACACGCACACACATGCACACACGCACACACATGCAAGCACACACACGCTCCCCCTAACAAAGCTGGACGTCGGCCAGGAGCAGGCAGCCACAGCCCAGGCTGCTACACAGTTGGCTTTTGTGTGAGCACCGAGGAGGCCCCCCCCCCTCAGCGGAAGCACATGGGGAGGCCACGAAGCCCCTTAAGCCCCTTTATGAGGGCTCCCGCACCTCTGCGCGCAGGGGCGACCCTGAACGTGCGCTCCTGAATGTTCCATTTGATAATGGAGCTGTGCGTGGTGGAGGGGAGCACAGGCCCTTTACCAGCACCCCAAACCTGGGGCGGGGGGGCTCCGGTGTGGGCTCAGCAGCATTCCCAGAGCACTGGAATTTCCCCCTACGAAAGCACATCTGAGGGTTGCTTTTCTCTTCTTTTTTAAATATTTTTATTTTATTTTACTTTAAATATATTTTATTGATTTTTTGCAGAGAGGAAGGGAGAGGGATAGAGAGTTAGAAACATCGATGAGAGAGAAACATCGATCAGCTGCCTCCTGCACAACCCCCATGGGGTATGTGCCCGCAACCAAGGTACATGCCCTTGACCGGAATCGAACCTGGGACCCTTCAGTCCACAGACTGACGCTCTATCCACTGAACCACACCGCCCAGGGCTTAAATATTTTTATTGATTTCAGAGAGGAAGGGAGAGGGAGAGAGAGATAGAAACATCCATGGTGAGAGAGATTCATGGATCAGCTGCCTCCTGCACACACTCCCATTGGGGATGGAGCCTGCAACCCAGGCATGTGCCCTTGACAGGAATCGAACCCAGGACCCTTCAGTAAACAGGCCGACACTCTATCCGCTGAGTCAAACCGTCTAGGGCTCATTGTATACTATTAATTTCAGTCATCATATAGTCATCTGGATTTATGCATTATTATTTATTAACTAGAGGCCCAGTGCATGACATTTGTGCACTGGAGGGGAGGTTCCTCAGCCCAGCCTGCACCGTCTCGTGGTCCGGGACCCCCGGGGGGATGTCTCCCTGCCAGCTTAGGCCCACTCCCTGCCCTGAGCCCGGCTTCTGGCTGAGTGGCACTCCCCCGGTGGGAGTGCACTGACCACTAGGGGGCAGCTCCTGTGTTGAGGGTCTGCCCCCTGATGGTCATTGCGCATCACAGCGACTGGTCTTTCAGCTGTTCAGTCGATTTGCATATTAGGGTTTTATTATCTAGGATGAGTCTCAATGTCTAATAACTACACTGAGTGGCCAGATGACAATGCTCTCTGGACGCATAATAATCTGGCCACTCACTGTGTATCCTATAGAATAAAAGGCTCATATGCAAATGGTCCCCTCGACCAGGAGTTGAACCAGCAGGCAGGCCGGCCAACCACCCATGTCCCTTCCCCCTGGCCAGGCTGACCGGACCTACCCATGCCCAAATTCATGCACCAGGCCTCTAAGATATATATATATACACACACACACACACACTGAGTGGCCAGATTATTATGCATTCAGAGATCATCATCATCTGGCCACTCAGTGTATATACGTACATAGTTACATAAGCTTATTTCTTTAATTTGTCTTTATTATACTTACTAGAGGCCTGGTGCATGAAATTTGTGCACTTGGGCGGGTGCGGGCAGGGGGGCGGTCCCTCAGCCTGACCTGCACCCTCTCGCAGTCCAGGAGCCCTCGGGGGATGTCCAACTGATGACTTATCCATCAGGCGGACATCCTTAGCGCAGCCGCAGAGGAGGGAGAGGCTCCCGCCACCACCGCTGCGCTCGCCAGCCATGAGCCCAGCTTCTGGCTGAGCGGCACTCCCGCTGTGGGAGTGCACTGACCACCAGGCGGCAGCTCCTGCTTGAGCGTCTGCCCCCTGGTGGTCAGTGCACATCATAGCGACCGGTCATTCCGCCGTTGGATCGATGTGCATATTCGCCTTTTATTCTATAGGACGGTGATTTTTACATCATCTAATAAAGGTGTCATTAGACCACCATTTTAAAATACAACTTTCCTGTCATTGGATAAAGTACACTATCAGCTCCGAAGAAGATGGCAGTTGGAATCAAAACAATCTCCACCTGAAAGTTTCCATTAAAGGATTAGTAAAAAAATTCCAAAAACAGGGCATACCCCACCAAAGCACTCGAGAAGGTTGGGGTGAGAGAACGAGGTGTGGGAAGAAAGTCAAGATATGGATTTAGCTCGTTTTCGCCTCCCGAGTTGACCGAGTCCTGGCAGAGGGCTGTGGGATTGCTGACTCAGCAGGTCACGACCTCAATCATGACCAGCTCCTCCTTGTACATGGAAAGAAGGGACCCACGTGCTGGCTGGTGTGGCTCAGTGGAGAGAGCCCCGGCCTGTGGACAGAAGGGTCCCAGGTTCGATTCCAGTCAAGGGCACATGCCCAGGGTTGTGGGGTTGTGCAGAAGGCAATCGATCCATGATTCTCATCATTGATGTTTCTCTCTCTCTCCCTCTCTCTCCCTCTCCCTTCCTCTCTGAAATCAATAAAAATATACACCGAGTGGCCAGATGATGATGATGATCTCTGAACACATAATAACCTGGCCACTTGGTGTGTGTGTGTGTGTATGTATATTAGAGGCCCGGTGCATGAATCCGTGCATGGGTGGGGTCCGGCCAGCCTGGCCAGGGGGAGGGGACATGGGCGGTTGGCCGGCCTGCCTGCTGGTCGAACTCCTGGTGGAGGGGACCATTTGCATATGAGCCTTTTATTCTGTAGGATAGACACCGATTAGCCAGATAATTATGCGTTCAGAGATCATCGTCATCTGGCCACTCGGTGTGTTTAAAAACACCACCAGGGACACTCCCGTGGGAGCTGCCACAAAGCGCTGGCCCAGCGTGAGGCCTCCTCCTGTGAGAGCAAGTTCAAGGCTGCGGGGCGTGGAGAACAGGCGGCTCTAGCTCTGGCGGCTGAAGAAGAGGGTGTGGCTTGCTCTGCACCCTCGTGGGGCTCCTCCTGCAGCTGCGGGACCTCCAGGGGGCGCACGTCTGTGCTCCAGGTTCCCTGAGCGGCGGGCACCTGGATTTCCAGGGTTCTGAGTCCCACCGCCTGGCCCGCCTGCGTCATGGTCCCACCCCCGAAGGACTGTTCACTGCTGTCCGGCAGGTCTTGTCAGGGTGATGACATCATAGCAGTGACCAGAGTGATGCCTGTGGAATCCTATACAGTACAGAGGTAATATGCAAATGGGCTCTCACACTCTCGTGTCACGAGATGGCCGCCCCCATGTCGTCACAAGATGGCCGCCCCCACATCATCACAAAATGGCTGCGCACATGTCATCACAAGATGGCCACCCCCACATAGTCACAAGATGGCCGCCCCCATGTCGTCACAAGATGGACACCCCCACATCATCACAAGATGGATGCCCCCATGTTGTCACAAGATGGCCACACCCACGTCATCATAAGATGGCTGGCAGGGGTGGGCAGTTGGGGGATGACCAGGCTTGCAGGGGAGGGCAGTTGGGGGCGATTGGGCCCGCAGGGGAGCAGTTAGGTGTCAATCAGGCCAACAGAGGAGTGGTTAGGGGCAATCAGGCAGCCAGGCAGGTGAGCAGTTAGAAGCCAGCAGTCCCAGATTGTGAGTTGGACATCCCCTGAGGGGTCCCAGATTGGAGAGGGTGCAGACCAGACTGAGGGAACTCCACACCCCCCCCTCCGACCCGGCGTGCACAAATTTCAAGCAACGGGCCTCTGGTGTCGAGATGATTGGGATCCTGGAGGCAAAGATCAGGAGACCGGGCTCAATGGAAGGCAAGACTGTGGATACAGACTGCCATCTCCACCACCACCTCCCCCGTGGGGTCCTTGCACATGAATACTGGAGGCAACGTGTTTTACAGAACAATGCGTGCAAACCAGTATCCCAGCCGTGAAGATCTGTGTCCCAGGCTGAAGAGTCAGCAACATAAAAACCAGCACAGGGCCCTGGCCGGCTCGGCTCAGTGGATAGAGTGTTGGCCTGGGGACTGAAGGGTCGCGGGTTTGATTCCCGATCAGGGCACATGACTGGGTTGCAGGCTCAATCCCCAGTAGGGGGTGTGCAGGAGGCAGCCGATCCATGGTTTTCTCTCATCATGGATGTTTCTCTCTCTCTCCCACTCTCCTTTCCTCTCTGAAATCAATAAAATATATATATATATATATATATATATATATATAAATATATATATATATATATTTTTTTAAACTAGCACGGGTATCTCAACAGAGGGACTTCAACATAGGGAATTGGTTACACAGCAGTTGATATTTTAAAAAGACACACAAAATAGTCCTGGCCCATGTGGCTCACTGGATAGAGTGTCAGCCTGCAGACAGAAGGGTCCTGGGTTTGATTCAGGTCAAGGGCACGTACCTCGGTTGCAGGATCCTCCCCAGCCCACGGACCCTGTTGGGGCACGTGCAGGAGTCAACCCATCGCTGTCTTTCTCTCCCATTGATGTTTCTCTCTGTCTCTCCCTCTCTCCCTAAAAATCAATGGGTGCCCTCGCTGGTGTGGCTCAGTGGATAGAGCGTCCACCTGTGGACTGAATGGGTCCTGGGTTCCATGCCGGTCAAGGGCACATGCCCAGGTTGTGGGCTCGATCCCCAGTGGGGGGCGTGCAGGAGGTGGCCGATCCATGATTCTTTTATCACGGATGTTTCTCTCTCTCTCTCTCTCTCTCTCTCTCTCTCTCTCTCTCTCTCTCTACTACCCCTTCCTCTCTGAAACCAATAAAAATATGTATTTAAAAAAATTAAGTAAAAATCAATGGAAAAATAGCCTCGGGTGAGGATGAACAACAACAATAAAAAAGAATGTAGTTCATCCGTTCAAGGAGGAGGCAAAGGTCATGAATGAGCTTTCTGTACTGACTCAGCGCAGGCACTGTCCGGGTGTCGGACTCAGAATCCGAGTGAGCAGCGTGAATGAGTTTCACGTGGGATGAGCACCATGAAGTGGCTTGAGACTTTGATCCCGGGCGTCCTGCAACCCTGGCTGAGGGACAGTAGGTGAATGGATTTGTGTAGATTTGCTGTCTTAACCCCAAAGTGGTGCACTACGTCAGACAGTGGCTCAGAGACAACGCAGAGGCCGATGTGGGAGAGGGACCCTGCATGAATTCGTGCACTGGGCCTCTAGTCTATAACAATAAAAGAGAAACATGTAAATTGACCATCACTCCGCTACGACCACCAGCCAATCAGGAGGGAATATGCAAATTATAAGGACCAAGATGGCAGCCGCCCAGCTGCCATGAGATGGAGGGTGCCTGCTCTGAGAGGGAGGGCAGGGGAAGGGGGGCGGGGTGAAGGGATCTACAGGAGCGGTACTCCAGCCCCAGCAAAGAGGAAGACTGCAGACTCCGGAGTCTGCAGCAAAGACAGAGAGGGCAGACTCCGGCTGGAGCGAAGGCCTGGGTCCCGGGTGCCGGAGGAAAACCGGTGCTGGAAGCCAAGGGAAGGAAGGCCTATTGCGCGAATCTGTTCATGCACCGGCCTCTAGTTTATAATAATACAGAATTCCACCAAAAAACCCTAAGAATAGCACCCCCAGAACATCAGAGAGACATTTGCATGCAACCCGGTCCCCAGAGCCCCCCTCTCACGTCGCGCAAGGCTCTCCGATTTCCCAGTCCCCTGCGGAACTGTGAGGCCGCCCTGGTCACGCCTGTACAGGGCTGCGCCACGCCGGTTTCCCGCCTCTGGCATGAAGTCATGCGGTCTGTTCTGCTTAGACAAACACCTGGAAGTTCTCCTGGGAAGGATCCCAAGTCTAGACATCGCTGAAAAAAAACAAAAAAAAACAACAAACACCCTCCTCACATGTGTTTCTTATTACAAGAAACTGTTACTCCGCAGACGCGAGGAAATGCCGTGATTTCCATGTGTGACCCATTAGGTTACGCTTTGTGATAAAGCTCGTAGGAGTCGTACATACATACGTGCCTCCAAAGAAGTCGAACCATAAAGGGGTGGATAGAACAGTCATTTATCTAAATTGCTGGGACACTTGCTTTTCGTTTTTTGTGGTTTTTTTTTTATTATTTAAAAAAAATATTTGTATTGATTTCAGAGAGGAAGGGAGAGGGTGAGAAAGAGAAAGAAACATCCATGATGAGAGAGCATCATGGATCGGCTGCCTCCTGCACGCCCCCTACTGGGGATGGAGCCCGCAACCCCAGCATGTGCCCTGACCAGGAATCGAACCTGGGACCCTTCAGTCTGCAGGCCGACGCTCTATCCACTGAGCCACACCACTAGGGCTAAAACAGTTATGTTTTGAATGCAAGCCTTAGATTATGGGAAGTGGGGTGAAACACAACAGCTTACCAAGTAAATTGGGTTGTTATATTTTATTTTATTTTATTTTATTTTTGTTAATCCTCACCCGAGGATATTTTCCCATTGGTCTTAGAGAGAGTGGAAGAGAGAGGGAGAGACCGAGAGAAACATCGATGTGAGAGGGACACATGGATGGGTTGCCTCCTGCACGTGCCCCAACCAGGGCCCGGGCCGGGGAGGAGCCTGCACCTGAGGTACATGCCCTTGACTGGCATCGAACCCAGAACCTTTCAGGTCGCAGGCTGATGCTCTACCCACTGAGCCACACCAGTCAGGGGAAGGGTAGTTATAGCTTACTAGAGGCCCAGTGAACAAATTCTTACACAGGTGGGGTCCCTCAGCCTTGCCGGCGATAGAGGCCTGTCAGGGGGCTGGTCAGCTGAGGGGAGGGACTGCGGGAGCTTGGCTGGCCGGGGTGGGGGGCAATGGGAGGTTGGCTGGACAGACGGGAGGGAGGGGCCCAGGAGGTTGGCTGTCAGTCCCCCCATTGGGGCCAATTGGGGGACCAGTAGGAGGTTGGCTGTGGGAGCTCACTGACCACCAGGGGGCAGCTCCTGCGTTGAGCATCTGCCCCTGGTGGTCAGTGCATATCATAGCAACTGGTTAACCAGTCGTTCCGGTCGTTCGGTTGTAGAGGTCGCTTAAGCTTTTATATACACAGGCAGTCCTCAGGTTACGTCGGACTGGACGTACGTCGTTTCATGGTTACGTCACCACCTCCCATTTGTTTATAAAAAAAAGTTCCATCATTTCGACGTATATACACCTGTGCTTCATGTTTTTTTTATTATTTATTTACCACAAGTAAAGTCAGGAATTATCTTCCTTTTAAACTTCTTTTACTGTTGGACTTCATCACTGCTGTGTCTGTGCTCCATGTGAGAGACGTAGGTGCTTATGTAGGTGGGTTCCGCCTTACGGCAAAAATTGTGTCACATCGCGCAGTAGGAATGGACCTCCGATGTGACCTGAGGACCTACTTTATACATAATTTGGGCATCTCTACTCCTAAGAAATGTGATCACACCACTTTGGGGTTAAGACAGCAAATCTATGCAAATCCATTTCCCTACTGTTGTTTTCCAACATTTAAACTGAAATCTGACTTATAATTATTAAGTAGAAAACCATCTATAATAATCCTATATAATAAAGAGGTAATATGCAAATTGACCGTCACTCCAACACACAAGATGGCCGCCCCATGTGGTCAAAGATGGCCGCCCCCAGGTGGACAAAAGATGGCCACCACAAGATGGCCAGCAGGGGAGGGAAGTTGTGGGTGACCAGGCTGTCAGGGGAGGGCAGTTGGGGGTGACCAGACCTGCAAGGGAGGGCAGTTAGGGGCAAACAGGCCTACAGGGGAGGGCAGTTAGGGGTGACCGGGCCAGCAGTGGAGGGGATTTTGGGGCAATCAGGCCTGCAGGGGAGGGCAGTTCGGGGTGACCTGGCCTGCAGGGAAGGGCACTTGGGAGGGACCAGGCCTGCAGGGGAGGGCAGTTAGGAGCAATGGGGCCAGCAGGGGAGCAGTTAGGCATCGATCAGGCTGGCAGGGGAGCGGTTAGGGGTTGATCAGGCAGGCAGGCGAGCAGTTGGGAGCCAGCAGTCCTGGATTTTGAGAGGGATATCTCAGATTGGAGAGGGTGCAGGCTGGGCTGAGGGACACCCCCTCCCCCCGTGCACGAATTACATGCACCGGGCCTCTAGTAAAAGCATAATATGCTAATTAGACCTGATGTCCTTCCTGATGAAGCCGGGCTGCCAGACCTGAGCTCCTTGCATGAATTTCGTGCATTGAGCCTCTAGTCCTATATAATAAAAGCCTAATAGGCTAAATGTCCAGTTGTCCAGTTATCTGTTCAACCAATCAAAGCATAATATGCTAATGAGATGCTAAGACCTCTCAACTGATTGCTGTGACTCTGCACTGACCACCAAGGGGCAGACAGTTGACCGGTCGACCAGTTGCTATGACGTTCACTGACCACCAGAGGGCAGATGCTCTGACTGGTCAACCAGTCGCTATGATGTTCACTGACCACCAGGGGGCAGACAGTCCGACCGGTAGGTTAGCTTGCTAGCTTGCTGCTGGGGTCGGCTGATTGAGACTGAAACAGGCCAGACACGCCCTGAAACCCTCCCACGGCCCCTCCCCCTGGATGGCCCCACCCCCAGTGGCCCCCCCATCAGGGTAGGCCAGCCAGACCCCACCTGTGCATGAATTCATGCACCAGGCCTCTAGTCTATAATAATACACAATTCTAGGAAAAGGCACAGTTCCCATATCAGAAATTCTAAGAATTTCACCAAAAGACAGCACTCTGGAGAATAAGCTCGGAGGACCAACCGCTTATAGCTACTCTTACAGCCCACTGACCATCTCCCTCCCCTAGGGCAGCAGGACGGACAGAAGGACAGCTGCAGGACAATGAATGCATAGAAAGACATCTGGAATGATGTTAACGAAAAAACCAGTCTTTTTTTTCCCTAAAATAATTTCCTCAAGAGGATCTTCTGTCTCTGGGACATTCTGAGGCCTGGTGGACAAGGTGTCTGAGGGTCTGTCCAGAGCTACTTGCGGGAGGTTTGTGACTTAAATGGTTGTTTATTCCCCCAAATATATATTATTTTTATTGATTTCAGAGAGAAAAGGAGATGGAGCGAGAGATAGAAACATCAGTGATGAGAGAGAATCATGGATCGGCTGCTTTCTGCACGCCCCCTACTGGGGATCGAGCCTGCAACCCAGGAATGTGCCCTGACTGGGAATCCAACCCTGACCTGCTGGTTCATAGGGTTGATGCTCAACCCCTGAGCCACACTGGCCGGGCAATAGCCACAGCTTCAATGGCAGGAAGTAGTACCATCTAATCCTATAGTATAAAAGGCTAATATGCAAATCGTTGAAATGGTGGAAAAACCGGTTGCTATGATGTGCACTGACCACCAGGGGCCTGACGCTCCATGCAGGAGCTGCCCCCTGATGGTCAGTGCACTCTCACAGGGGTGCGCTGTTCAGCCAGAATCCAGGCTCACGGCTGGTGGGGACAACGGTGGTGGCGGGAGCCTCTCCTGCTTGCACAGCAGCGCTAAAGACCCCTTGGGGGATGCCCGACTGCCGGCTAAGGCCCCCAGGAGCAGGCCCAAGCCAGCAGTCGGACATCCCCCAAGGAGTCCCAGACTGTGAGAGGGTGCAGGCTGGGCTGAGGGACCCACCCCCTGTGCACGAATGTCGTGCACCGGGCCTCTAGTATTAAATATGCGATTAAAAAAATGACTCCAACCGTTCTTCTAAGAATGAGGTTGGATTTCAAGAACTTGTCCTACAAACAGGAATCTTCTCTTTCCCTCTTGGCCATCAGCCGGGGGAGTCCCCAGCTTTGGCTGAATTCATCTTTCCATACACTGATGACTCTCGCTGACGCTTGTTGTTGTTGTAACTAATTTACACTCGTTTTGTTCTGTTACCAGTTTGTTTTCTTACTTAGTTAGGTTTATTGCAGCTTCTTTTTTAAAAATACACCGAGTGACCAGATGATGATGATCTCTGAATGCATAATAATCTGGCCACTCAGTGTGTGTGTGTGTGTGTGTGTGTGTGTGTGTGTGTATGTGTGTATATATATATATATATATATATATATATATTTTAGAGGCCCGGTGCATGAATTTGTGCATGGGTGGGGTCCGGCCAGCCTGGCCAGGGGGAGGGGACATGGGCGGTTGGCCTGCCTGCCTGCTGGTTGAACTCCTGGTTGAGGGGACCATTTGCATATTAGCCTTTTATTCTATAGGATAGACACTGAGTGGCCAGATCATTATGCGTTCAGAGAGCATCATCATCTGGCCACTGAGTGTATATTTGTATTGATCTCAGAGAGAGGGAGAGGGAGAGAGAGAGAGAACCATCAAGGACAAGAGAGAATCATGGATTGGTTGCCTCCTGCACGCCCCCTACTGGTGATGAAGCCCGCAACCCGGGCCTGTGCCCTCAACCGGGAATCGAAACGTGACTGCCTGGTTCCTAGGGTGGATGCTTAACCACTGAGCCTCACAAGACAGGCACCAAGTTCAGGGTTTTCAACAAACTCTCCTCGGTCCCCAGGCATCCCGATTTTGAGCCAGGCATGGACAGATCTTTGCAAATCCGAGAGTGTGCAGCGCGCACGTCAGGACAAACACCACACTCCTGGCCCCTGTTTGGCACAGAGGGGACCCCCGACCCAGCCCGGCCCCCCTGGCGCTGCCCTTTAAGTGACTTGGTTCCCACGGGGTCCACCTCCTGGGCGGGCCCTGGTGGCCACGGGGTTTCCGGGGCTGTAAAACCATCTGCCTTTGGTGCAGAGACAACAGATTTTGGATGGAGTTCGACGCGGGACGTGAGCTCCGTGCGGAGGTCGTCGATTTTGTGATACTCTCGGCGTTGCTCTGCTTCAAGCGTTTCCCTGGCTTTCAGCTCATGATGGTTTCACTTCGGCCTTTTTTCGTGTGTGGCTGTTGTTGTTTTTTCTTTTTAATTTCTTTTTTCAAATATATTTTTATTGATGGCAGAGAGGAAGGGAG
This sequence comes from Corynorhinus townsendii, assembly GCA_026230045.1. Lineage (NCBI taxonomy): Eukaryota > Metazoa > Chordata > Mammalia > Chiroptera > Vespertilionidae > Corynorhinus > Corynorhinus townsendii. The sequence goes on along the minus strand of JAPDVU010000017.1, from coordinate 12,410,213 downwards.
AGGGAGAGAGAGGAACATCCATGATGAGAGAGGATCATGGATCGGCTGCCTCCTGCACACCCCACACTGGGGATCAAGCCTGCAACCCGGGCCTACGCCCTGACCGGGAATCGAACCCGGACCTCCTGGTTCTTAGGTGGACCCTCAGCCACTGAGCCTCGCCCGCCGGGTTCATGTGTGCTTTATTTATTTATTTTTTTAGTCTCCTCCCAATAAGCACTTGCAACTGCTGCCTACATGTTTAAAGACCCTAACATAGACAGGCGTGGGATGGTCACGTATTTTTGTGTGTTTTTAAATATATATATATATTTTTACTAGAGTCCCGGTGGACAAATTCATGCACGGTGGGGTCAGGCCCGTGGGGGGGGGGGTGGTAGGAGGGGATGCGGGAGGTTGGCCAGCCAGCTGGCCTGCTTCTGATGGGGGTGGCCGCCCTAGGGCAGCCAGCACCTTCTCCACTCTGGGACCCCTTGGGGAATGTCTGACTAAACCAGCAGTCGGACATCCCTCTCGCAATCTGGGACCACTGGCTCCTAACCGCTCACCTGCCTGCCGGCCTGATCGCCCCTAACCACTCTGCCTGCCGGCCTGATCGCCCCTAACCACTCTGCCTGCCGGCCTGATCGCCCCTAACCACTCTGCCTGCCAGCCTGATCGCCCCTAACCACTCTGCCTGCCGGCCTGATCGCCCCTAACCACTCTGCCTGCCGGCCTGATCGCCCCTAACCACTCTGCCTGCCGGCCTGATCGCCCCTAACCACTCTGCCTGCCGGCCTGATTGCCCCTAACCACTCTGCCTGCCAGCCTGGTTGCCCCTAACTGCTCTCCCTGCCAGCCTGATCACCACTAACCCTTCTGCCTTGGCCCCCGCCACTGTGGTTTTGTTTGGAAGGACGTCCAGAAGGATGTCCGGTCTAATTAGCATATTACCCTTTTATTAGTATAGAGCCGTGGTCGGCAAACTGCGGCTCGCGAGCCACATGAGGCTCTTTGGCCCCTTGAGTGTGGCTCTTCCACAAAATACCACAGCTCAGGCGAGTCTATTTTGAAGAAGTGGCGTTAGAAGAAGTTTAAGTTTTAAAAATTGGGCTCTCCAAAGAAATTTCAATCGTTGTCCTGTGGATATTTGGCTCTGTTGACTAATGAGTTTGCCGACCACTGGACTATAGAGGGTTGATTTCAGAGAGGAAGGGGGAGGGGGAGAGAGAGAGAAACATCCATGATGAAAAAGCATCATGGATCAGCTGCCTCCTGCATGCCCCACACTGGGGATCAAGCCTGCAACCGGGGCATGTGCCCTGACCGGGAATCCAGCCGTGACCTCCCGGGTCATATATAGGTGGACGCTCAACCACTGAGCCACATGGGCTGGGCTGATCCCGTAGTTTTAAACTGAAGACATTTTACAAGGCTATTCTGCAAGGAATTTTTGGCCTCGGTTTCAGACTATTCTTTCTATCCCCAGGAGGAGGCCTCCAGCACTTTCTAATCTTACCGGATGTACTGTATACACTCCCGGACTGCGGTAGATCCCGGACTGCGTCTGCGTGGGAGAAGGGAGGGGAGCCCAGACTCCCTGAACCCCACGCATCAGGCCTCCAGGCTTACAGTTCTCCCTTCATTCGCTTCACCAGCCTACGGAGCAGGCATTCTACCCATTTTTCAGACAAAGACACTGAGGCCGGGACAGTTTGCACGGCCCGTTTGGGTCCCTGCCCAGTCACCCATGGGAGTGTAACTGATCCCAAAGCCGGAGGGAATGCGTTTCCCAGACCCGCAGCGTGAAGGGGGCTCGGGTACCATGGTGCCAAGACTCTACATGCCGGACCGCAGAGCGCCCGCGGCTGCCTGGGGAGGCGGCGGCTGTCCGGCAGGTCAGGGTCTGCGCCCCACGCGGAAATGCCTCCTGAATTCCCGGGGCGGCGGGCAGCAACCCACGTGGTCCTTCTTAAAAAAGAGGATTTTGCAGACGCGGCGCTTTGAGGATCTGGAGGAGGAAGTCGCCCTGGGGTCCCTCCTGCTTCCATCGCCGCGCGCCCCTCAATGGGGTCTTTGTTGCGCTCGGGGCGGGGAAGGAGGTCAGGCTGTGGTCACCCCAGGAAAGCACCCCTGGCTGTCCCTTCGCCACTTTGCTTTGGATGCGGGACAAGAAAACCTTTCGGGGTGATGGGAGGGGGGGGGGGCGGGCGCCGGTGGGAGCCAGCTCTGCCCTGTGTCTGTTTCATTCCTATGGAAAAAGGGAGTCAGCGCGCTGGCGTGTGCACGGAGGGGCCCCTCCCCTCGCTGCTCTGCGCCCAGGCGCCCGCGTCTGCGAGGAAGTGAGGCCAGACGCGCTCAAGCGGGTGCGGCGGGGGGGGGGGGGGGCGGGTTCCCGATCGCCCCGGTGACCCCCTTCATCTTTGCGCGTTTCCCCAGCCCCCTCCCCGGGGCGTTTGTTTGACTGGAAACCGATCTGGCTGGCGGCTCCCGGCTCTTGGCAGGAGGACACTTCCTTCCATATGGAAAAGCGCTTCAGACCCATGTCGTGGTCTGTCTGGCCCCGCGCGCGCGCGCCCCCGGCCCCTGCGCCCTGGGGACCCGCTGGCTGGCGCGGAGCGTGGAAACCTGACTCCGATCGCCCTTGCCAAACCACTCCACGTTTTCTTTTTTAAAAAATATATTTTATTGATTTTTTGCAGAGAGGAAGGGAGAGGGAGAGTTAGAAACATCGATGAGAGAGAAACATCAATCAGCTGCCTCCTGCACACCTCCTACTGGGGATGTGCCCGCAACCAAGGTACATGCCCTTGACAGGAATCGAACCTGGGACCCTTCAGTCCGCAGGCCGACGCTCTATCCACTGAGCCACACTGGTTAGGGCTCAAAACTTTTTAAATGGAATGAATGAATGAATGAATGGTGTATTTCTTCCATATTCATTTGCATCTTCGCACTGGCAGTCGTTTGAACCTAAGTCTGTCCTTTACTAATGTCACTGCTCACCGGCCAGAGCAACCTCCTAGCTTAAAGGGGCGACTGTAAGAATGAAGAGGCCAGACCCTGGCTGGTGTGGCTCAGTGGATAGAGCATCGGCCTGCAGACCACAGGGTCCCGGGTTCAATTCCGGTCAAGGGCGTGAACCTCAGCGGTCCGGGCCCTGGCCGGGGTGCGTGCAGGAGGCAACCCATCAATGTGTCTCTCTCCCATGGATGTTTCTCTCTGTCCCTCCCCCTCCCTTCCACTCTCTCCACAAATCAATGGGAAAATATCCTCGGGGGAGGAATGTGAAAAGAAAGAAAACACTCCAATTATTCCAGAATCGAAACCGGTTGGAAGGCTGTGGGGGAGCTGCCTGGGGCCAGCGTGCAGGAGTTGCATGTCCCAGGAGACCTGGTCATATTCCTCTTTACAGGCCTGCAGCCGTGTTGGCATTCCTTGTATGTTCCATACGTGTGTGTGCATGTGAACGTGTGTGTGTGTGTATGAGTGTGAGACTGTGTGTGCAGGTTGTCAGGAAGTTTGCGAGCCGCGTGTTACGCCCTCGGGAGCCTGAAATCAGCCACGCCAGGAGGTTTACACCCTGGAAACTGGCAAATGCTACACATCCTGGCGTTTCCCCACCAGGCAGCTAGGAAGCATGGAGCAGCCAGCTGGTGCAGGTGTGGGCTCGGGGTACCGGGCACATGGAGGCATGGCCCCAGCTCTGCGCAGCCTGACCCGGCGGGAGTCTGGTTCACCCGGGAGAACGGGAAGGCTGCTCTCCGCGTGAGAGCCCGGCTGTACGCGGGCCGGCAAGTCCGCGGGGCTGCCTCGCGTGGATCAGGGAGATTGGAATATTTTAACGAGCAAGGAGGCAAGTGTCCAGATGCCAAGAAGCTTCAGGACCAGTGAGATGATTGTACAGCTGCTCGTTTATTCTACGCTCACACACACACTCACACATGCACACACACATACTCACATACAAACATTCACACACACACATGCACATATAGACACACACATTCACATGCACACACATCCATACATACACTTATATGCACACACCTGTACATATACTCACACGTACACACATGCACACACAGACACATACATATATCCACACATACATGAGCATACAGACACACATGCACACACACATGCATGCACACACCTATACATATACTCACAAACTCACACACACCCATACATATATGCACACATGCACACAACCCATACATATACTCACACACACACTCACACATGCATATACAGACACACACACTCACATGCACACATCCACATCCACACATATACTCACACACACAAACTCACACACAGCCATATATACTCACACACACATGCACACACCCCCATACATATACACACACACACTCACACATATACACTATCATACACACACTCACACACATACACACTCACACTCACACACATACTCACACTAACACACTCACACTCACATGTGCACACATATACATATACAGACACACTAACACACTCACACACGCACACACACATGCACTCACACGCATACACTCACACTTACACACATGCGCACACATATACACATACAGACACACACTCGCGCACACATACACACTCACATGCACATGCATACACATACACTCACACACAGAGGCAAACACACACTCACACGTATGGAACATACAGGAATGCCAACCCTGCCGCGGGCCTGCAAAGAGCAACATGGCCAGGTCTCCTGGGACGTTTGCACAGAGCGGTTGGTTCGCTTTAGCGCCGCGTCAGCCAGGAGAGACGGGGCCCTGCACACCCAGGCTGCCTGCCCCCTCCACCCACAGCGCCCTCCGTCCTCCTCCCAGGTCTCATCGCATGTTCCCCAGATCCCGGCCCCTCTCCTCTTTCTTCCAAACGCAGAAGCTACCTAAAGTAACAACAAAAGATAAAATAAACAAGACGGGGAATGTACAGGCCTGCCTTCCTTAGCTAGGAGGGAAACCGAGTGGAAGCTATAATCTCCAACATCAAAGTGATGGTGGTCATTTCGTCTTGGCTAATTTTCTGTTCCTAATTCACATGTTCATTTTTTTTTTGAAGAAATTTTTAAAATATTTCTTTATAGATTCTGGAGAGGAAGACAGCAGGAGAGAGAGATAGAAAACTCAGTGATGAGCCCTGGCGGGTGTGGCTCAGTGGATAGAGCGTCGGCCTATGGACTGAAGGGTCCCAGGTTCGACTTCAGTCAAGGGCACATGCCTGGGTTGCAGGCTGGATCCCCAGTAGGGGACATGCAGGGGCAGCCGATCAATGATTCCCTCTCATCATGGATGTTTCTATCTCTTTCCCTCTCCCTTCCTCTCTGAAATCAATAAAAAAATTAAAAAGAAAAAAAAAAAAAAGGTGGAATCCTGTAGCTTCCTTTCTCAGCTGAGAGGCACCAGGACAGATCCCATCTCCAGTCCCATTAGGACGCCCCGCGGCCGCCTTCAATCTATGGGACACCCCCCCACCCTACCCCCCACCCCGCTTTTGCAGCGGCGTCTGCAGCCATCTGTCCCTGTGCAAAGGTGGTGTCGCTGTGGGCTCCATTCCAATGCACTCCCTGCACTGGCTTCCCGCCAAAGCACCGCGTCTCCAAGGCAACGCGGGCCCGGTTGCCATGGACACGCCCGTTGCTAACAAGCCACCCTCCCTGCTCCCCTGCCAAACACACGCCCACGGGGCACACCGTGTGGGTGGCTCAGACGATGCGATCCACTGACATCCCCACGCCTCGCAGGCCCTCATTCCCCGCGTGTGCGCGAAGCAGACACACAAAGGGGCCTCGCCAATATCTGGGCGGGTCCCAGCCGTGAGGCATGACGCCATCACGGGAATCAGGCAGCATCTGCAAAGATCAGGCCTGAGCCTCAGCAATGGTGCAAGCGCAAGGCCTCCTGGGAAATCGGGCCCTCAGAACAGGGTGAGATTGGACTCATCCCTCACCCCAGTTGCTTCCCCAACGGCATGCGGCCAGCCCAGCGAGGCCTGCAGGGGTCTGACCAGCGTGTCAATGCTCAACACGGGACACATGTTTTTTTATTTTTAATTTATTTTTTTATTTTTATTGATTTCAGAGATGAAAGGAGAGGAAGAGAGAGATAGAAACATCCATGATGAGAGAGAATCACGGATCAGCTGCCTCCCGCACGCCCCACACTGGGGATTGAGCTCGCAACCCGGATATGTGCCCTTGACAGGGAATCGAACCCGGGACCCTTCCATCTGCAGGCCGAAGCTCTTCTCCATGGGACACACTTTTCACGTCAATGCCTCTGCTTCTGATTTCACAGCGATTGGAAAGGTTGATGATTAGTGTACTAGAGGCATGGTGCACAAATGCGGCAGGTGGGGGAGAGGGGTGCGGAGGGGGGTCCCTCAGCCTGGCCAGCGCCCTCTCGCTGTCTGAGAGTTCTCAGGGATCTCCAACAGCCACAGAAGTGGGAGAGGCTCCCGCCACCGCCATGGCCTTGGCAGCCATGAGCCTGGCTTCTGGCTGAGCGGCGCTCCCCGTGGGAATGCACTGACTAACAGGGGGCAGCTCCTGCATTGAGCGTCTGCTCCCTGGTGGTCAGTGTGCATCATAGCGACCGGTGCACTAAATGCGTGCATGGGGGTGTGTGTCCCTCAGCCCAGCCTGCACCCTCTCCAATCTGGGACCCTTTGAGGGATGTCCAACTGCCCATTTATGCCTGATCCTACTGGACTGCTGGCTCCCAACTGCTCACCTGCCTGCCTTCCTGATTGCCCCTAACTGCTTCTGCCTGCCAGCCTGATCACCCCCTAACCACTCCCCTGCCAGCCTGATTGATGCCTAACTGCTCCCCTGCCAGCCTGATTGCCCCTAACTGCCCTCCCCTGTAGGCCTGGTCCCCCCTTACTGCCCTCCCCTGCAGGCCTGGTCCCTCCCAACTGCCCTCCCCTGCTGGCCTGGTTCCCCCCCTACTTCTCTCCCCTGCAGGCCTGATCGCCCACAACTGCCCTCCCCTGCCAGCCTGGTCCCTCCCAACTACCTTCCCTGCTGGCCATCTTGTGGTGGCCATCTTGTGTCCACATGGGGGCAGCCATCTTGTGTGTGGGAGTGGTGGTCAATTTGCATATTACTCTTTTATTAGGTAAGATATATATATATACAATCCAGGACTGCTGGCTCCCAACCACTTGCCTGCCTGCCTGCCTTCCTGATTGCCCCTAACCGCTTCTGCCTGCCAGCCTGATCACCCCCTAACCACTCCCCTGCCATCCTGATTAACACCTAACTGCTCCCCTGCCTGCCCGATTGCCCCTAACTGCCCGCCCCTGCTGTCCTGGTCACTACTAACTGCCCTCCCTTGCCAGCCTGGTCGCCCCCAACTGCCCTTCCCTGCCAGCCTGGTCACCCCAATTTTCCTCCCCTGCAGGCCTGGTCAACCCCAACTGCCCTCCCCTGCTGGCCTGGTCGCCCCCAACTGCCCTGCCCTGCAGGCCTTGTCCCTCCCTCCTGCCCTCCCCTGCAGGCCATCTTGTGGCGGCCATCTTGTGTCCACATGGGGGCGGAGTGACAGTTAATTTGCATATTGCCCTTTTATTAAATGGGATAATGCGAAGTTTTTCTGTCCGTGGGCGTTCTGGCTGCTCCCATGTCTTGGCTGTTGTGAATGGTGCTGCTAGACATCTTTCTGGATCTGCACTTGAGGTTTCCTGAGATAAGTACTCAGAAGCGGACTATCCCACTACTTTACCGAATCATTTACCTGTTCGAGTAGTTTTTTGGTGGAGTCTTTAGGGTTCTCTATATACAGTATCGTGTCATCTGCAAGGATGGACGGTTCTACTCCCTCCTTTCCAATTTGGACGCCTTTTATTTCTTCTTCTTGTCTGATCGCTGTGGCTAGGACTTCCACTACCATCTACATATACAAAAGGCTAAACGATTGTCCGACCATTTGACTGGAAGCTATGACACATACTGACCACCAGGGGGCAGATGCTCAACGCAGGAGCTGCCGAGCTGCAGTGACTTGGCAGCGGCGGTTGTCGGGTGCCACACCCCGGAACCAGAGTGGCAGGAGCCCAATTACGGGGTGCATCACCCAAAAACCGCCCTCTCGCAATCTGGGACCCCTCAAGGGATGTCAGAGAGCTGGTTTCAGCCTGATCCCTGCAGGCCAGGCCGAGGGACCCCCACCTGCCGGAGGGACCCCACTCACTCCGCAGACGTCCTTCGAGCCGTGGCGCCACCCAGGTGCAGCCCGCCGGGGAGGAACCTCCAGGGGTTGGCTAGAGGGCGAGTCCGGCCCGTCTCACCCAGTCCTGCCCCGCCGGCCACCTTCTGGTAAATTTCCTTTCAATGTGCGCGAATCCGTTGAATAAGCGATGAGAGCAGATGTCCCTATCTTGTCCCAGGCCCCTGCCTGTGTAGGGGAGTGCTCCACCCAAGAAAGATGGCATCTGGCCCTGACCGGTGTTGCTCAGTGGATAGAGCACCAGCCTGCAGACCGAAGGGTCGCGGGTTCGATTCTGGTGAAGGGCACACACCTCGGTTGCAGGCTCTTCCCCAGCCCGGGCCCTGTTTGGGGCGTGTGCAGGAGGCGGCCCATCGATGTGTCTCTCTCACCTGATGTTTCTCTCTGCCTCTTCCTCTCCCTGCCACTCTCTCTAAGACCAATGGGAAAACACCCTCGGGGGAGGATGAAAAAATAACAAGTCAGGTCAGAATCAGTCTTGCTGAGCAGAAAAAGGAAGCGTCAAGCCCTGTGGCCATGGCCCAAGGCCCAGCGGGGTCTGCCTCCGACTCCTGACAACCTCATCTCGGACCAGATCCCGAGGCCACGCACTCCCATCTGCCCCTCCCCCTCCTTTGTCCGGCCAGGCCCACTTCCTCCCTCCTCACTACCAGCAGGATGCTCAAGGCGTGTCTTGTTCAAGGCTAAACTTCTTTCTATCGCCTGCTCAGTCTTCTCTCAGTTCCCTCTTTCTTTCTTTTTTAAAACATACTTTTATTGATTTCAGAGAGGAAGGGAGAGGGAGAGAGAGACATCCATGATGAGAGGGAATCAGGGATGGGCCGCCTCCTGCACGCCCCCTACTGGGAATGGAGCCCACGACCGGGGCATGTGCCCTGACTGGGAATCGAACCATGACCCCCTGGTTCATAGGTCAATGCTCAACCACTGAGCCACACACTTCCCTATTTCTTTAAATTGTTAACCAATTTTGCTTGCTTCTCCTCCTACCATGCCCCCACACTTACCCTCATCATCAGATAACCAGAAGTCCATGAAGAAGAAGCAATTTCTGCTCTGGCCGGTGTGGCTCAGTGGATAGAGCATAAGCCTGCAGAGTAAAGGGTTCCGGGTTCGATTCCAGTCAAGGGCACAGGCCCAGGTTGTGAGCTTGATCCCCAGTGTGGGGCGTGCAGGAGGTAGTCGGTCAATGATTCTCTCTCATCATGGATGTTTCTCTCTCCCTCCCTCTCCCTTCCTCTCTGAAACTAATAAAAAATATATTTTTTAAAATATATTTTATTGATTTTTTATAGAGAGGAAGGGAGAGGGATAGAGAGTTAGAAACATGGATGAGAGAGAAACATTGATCAGCTGCCTCCTGCACACCCCCCACTGGGGATGTGCCTGCAACCAAGGTCCAGGCCCTTGACCGGAATCGAACCTTCAGTCCACAGGCCAATGCTTCATCCACTGAGCCAAACTGCTCAGGGCTAAAAAAACATTTTAAAAGAAGTAAAGAGAAAGCAATTTCTTCCATCTTCACTACCCTTAATCTCCAAATAGCATCACTTCTCCTTTGTTCTCTCACTTTAAAACTGCAATTACGCTTTAATAGCTTATTATCAGAAGCAGCAACGTTGGAGCAGAATCCCAAGAGAGACAGAAAACACCGGATTGTGATGGAATGTTATCCTATAGAATAAAGAGCTAATATGCTATTTAGACCAAAGAGCTGAATGCCCTTCCAGACGTCCTTCCGGACGGCCTTCCGGATGAAAGTGGGGCTGCAAGGGCCGAGCCCCTTGTCCAAATTTCATGCATCGGGCTTCTAGTCTATATATATATATATATATATATATATATATATATATATATATATATATATATATATATATAAAAGGTTAATATGCAAAGTGTCCCCGCGGGAGTTCGACCAGGAGTTTGCTCGCTCACTATGACATGCGCAGGGGGCGGTGCAGAATGAAGGAAGGCCCCAGCTGGCAGCCGGAAGGCCCCGATCGGCCCTGATCGCCGGCCAGGCCTAGGGACCCTACCCATGCACAAATTTTGTGCACCGGGCCTCCAGTGTTATAAGAGAAAACTCCTGACCTCGATTCTGATGGACCCCATGAACCACACAAAGCCACCTCTCTAGATGCCAGAGAATATTCCCCCCTTAGGCATCGTCCCACAACAAGCATGTTGCACACACAGGCTAGCGCGAGCCAGAGAAACAAGGTTTGCGTGGATGTGGCCGCGAATAAACAAAAGCTCCCGTTTTCATAGACACGTCGGTTTGTTTTGATGGAGACATGCCGAAGACAAAGGGCTGAAATGAATGAGTCATCGTCAACATAAAATAACGGAACGTTTTAATAAAAATTATTTTTTCTTGAACACGAACTCACCAGACCCTGAGTCACTGCACAAATGAATACGCGTCATGCAAACAAACCCGTTTTTCTCGTTCTCTGGAAGCGAGATAGTTCCTGTGGCGCACACCAAGCAGGTCAGTCCCAGACGAAGGACGTGGCCATCGGCCGCTAGAACATTCGCTGCCGGTATCCGTGGGGAGAGATGGTGCGCCTGCGCGTAAGGCGCGTGAGGGACGTGAATGCAACTCGATGACAGTCATCAGTCATTAGCGAATGCTGTAGCTCATTATTAATGACTAGAGGCCGGTGCACAAAATTAGTGCACAAGTGGGGTCCCTCAGGGTGACCTTCAGAGATAGGGCTCCAGCTTGTACACCCAGCCTCATCCAGCACCCCAACTTGGCCTGGCACCACCCTCTCACCTGCTCCACCATCCCTCTTGCAGGGTGATCAATTGGGGCTGGGGCCCTGGCTCCCTCAGTGCCTGGGAGCCGGGCACCAGCCCCACCTCCCGCCACCGCCACTGCTGGCCATCTGCAGGGTGATTGGTGGGGCGGTGAGGTTCCTGCTCGCACCCACCTTGACCTGGTGCCACCTGCTCACCTACTCCTGCTCATCTCACCTCCTGGAGCAGTCCCACTCTCGCAGGGCCCAGGGGGGTCAGCAGCACCTCCAGTGCTGCCCGCTGCCAGCGCTGCATTGCCGAAACCCGCCATGTTCCATGCTGTTCCCTGGTGGTCAGCGCTTGTCATAGCAAACAACTGCATTCCCAGTTGAATGACTGCCCAAGGGGACAATTTGCATATTAGGCTTTTATTATATAGGGTTATGTATAACAGGATATTGTAAAAATTAAGTTAGAAATATTTTTATTGGAACGTTTCTTACTTACCATTATATTGGCTGGGCCACAAAAATATTTACTGTGGTTGCATACGGCCCGCGGGCCCCGAGTTTGACACGCTTGTGCCACGAGGTGTCTAACCAAGAAAGAGAAGAACAGTCTTCACATTCCCAGCACAGCCCTCGAACCCTGGGGCTCCCTGAGGAGTCTGCCTGGAGGGCTTGCCTGGGTGTTTGTGAGGGTTTCCCACAGGACTGAGAGGATGTGGACACACACACAGAGATTTACTGTAAGACACAGGCTAGTGATAAATATCACATGGTCTTACTCATATATATACACTAATAAAAGAGAAATATGCAAGTTGGCCATCACTTTGCAACACCCATCAGCCAATTAGGAGTGAGTATGCAGATTAACCTCATCACCTCCATGGAGACTGACAGCAGGGAGGAGGCAGCTCCCAGCACGGCCTGCTTGGCCATCACCATGGCGACCCAGGAGCAGGGAAGCCCGGCCCACAGGCAGCACCCAGCATAGCCTGCTTGGTGGTTGTCACAGTGTGGAGCAGGCAGGCCCTGCAGAGAGCAGACAACCACTGGGAGCGGGCCTAAGCCGTCAGTAGGACATCCCCTGAGGGCTTCCCGGTTGGAGAGGGTGCAGGTCAGGCTGAGGGACACCCACCCCCCCCATGCACGAATTTTGTGCACCGGGCCTCTAGTGTGGGATATAATGATCAACATAATTGGATGAACAAGAATAGATCCAGAGACAAATGGCAGGGGCGGGGAGGGGGGTTAGAGAGCAACCAGAGGACTTGTATGCATGCATCTGAGCATCACCAATGGACACAGACACTGGGGCGGTGGGGGCTTGCCCGGGGTGGGAATGGCTGGGGGAGTGGGGGTCAACTGGGGAAAAAGGAGACATATTAAAACTTTAGACAAAAAAAAAAGAAACTGGTTTGTGTGATGTGGAGGCTGGCCAGTCCGAGACCTGCCGGGTGGGCTGTGGGCTGCAGGCCCAGTCTGAGGCTGACGGCCCGAGGGCCAGGTGAGAGCAGACGTCGGTGTAGGTCCCAGGCAGGAAGCACTGCCGGCCTGCTCAGCGTCTGGGGCTTTCCTGGGAAAAGCTCTCTTCGGGGGTGGGGGCGGGGGAGGTCAGGCTTTTGTTTTAGGCACATCTCCAACGGACTGAGGGAGGCCTCCACGTAATGAAGGGCCAAGCCCACTGATTTTTAAAATGTTTTTATTTATTTATTTTTAATAAATACTCACCCAACGATATTCTTCTGCTGATTCTTAGAGAGAGTGGAAGAGAGAGGGAGAGACAGAGAGAAACATCGATGTGAGAGAGACACATCGATCGATTGCCTCCCGCACCCGCCCCAACCAGGGCTCGGGTCGGGGAGGAGCCTGCAACCGAGGTACATACCCTGGACCGGAATCGAACCCGGGACCCTTCAGTCCTCAGGCCGACGCTCTAACCACTGAGCCACACCAACCAGCGCCCTCCAGGTGTCTCTCACACTCAAGCACAGCTTCCCCTGTTTGTGGTGTTGGCCACCTCGACGAGAGAGGGAGGAACGGGTAGCCCTTGCGTCACACACCTGGCGGGGCAGGTACCCAGGTTCAGAGGTTACATCCGGGTCCTTGGCAGCTTTCCTAAGTCAGGCGCTGGAGGGGGTGGGGGGGGGCGACTGTGCTGTGTGGTTCACATGCCCTGAAGGTGACCCGGGCACTGACATGGACACGCATTTCTCATACGTTTCCGTGGTAACTCTGGTCCCAGTCGGGCCATGCTTTCAAAGAGGTCTGTATGGCCCAGCGGCGTGGCTCCGTGGTTGAGCGTCGACCTAGGAACCAGGAGGTCACGGTTTGATTCCCGGTCAGGGCACAGGCCCGGGTTGTGGGCTCGATCCCTGATAGAGGGCGTGCAGGAGGCAGCCGATCCGTGATTCTCTCTCCTCATGGATATTTCTCTCTCCCTCTCCCTTCCTCTCTGAGATCAATAAAAATTTATCTATCTATATAAAAAGCCAGCAACTGAAATGTCAGATTAACTGGTCGCTATGACACCCACTGCTGGCCAGATGGGGAGAGGGGAGTGGGTGATAGCACCCCGACTCCGATCAGGGGAAGGGCCGCCAGCTAACCACCCATGGCCCCTTCCCCAGGCTACTGTCCTCCCCAATTGGCCCCCCAAACCCATTTGGGGGTGGGGCCCACTGGCCAATCACCCATGGCCCCTCCCCCAGCCGGCCTAACCCTGATCGCCTGATAAGAGTGGGCTGGCCAATGGGGGTGGGCTGGGCGGCCAACCTCCCGCTGTCTCCTCCTCTCGACAGGCCTGGCCCTGATCTGCCCCCATTGGGGCCGGGCTGGCTGGCTGGACCCCACCCATGCGCAAATTTGTGCACTGGGCCTCTAGTCTATACTAATAAAAGGGTGATATGCTAATTAGACTGGGAGACCTTCCAGGAAACCTTCCGGATGTTCTTCTGGTGGCGGGGCCAAGGTAGAGGCAGTTAGGGGCCAAGAAGGGAGGGCAGTTGTGGGTGATCAGGCCATTGTGGGAGGGCCATTGGGGGTGAGCAGGCCATCAGTGGGGGTCAGTTGGGGGCGATCAGGCCGACAGAGGGGGGAAGTTGGGGGCAAGCAGGCTGGAAGGGGGGGCAGTTGGGGGAAAGTAGGCCAGCGGGGGGGGGGCAATTGGGGGTGAGCAGGCCAGCAGGCAGAGTGGTTAGGGGCAATCAGGCAGGCAGGCAGGTGAGTGGTTAGGAACCAGCAGTCCCGGATTGTGAGAGGGATGTCCGACTGCCGGTTTAGGCACATGACCAGTGGGCTTGGGCCTAAACCAGCAGACGGACATCCCCCAAGGGGTCCCAGATGAGAGAGGGTACAGGCCGGGCTGAGGGACCCCCCAACCCAACACGAATTTTGTGCACCGGGCCTCTAGTTGAAAAGGAAAAAGAAAAAGGAGAGGGTGTACAGGCTGACGCCGACCGCCCCAGGGGCTGAGCACACCCATCAGTGATGCATCTCGGGTCAGGGATCAGAACAGAGTCCCCGCCGGCTTTAAGCCATGAACTGGCTGCTGCCTCTGTTCCGTCGCTCACTGTGATGGGGGACGCACGTCTCCAGGTGAAGAGACAGAGCACAAAGACATCGCTCTCTCTTCTTTGTCCACAGCCGACGAGACTCAGCTGGGGGAGGCACGCGAGGTCGCAGCGGCCGTGAGGCGACCACCACGCTGCTTCTGCCTCCACGCCCGGGGAACAGACGCTGCCCTTTCTCCCCGCCAAACACGGGTTCGGGTTCAACGCCAGCTTCCTGGCGCCGCCTCACGATGCTGTACTGTTTGAGGATCTTTTATCAAAAGTGTGTGTTTCAGCCCTGGCCGGTGTGGCTCAGTGGGTAGAGCACCTGCCTGTGGAAGAAAGGGCCCTGGGTTCGATTCTGGTCAAGGGCACGTCCCTCGGTGGCGGGCTCCTCCCCGGCCCGGGCCCTGGTCGAGGCACGTGCAGGAGACGATCCATCGATGTGTTTCTCTCCCATCGATGTTTCTCTCTGTCTCTCCCTCTCTCTCTCAAAAAAAAAACGATGGAAAAATATCCTAGGGTGAGTTTTAAAAACAAACAAACAAACAAAGGTATGTACTCAAAAGTCAAAAAGCAAGTCATAGGCTCCAAATTGATTTGTCCAAAATAAATGAATTTGCCAAAAATCAATTATTCGGCTCTAGCCGGTGTGGCTCAGTGGACAGAGCATCCGCCTGCGGACTGAAGGGTCCCAGGATCGATTCCGGTCAAGGTCACAGGCCCAGGTTGTGGGCTCCAGCCCCAGCGGGGGGCGTGCAGAAGGCAGCTGATCCATGATTCTCTCTCCTCATGGATGTTTCTCTCTCTCTCTCTCTCTCTCTCTCTCTCTCTCTCTCTCTCTCTTCCTCTTTGAAATCAATTTAGGAAGAATTATAACTCTGTGAAGTTACGGCTTCCCTGTGGGGACGCTTTACTCCCCTGTCCACACTCCGGAGTCTATGCCGCTACCCTTGTTAACAGAGATGGTGGCATCATATTGATTTCCTCAGCCAACAAGCTGGCACCACACTCCTGCGTTTATGGTCTTTGTATTGAAGCAGAGTAACCTCCATCTTGTATAAAAAAAAAAAAACAACCACTGTTTGAAACTCTCTGCTATTGTTAGATAGTCCCTAGTCCTGTAAACTCTGTCATTATGAATGCTGTCACTTTAAGAGAGTCTCTTATTCTATAAAATGACTTTGTTTTTAGTTTAAATAATAGAAAAAAGATAAACCTAACTGTCTGAGCTTGCAAGCTAGCCATCCAATGTAATAGACTAATATAGACTAACTAGAGGCCCGGTGCACAAAATTCGTACGGCATGGGGGGGACCCCTCAGACCAGCCTGCACCCTCTCCAATCCAGGACCCCTTGGGGGATGTCCGACTGCTGGTTTAGGCCTGATCCCTGTGGGGCCTAAACTGGCAGTCGGACATCCCTCTCACAATCCAGGACCACTGGCTCTTAACTGCTCACCTGCCTGCCTGATCACCCCTAACTGCTCTCCCCTGCTGACCTGATGCCCCTAACTGCTCTCCTGATGGCCTGATCACCCCTTACCGCCTCTGCCTGCCTGCCTGATTGCCCCTAACTGCTCCCCTGCCAGCCTGATCACCCCTAACTGCTCTCCCCTGCTGACCTGATGCCCCTCACTGTGCTCCTGCTGGCCTGATCACCCCTTACCACCTCTGCCTTGGCCCTCACCACTGTGGCTTTGTCAGGAAGATGTCCAGTCTATCTGGTCTAATTAGCATTTTACCCTTTTATTAGTGTAGATACTGATAATAATTCCCACATTCTTATGCCAAGTACTAACTCATTATGTATTCAAAGTTACAACTGTCTGTAACAATAACTCACACAGAGCCCTTTGTGAAATCTGCGGACAAAGAGTCTCGAAAGGTATAAATATAAGAAACTTCCTCTGTGACGGGGCTCAGAGATTTGGAAGAGACACCTCCCTCTGGGCCGTACGCAATAAATGACTCCTAATTAATTGGCTCATTAAGTCGTCTTGTATCTCATTTGCTGATTTATGATACAACAATATCGACTTTATTACTATAGAAATTAATATAATTTTATATATCTACTTGAGGCCCGGCGCAAGAAATTCATGCACTCGGGGGGGTGGGAGGTCCCTCAGCCCAGATTATGAGAGGGCTCAGGGCAGGCTGAGGGACCCCACTGGTGCACGATCAGGGCTGGGGAGAGACATGGGAGGCTGGCCAGCCGGGGAGGGACCGCAGGAGGGCTCCAGGGTCTGTCTGGCCTGTCTCACTCAGTCCCAGTCAGCTGGACCCCAATAGCAAGCTAACCTACTGTCTGTCCCCTGGTGGTCAGTGCACATCATAGCGACTGTTCGACAGATCAGAGTGTCTGCCCCCTGGTGGTCAGTGCATGTTATAGACCCCAGCAGCAAGCTAACCTACCTGTCTGAGCGTCTGACCCCTGGTGGTCAATGCATGTCATAGGGAGTGGTTGAGCAGCCTTAGCATATCATTAGCATATGATGCTTTGATTGGTTGAATGGCTGACTGGACGGCAGGACAATTAGCATATTAGGCTTTTATTTTTTCATTTTTAAAATATATATTTCATTGATTTTTTTACAGAGAGGAAGGGAGAGGCATAGAGAGTTAGAAACATCAATAAAAGAGAAACATTGATCAGTCGCCACCTGCACACGCCCTACGGACCAGAATCAAACCTGGGACCCTTGCGTCCGCAGGTCAACGCTCTATCCACTGAGCCAAACTGGTTAGGGCGAGGCTTTTATCATATAGGATTGAAACATAGTTAGGATACAATGTCCTGTGGAAATACCTTGGTCTAAAATCAGGCATATGACATCAGGTAAGGAAAAGTAGTACAGTAGCCTGAACTCCAACCACTGTGTAGCACCATCGTACAACGTACGCCAGCGGCTGACAGCGGCCACCGCATCCTTAGCTGTTGACGGTGTGAGTTTGCTCCCGGGGGTGATTTTGTTGTTGTTGATCTGAACAACGTAAACCTGGTTCTGAGCCCTCACCAGCCCCGATGACCGGATGTTTATTATTAGTCAACACTGGGCTCCCTCCCAGTTCCATTTCAGTATCAAACAGCCCAGTGAGCATCCTATCTGTCTTAGCAAATGTGTCCCAGGGAGCTGGACAACAGAGCTGAGACTAAAGCACCTACTATGTGTGTGGCATGTGCTGGACACTGTGGGACCTATACACCCTATATAATAAAAGCCTAATATGCTATGTGTCCTGTCGGCCATTCAACCAATCAAAGCATAATATGCTAATGATATGCTAAGGCTGCTCAACCACTCACTATGACATGCATTGACCACCAGGGGGCAGACGCTCAGACAGGTAGGTTAGCTTGCTGCTGGGGTCTGGCTGATTGGGACCAGCAGGTTGGGCCAGACACACCCTGGAGCCCTCCTGCAGTCCCTCTCCAGCTGGCCAATCTCCCGTGTCCCTCCCAGCTCTGATCGTGCACTGGTGGGTCCCTTGGCCTGGCCTGCACCCTCTCACAATCTGGGACCCCTCGGGGGATGTCGGAGATCTGGTTTTGGCCCGATCCTGCAGGCCAGGCCGAGGGACCCCTCTGGTGCGTGAATTCGTGCACTGGGCCTCTAGTGTGTGTATATCTACACTAATAAAAGACAAATATGCCAATTGACAGTATCTTTGTGATACCCACCAGCCAATCAGGAGTGAGTATGTGAATTAACCCAACAAAGATGGAAGGTTAATTTGCATATGCAGGCACCGAGTGGCCAGGGGCAGGGTGGTATGCTTGTGTCATGGCCATGGCGACGATGCAGGTGTTCCATACTGCCCCAACAGCTCCGGGCCTCTGGGCAACATGGGAAAGCAGAAAGGTGGCTCCGGGCCAGAGTGAAGGTGCCGGCATCCAGGGGAAGAAAGGCCCATTCTTGCACGAATCTTCGTGCATCAGGCCTCTAGTATAAATATGTGTGTGTGTGTGTATGATATAGATATCTATATATATAAAAGGCTAATATGCAAAGTGTCCCCTTGAGAGTTCACCCAGGAGAAAGGGAGTTCGAACACTTGCTATGATGTGCGCTGACCACCAGGGGGCGGCATGGGACCATGGCTGGTGACCAGCAGCAGTGGTGGGGCACAGAGGGAATGAGGGAACAAGGAGGCAGGGAGGCAGGGAGGGGGGAACTTGATCAGCCCTGATCGCAAGCCAGGCCTAGGGACCCTAACCACGCACGAATTTCATGCACCGGGCCTCTAATATATACACACACTGAGCGGCCAGATGATTATGTGTTCAGAGATCATCATCATCTGGCCGCTCAGTGTATATTTGTATTGATTTCAGAGAGGAAGGGAGATGGGAGCGAGAAATAGAAACATCCATGATAAGAGAGAATCATGGATTGGCTGCCTCCCACATGCCCCCCACTGGGGATGGAGCCTGCACCCTGGGCATGTGCCCTGACCAGAAATTGACCCCGGGACCCTTCAGTCCACAGGCCGACGCTCTATCCACTGAGCCACACCAGCTAGGGCTGCAATTTTTGAAATAAACAAAAGTTATTATATTAAATCTAAGTACATAGTGTGAATTGGCCCGAGTTTCTTTTTTGTTCTCTATATTCTGTTCACGGTTTGGTTGTTCCTTTACTGCTGTAGATGTAATTGTGTCAAGAAAAACCACATTGAGATTTTGATTAAAAGATGCTTTTTTTTTTTTTATCCTCACCCAAGGATATTTTCCGCTTCATTTTTAGGGAGAGAGGAAGAGAGAGGGAGAGACAGAGAGAAACATTGATGGAAGAGAGACACATCAATGGGCTGCCTCCTGCATGCGCCTGGACCAGGGCCCGGGCTGGATGGGAGCCTGCCACCGAGGTACGTGCCCTTGACCGGAATCGAACCGGGACCCTTCGATCCGCAGGCCGACGCTCTATCCACTGAGCCACACTGGCCAGGGCAGGAAGACACGGTCTGTGCTAATTCAGGGAAAGCCAGTATTCCTGCAAACATCGTGTGCTTCTCCATTTTCCTTTCCTGCAGCTTAATATGGTTTATTTGGGTTTTTGAGATGCATTCTGTATGCTTCCTTTGTATTTATTGCTGAATTTTCATCTTCCGGTTGTTATTAAAATATCCCCCTTACATTGTCATAACTCCTGTTTTATAGGAAAATTATGGCTTTTTGAAACTTCGTTTTGTAACTGGTTTTCGAAATTGCCATTGTTAGTAGTTTTCAAGTGATTCTTTGTTTATTTTCCAGGAATCATGTCAAATTACTATTCTTGTGCTTTTTCTTTTTTAAAAGTATTTTTATTGATTTAAGAAGAGAGAGAGAGAGAGAAGCATCAATCATGAGAGAGAATCATGGATGGGCTGCCTCCTGCATGCCCCCCACTGGGGATGGAGCCTGCAACCCGGGCCTGTGCCCCGACCGGGAATCGAACCCTGACCTCTTGGCTCATGGGTCAGCGCTCAAACACTGAGCCACACCGGCTGGGTTGAGCTAGGTTCTTTAAAAGGAGTTATTTCTATGATAATTTTTTCAAAATATCAAGGTGTTTGGTCTATTCAGGTCTTTGTCTTCCTCGTAAACAAATTTTAGTTCACGATAATTTCCTCAAAGATCATGTGTTAGCTAAATTTATTGCCGTGAGCTTCCATATGGCAATTCCATAATTTTGTAATCCCATCTGCATTGGCGATAGCCACTTCATTTCTATATTTGTTTATCTTTAAAATGTTCTTAGAGCCAAAAATTTAGAATTCTTTCAATTATTCAACTTTTTCTTTGGTTCTTATTATCCGCCCCTCCCCAAAGTTTCAGCTCCTACATGGATAGAGCACACTCTAAATCAGTTTTCCAATTCATTAAAATCTGTGTTGCTGTTAATCCCTTGCTTCTTTCTCCATATCTTATTTAATTATGCATTCCGATTTCTTGGAAGATGTGCCGATTTCAATCACTTTAATGCCTTTTTATTTAATAATAAATACAGTGAATGTTCTAATTTTTAAATGACTTCAGCTCTGCCATATGTTTTGATTTAATTGTGCTGAGTATTGTCATTTCCAAAGGGGGTTCCATCATATTATAAATGCTATTAAATCATTATAAAAAACTAGAGGCCCAATGCACGAAATCCATGCACTCGGGGACGGGGGGGGGTCCCTCAGCCTGGCCTGCACCCTCTCACAGTCCGGGAGCCCTCAGGGGATGTCCGACTGAGCCCGGCTCCTGGCTGAGCGGCATGCTCCTGCGTTGAGCGGGATCCGGCCAAAACCCGAGGGTTCCCGGATTGTGAGAGGGCACAGGCCAAGCCGAGGGACCCCACAGGTGCATGATCAGGGCCAGAGAGGGACATGGGAAGTTGGCCAGCCGGGGAGGGACCACAGGAGGGCTTCAGGGTGTGTCCAGCCCATCTCGCTCAGTCCCGATTGGTCGGACCCCAGCAGTAAGCTAATCTACCGGTCGGAGCATCTGCCCCCTGGTGGTCAGTGCACATCATAGTGAGCAGTTGAGCGGTCTTAGCATATCATTAGCATATTATGCTTTGATTGGTTGAATGGCTGACCGGACACTTAGCTTATTAGGCTTTTATTATATGGGATATTTTGGTGCAAAAATTAACCAACAAGAATAGATGCTAATGATAATGTCTTAAATAAAAATACTGGGTTACAATCTAGCATCTACAGACTCCCTGTAATTTTTCATATATTTACTAGAGGCCCAGTGCACAAAATTCATGCATGGTTAGGGTGCCTAGTGGCTACTGGCTACTGGCAGGGGGCCTCCCTTCCCCCGGCTGGCTGCCACTACTGCCAGCCAGGGCAGGGCAAGCTGCGGGGAGGGGCCGCAGGTGGTTGGGGCCATCCCCTCCCCCTGGTCGAACTCCTGGTCGAGGGGACAATTTGCATATTAGGCTTTTATTATATAGGATATAAAAATATGTATCCTTTTTATATATAACTAGAGGCCTGGTGCACGCAATTCATGCACGGGAGGAGGGTGTGTCCCTCAGCCCAGCCTGCACCCTCTCCAATCTGGGACATCCCTCTCACAATCCAGGACTGCTGGCTCCCAACTGCTTGCCTGCCTGCCTGCCTGATTGCCCCTAACCGCTTCTGCCTGCCAGCCTGATCACCCCCTAACCATGCCCCTACCAGCCTGATCGATGCCTAACTGGTCCTTTGCTGGCCCAATTGCCCCTAACTGCCCTCTCTTGCCAGCCTGGTTGCTCCTAACTGCCCTCCCTGCAGGCCTGGTCGCCCCCAACTACCCTCCCCTGCAGGCCTTGTACCCCCCAACTGACCTCCCCAGCTGGCCTGGTCACCCCCAACTGCACTCCCCTGCAGGCCTGGTCCCTCCCAACTGCCCTCCCTTGCCAACCTGGTTGCTCCTAACTGCCCTCCCCTGCAGGCCTGGTCCCCCCCCAACTACCTTTCCCTGCAGGCCTTGTACCCCCCAACTGCCCTCCCCTGCAGGCCTGGTCACCTCCAACTGTGCTCCCCTACAAGCCTGGTTGCCCCCAACTGCCCTCCCCTGCAGGCCTGGTCCCTCCCAACTGCCCTCCCCTGCTGGCCATCTTGTATCTACAAGGGGGCGGCCATCTTGTGCGTTGGAGTGATGGTCAATTTGCATATTACCTCTTTATTATATAGGAGTAGAGGCCAGGTGCACACATTCATGCATGGGTGGGGTCCCTCCACCTGGCCTGCGCCCCTCGCCACCCAGGACCCCTTGGGGGATGTTGGAGAGCCGATTTCGGCCCGATCCTGCAGGCCAGGCGGAGGGACCCCACGGGTGCACTGCTGGAAACCAAGAGCAACAATGATTAATAGAAATGCGAGAAGTCCAGCACAAGGCTGGCCTGGGCTCCTTTGATAGTCACAGGGGAATATTTGCATTTCATTACCTACCGCTGACTCAGTGGCCTAAAGCAAACTCCCCCAAACCGGACAATCTTACTGTTTACTAAACGTTACCATGGACATGTCTGTTTGCATTCCTAAAAGGCGATTGTGTGTTCTAGTAAATGAAAGCAGACTGACGGAGACTCAGTGACCTTGACTGCTCCAGTTAAGATTTCCCTGGCTTCTCCCCACAATCCCAAATTAATATTTCTCATCTTGTGTTGTTGATTTTTTTTTAATATATTCTATTGATTTTTTACAGAGAAGAAGGGAGAGGGATAGAGAGTTAGAAACATCAGTGAGAGAGAAACATCGATCAGCTGCCTCCTGCACACCCCCTACTGGGGATGTGTCTGCAACCCAGGTACATGCCCTTGACCGGAATCAAACCTGGGACCCTTCAGTCCACAGGCCGACGCTCTATCCATTGAGCCAAAGGGGTTAGGGCTTAATTTTTTAAAATATATTTTTACTGGAGGCCCGGGGAAGAATTCGTGCACTGTGAAAAGCCACAGCCAGCGTGGCTTTCAGATGCAAAGGCTTGGGGGAAGACCTGACGTGCAAATTAAAACCCAAGACAAGACCCCTAACTGGTTTGGCTCAGTGGATAGAGCGTCGGCCTGCGAACTGAAGGGTCCCGGGTTCGATTCCGGTCAAGGGCATGGACCTGGGTTGCGGGCACGTCCCCATTGGGGGGTGTGCAGGAGGCAGCTGATCGATGTTTCTCTCTCATCGATGTTTCTAACTCTCCCTCTCCCTTCCTCTCTGTAAAAAATCAATAAAAAATATTTTTTAAAAATTAAAAAGACTGAACTCCCCCACATGTGGCCCTCCCAAGAGGCAAGCAGGTCGCCGAGCTGCACTCGGGAGCACAGTCCCCCAGGTCCACAGTCAAGGGCGTGGCCGTGAGCAGAGAGCAAGGAGGCTGTGAACCAGGACTGTCCAGCCGAGGCACGCATGCCGGGTGCCGCCTGCGGTGTCGCCGTCCAGCCCACGTTATTCCCCCGGATTCCTCTAATCACACGCAGCTCTTCCTTAATGAACTGCCACTGCCTCAGAGTGAGGAGGGAGACGTCTTGCCGGAGGCTAAGACTGGGTGGTGCACACCCAGACACTGCGCTTCCCTAGCAGATGCTCTTCTTACACCGGCTGCCCTATTTTTGCACACAGCCCCTGGGCGAAGCCCCTGAAGGAATATTCCAGAGACGCCCACCCACGGCCTGCCGACCCCTGGTAGCACGTGGCGCACTCACTGCAGCAATGGCTTCCTGACCTCCTGGCCACGATTCACCCCCATCCATGAAGGCGTTCCATTAGCCACGTTCGCCAGACGTGACTCATCGATGAAAAACGGACTGAAAACATCAACAACTGCTTTACATTAAAAAAAAAAAAAAGACAAGCCCTGACCGGTGTGGCTCAGTGGATAGAGCGTCGGCCTGCGGACTGAAGGGTCCCGGGTTCGATTCCGGTCCAGGGCATGCACTTTGGTTGCAGGCACATCCCCAGTTGGGGGGTGGGGGTGTGTGTGCAAGAGGCAGCTGATGGATGTTTCTCTCTCATCGATGTTTCTGACTCTCCCTCTCCCTTCCTCTCTGTAAAAAATCAATGAAATATATATTTTTAAAAAGACAACAGCAATTCCTACGAAAGGCAAAGCTTCTTCGAAACGGATGTCGGGATGCAGGCCGCTGTGCCAGCACCGTGCAGCTCCACAATGTCATGGAGAAGAGCAGTCTAGTCGTGGGCGGTGTCTTTTTAGGATTATTTTTGAAGACCCTGGAGTGACGTGTTCTCTGAGTGGGTCCTCCCTTTAGGACAGGCGTTCGGCTGGCCGGGTGTCTTTGATTAAAGCAGATACGTGTGTGCTTTAAAAACCACACATCTTCGCCCCGGCCCGTTTGGCTCTGTGGATACAGCGTCAGCCTGTGGACCGAAGGGTCCCGGGTTCGATTCCGGCCAGGGGCACATGCCCGGGTGGCGGGCTGCATGCCCAGTGGTGGGTGTGCAGGAGGCAGCCGACCCATGGTTCTCTCTCATCATGGATGTTTCTCTCTCTCTCCCTCTCCCTTCTTCTCTGAGATCCTATATAATAAAGAGCTAATATGCAAATAGTCATCACCCACTCACGCTGCCACGGAGCAGACACTCAAGCCTGGGGAGAGAAGAATGGGGACCTGCCAGGCCTTGGCCTGGGAGAGGGACAAGCTGCATGCCCGCGGTCTCAGGCGCCTGCAGCTGCGGCCTAGGCAAAGCCACCCACCCATCGTCCCCTGCAGCTGCAGCCTAGGCAAAGCCACCCACCCATGGTCCCCTGCAGCTGCGCGGGCCTGGGTCCTGGGTGCCTGCAGTCGGCCAGAGGATGAAATCCTGGGTCCCGGGTGCGGGGTGAGGCAGAGGTGGTTAGGGGCGATCAGGCCAGCAGGGGAGCAGTTAGGGATGATCAGGCCAGAAGGGGAGCAGTTAAAGGCGATCAGGCAGAGAGGTTAGTGGTGATCAGGCAGGCAGGTAGGCAAGTGATTAGGAGCCAGCGGTCCCAGACTGTGAGAGGCAGTCGGACATCCCCTGAGGGGTCCCGTATTGGAGAGGGTGCAGGAGGGCTCAGGGACCGACCCCCCCCCATGTACAGATTTCGTGCACCGGGCCTCTAGTCAATAATAATTTTAAAAAGCCCTAACCAGTTTGGCTCAGTGGATAGAGCATCAGCCTGCGGACAGATGGGTCCCAGGTTTGATTCCGGTCAAGGGCATGTACCTTGGTTGCGGGCATGTCCCCGGTAGGGAGTGTGCAGGAGGCAGCTGATCGATGTTTCTAACTCTCTATCCCTCTCCCTTCCTCTTTGTAAAAAAGCAATAAAATATATTAAAACAAACAAACAAACCACATATCTTCCTTCTCAGCAATGTGGAGAAATCAGATCTTCATTCAGACATCGTGTAGACAATTCAGCAGGGGCATGGTTAAGGGTAAGGTACGTAATTCCACCAAGTATGATGGAGTGTCTTCAATAATGTTAATTTTATTTTATTTTTTAAAAACACACTGAGTGGCCAGATTAGGCCAGATTATTATGACATTATGATCTCTGAACACATAATAATCTGGCCATTCAGTGTATATATATATATATATTAGAGGCCCGGTGCATGAATCCGTGCATGGGTGGGGTCTGGCCAGCCTGGCCAGGGGGAGGGGATGTGGGCGGTTGGCCGACTTGCCTGCTGGTCGAACTCCTGGTTGAGGGGACCATTTGCATATTAGCCTTTTATTATATAGGATAGACACTGAGTGGCCAGATTGGTATGCGTTCAGAGACCATCCTAATCTGGCCACTCAGTGTATATTTTATTGATTTTATTACAGAGAGGAAGGGAGAAGGAGAGAGAGTTAGAAACCACAATGAGAGAGAATCAGGGATCAGCTGCCTCCTGCACGCCCCCCACTGGGGATGGAGCCTGCAACCAGGGCACGTGCCCTGACCAGGTATCGAACCCGGGACCCTTCAGTCTGCAGGCTGATGCTCTATCCACTGATCCACACCGGCCAGGGCCCTCATATTCATTGTCTCTGCAGGACAATGAAAGAAACGTGATGCCCTGTGACGGGCAAGAGACACTGATGTTTCTAGAAGCACAAACTCGTCTCTCCCAGTGGGATGATGTGGGACAGGTGGTGACTCCGTCAGGACAGATGGTCAGCCCCGAGGATAGGACTCACCAGAGAGGGACCCTGGCTGCACAGAAAGGAGGGGCTGTGTCCCCACAAACCCCGTCCGGGCCTGAGAAGCTGCACAGCTCCGCTGACATTAGATGGAGCGGGAGGTGATAGAAGGTCAGAGGGGTGGACAGCCACATTCTGACCTCTCCTTCAGAGCATGGCTGTGAGGGGCAGGAAGAGAGTGTTGGGGACCAGCTGTACTTGGAAGAAATATGAATCACGCTTGGTTAACCACGATTGTTCTGTTCTGATTAGAGAAGGCACCTCTAGCCTGGCTGGCGGCTGCACTGGGAACCTGGGAGCTCACCTGAAAGTGCAGTCCCTGCTCCCCACCCGGGAGCTGCCTGTTACCATGAAAACATAAAAACTGTGGCCTGGCCTGTGTGGCTCAGTGGGTAGAGCATCAGCCTGCGGACTGAAGGGTCGCAGGTTCGATTCCTGGTCAAGGGCACAGGCCCGGGTTGCAGGCTAGATCCCCAGTGGGGACGTGCAGGAGGCAGCCGATCCATGATTCTCTCTCATCATGGACGTTTCTATCTCCCTCTCCCTCTCCCTTCCTCTCTGAAATAAATCTACACTAATAAAAAGGGTAATATGCTAATTAGATCAGATTGCCCAGACATCTTCCGGACGTCCTGCTAGATAAAGCCACGGTGGTGGGGGCCGAGGTAGAGGTGGTTAGGGGTGATCAGGCTGGCAGGCAGGCAAGCAGTTAGGGGTGATCAGGCAGGCAGGCAGGTGAGCAGTTAGGGGTGATCAGGCTGGCAGGGAGGCAAGCAGTTAGGGGTGATCAGGCAGGCAGGCAGGCAAGCAGTTAGGGGTGAGCAGGCAGGCAGGCAGGTGAGCAGTTAGGGGCGATCAGGCAGGCAGGCAGGTGAGCAGTTAGGGGCGATCAGGCTGGCAGCCAGGCGAGCAGTTAGGGGCGATCAGGCTGGCAGGCAGGCGAGCAGTTAGGGGTGATCAGGCTGGCAGGCAGGTGAGCAGTTAGGGGTGATCAGGCAGGCAGGCAGGTGAGCAGTTAGGGGTGATCAGGCAGGCAGGCAGGCAGGTGAGCAGTTAGGGGCGATCAGGCTGGCAGGCAGGTGAGCAGTTAGGGGTGATCAGGCAGGCAGGCAGGTGAGCAGTTAGGGGTGATCAGGCAGGCAGGCAGGTGAGCAGTTAGGGGCGATCAGGCAGGCAGGCAGGCAGGTGAGCAGTTAGGGGCGATCAGGCTGGCAGCCAGGCGAGCAGTTAGGGGTGATCAGGCTGGCAGGCAGGCGAGCAGTTAGGGGTGATCAGGCTGGCAGGCAGGTGAGCAGTTAGGGGTGATCAGGCAGGCAGGCAGGTGAGCAGTTAGGGGCGATCAGGCAGGCAGGCAGGCAGGTGAGCAGTTAGGGGCGATCAGGCTGGCAGGCAGGTGAGCAGTTAGGGGTGATCAGGCAGGCAGGCAGGTGAGCAGTTAGGGGCGATCAGGCAGGCAGGCAGGTGAGCAGTTAGGGGCGATCAGGCAGGCAGGCAGGCAGGTGAGCAGTTAGGGGCGATCAGGCTGGCAGCCAGGCGAGCAGTTAGGGGTGATCAGGCAGGCAGGCAGGCGAGCAGTTAGGGGTGATCAGGCAGGAAGGCAGGTGAGCAGTTAGGGGTGATCAGGCAGGCAGGCAGGTGAGCAGTTAGGGGCGATCAGGCTGGCAGCCAGGCGAGCAGTTAGGGGTGAGCAGGCAGGCAGGCAGGTGAGCAGTTAGGGGCGATCAGACTGGCAGGCAGGTGAGCGCTTAGGAGCTAGTGGTCCTGGATTGCGAGAGGGATGTCTGACTGCTGACAGTTGAACATCCCCCGAGGAGTCCTGGATTGGAGAGGGTGCAGGCCAGGCTGAGGGACCCGCCCCCCATGCCCCCCATCCCCCCTACACGAATTTCATGCACCGGGCCTCTAGGACAAATATTTTTTAAAAAATCAGCAAACCTAACTGATGAATATTCAACAAGACAACTGCCCTTACTTTTCAAATGTGTCAGTGCCATCCAAGACAAAGGCAGGGCGTGAGGACACGGGACACCTAGCGCGGCCTGCAGTCCTCGACTGGGAGACTAAACAGTGTTACTTGGAGAGCCAGATGAATTTAAATGTGCAGTGAGTCTTAGGGAAGCACCCCAGTCCATGTTCAACTGAATGTGATTATCCCTTCGTGGTTACATGAATGCCCGCCCTCCTCCCACACAGCAACGCTTAGGAGCACAATGTCAGCACTGCAGCTGACTCTCAACAGGTTCGTAGTAGTGATGCATGTGTGTGTGTGCATGCATGCATACACTTGTTAGTGTATGAATGTGCATGTATGTGTGTGCATGCACGAGTTTATGTGTGCATGCACGCGCATGTGAATATTTGTGCATGTGTGTGCATGCATGCGCATGAGTGTGTGCATGTGTGTGAGTATGTGTGTGCGTGTATACATGTGTGTGCATGTATGAGTGTGTGTGCAGAGCCAGCCAGCAAGCAAGAAAACCTAAAATGAGAGCATGCAAAAGTGGCAAAATATTACTAATTGGTGAATGAAGAAAAAGTAACACAGGAACGTCTTGCACTGCTCTTTCTCCCTCTGTGTCCACTGACACTGTTTCGAAAGGAAGGTGAACCAATGCGCAGCTTGGAACAGGGTCATACGCCGTTTTTTAAAACCCTGAACACGGTGGTGCCGGTAACTCATTAGGTGGAGGAAGACCCAGTGAGGTGAGAGGGAAGGGGAGTTCCATGTGCTGAAGACATTCGTGCTGCGCCCCGGCCGGTGTGGTTCAGTGGGTAGAGCGTCGGCCTGCGGACCAAAGGGTGCCGGGTTCGATTCCGGTCAAGGGCATGTACCTCGGTTGCAGGATCCTCCCCGGGGCGTGTGCAGGAGGCAACCGATCGATGTGTTTCTCTCCCATCAATGTTCCTCTTTGTCTCTCCCTCTCTCTACCACTCTCTCTAAAAATCAGTGGGAAAATATCCTCAGCTGAGGGTTCACAATCCTATATAATAAAGATGTGATATGCAAATGGTCGTTATGCCGTGAAGCGTAACAACCGACCACATAAAGACCGGATCATGGATCAGCAGGAGGGTGGGGCAGAGAGCTACAGGTGGAGGCAGGGCAGCAAGTGATGAGGAGGGGTGGGGGGAGTGATGGCAGGGGGAGGGGAGGAGGAGGAGCTACAGGAGGGCGGGGCAGCGAGCTACTGGCGCGCTATAGGCCCACGGATTCCTGCACAGGGCTACTAGTAAATAAATACACTGAGTGGCCAGATGATGATGACCTCTGAACGCATAATAATCTGGCCACTCAGTGTGTGTGTGTATGTGTGTGTGTGTGTGTGTGTGTATATATATATATTGGAGGCCCGGTGCATGAATTCGTGCATGGGTGGGCTCTGGCCAGCCTGGCCAGGGGGAGGGGACATGGGCGGTTGGCCGGCCTGCCTGCTGGTCAAACTCCTGGTCGAGGGGACCATTTGCATATGAGCCTTTTATTCTATAGGATAGACACGGAGTGGCCAGATGATTATGCGTTCAGAGATCATCGTCATCTGGCCACTCAGTGTAAATATATGAATGAATGAATGAATGAATGAATGAATGAATGAATCTGACTGATCCAAACCTACAATAATCCTGACCCCACCCATCCCTGATCTAAAAAAGGAAAAGTTAAAAAAAGCTTTAAAAAAAAGTAAGAGTGAGGAGACCCACATCACGGAAGACTTTTGATCATGAGCCTTGCACTGCAAAAACACTAAATGGAAGCAGAGGTAGGGAGCTGCCTTCAGAGGGAGGGGCTCTCCCCAGGAGGAAGGGATGCTCCCCGGGTCCCTTCCAGCTCTGGGAGGGCCGTTCCGGGAAACGAGGCGGCTTGTGATTGTGTCTCCGTAACTTATGTCACACTCGGTGCATTTTATTATTTTAAATTCTTTTTTATTTTTAAAATTTAATTTAACTTAATTTAATTTTGTTGTTAATCCTCACCCGAGGATAGTTTTCCATCGATCTTTATTTTTTTTTTGAAATATATTTTGTTGATTTTTACAGAGAGGAAGGGAGAGAGAGAGAGTTAGAAACATTGATGAGGGAGAAACATCATTTCTCTCCTGCACACCTCCTACTGGGGATGTGCCCGCAACCAAAGTACATGCCCTTGACCGGAATCAAACCTGGGACCCTTCAGTCCACAGGCCGACGCCCTATCCACTGAGCCACACCAGCTAGGGCCCATTGATCTTTAGAGAGAGTGGAAGAGAGAGGGAGAGACAGAGAGAAACATCCGTGTGAGAGGGACACACCGATCGGTTGCCTCCTGCACATGCCCAACCAGGGCCCCAGCCAGGGAGGAGCCTGCCACCGAGGTCCATGCCCTTGAACGGAATCGAATCCGGGACCCTTTGGTCCACAGGCGGACGCTCTATCCACTGAGCCACACCGGCCAGGGCTACTCTATGCAGTTTATTTTTTTATTATTATTTTAAAGTATATTTTTATTGGTTTCAGAGAGGAAGGGCGATGGAGAAACAGCCATGATGGTAGAGAATCAGGGATCGGCTGCCTCCTGCACGCCCGGCACTGGGGATGGAGCCCGCAACCTGGGCCTGTGCCCTGACGGGTAATCGAACCCGGGACCCTTCCGTCCGCAGGCTGACGCTCTGTCCACTGAGCCACCCCGGCCGAGGCTCCTCTGTGCATGTCAGTGCTGACACAGGCTGCCCCTCCCACAGGCAATTGGCTGGCCAGAGGGAATGCGGTGCCGACCCCACGGCTGAAGGCAGCGGCCAGCAAAAGGCGGCGTTTGCCAGTGCAGTGGTCGCCATGGCTCCCTGGCTGGGTGTCCGCCAAGCGCAGGCTTCCCCTCGCCTGATTTCAGGTCCACTCAGTGGGGAGCTCCATCCCCCGCCCCCGAATCATTATATTAACATGGATCAGCCCTAACCGGTGTGGCTCAGTGGACAGAGCGTCGGCCTGCGGACTGAAGGGTCCCGGGTTCGATTCCGGTCAAGGGCATGGACCTTGGTTGTGGGCACATCCCCAGTAGGAGGTGTGCAGGAGGCAGCTGATCGATGTTTCTCTCATCAATGTTTCTATCCCTCTCTAAAACCAATAAGATATATATATTTTTGAAAATCATGCATCAGACGCTCCGTGTCTCCCCACACATGTCTGTCTCCTCTTCCCACTGAGACTCGCATTCCTCGGGGACCGTGCTGTTCCCAGAACCAGGCCGACCCGGAGCACGGGGGGTCGCGGGGAGGTTGCAGGCACCCGGCATTCTGCGGGAAACCCTTCCGGGTGAGCCTGGCGGCATTTCTTGCCAGGAAAGTGCTGGATCGCTGCGTACCTGATGCTGGTGATTAGCAGACATGAGCTTCTAAGGGTTGGAGCGTGCGTGCGTGTGTGCATGTGTGTGCGTGTATGTGTTTTCTGTTAGAGTTAGGTGAGTTATTTTTATTTTTTTACAGTTTTAAGATATTAAATTGCTTTTTATGCCTTAAATCCTCACCCAAGGGGTATTTTCCCCGTTGATTTTTGGAGAGCGTGGAAGAGGGAGGGCGAGACAAAGAGCAACATCGATGTGAGAGAGACACACGGACTGACGGCCTCCTGCACGCCCCCCACTGGGGACGGAGCCCACAACCCGGGCCTGTGCCCTGACCGGAATCGAATCCGGGACCCTTCAGTCCTCAGGCCGACGCTCTACCCACTGAGCCACACCGGCCGGGGCTGCCAGCCTCCTTTACTTGGCCCAGAAAAATGCAAAATGAAGTTTTCCTCCTGCCCTTCTGCTGGCAAAGGCGTGGCGGCCCAGGCACCGCCTGCCCTCCTCTGCAGGAGGGGAGCGCTCACTCCATGTCAGGGGCCAGGAGGGGACTGTGCGCTGACCTCCGAGCTCTGACCTGGGCCTGGGAAAGCGATGGCCCGAGTGCCATTCGCAAAAATCCCCGCGCGGCTCGAGCCAGACCCCAGACTGGAGCGCTTTGGAGAAACAAGCTGTTCCTCATCCCCCACGACTGGCTGGGGGCCGGGGCAGCGGGCCTGCCTGGCCACTGTGCTGCCGCACAGGCTGAGGCCACGGAGCCCCGAGGGGGAGCCAGCCCGCTGCCCCGGCCCTGCCTCTCTGCCCCCCCGCCCCCACTGCCCTCTGCCCCTCTGTACCCCTGCCTACCTTCCCCCTGCCCCTCTGCCAACTGCACCCCCCTGCCCCCCTGCCCCCTGCATCCTCTGAACCCCCTGCACCCCCTGCCCCCCTGCTCCCTACTCCCTGCCCCCGTCCCCCACTGCCCTCTGCCCCTCTGTAACCCTGCCTACCTTCCCCCTGCACCTCCGCCAACTGCACCCCCTACACCCCTGCCCTCCTGCCCCCTGCATCCTCTGAACCCCCTGCACCCCCTGCACCCTGCACCCCTGCTCCCTACTCCCTGCCCCCCTCCCCCACTACCCCCTGCCCCCCTGCACCCCCTGCCCCCCTGCCCCCCTGCACCCCTGCCCCCCTGCACCCCTGCTCCCTACTCCCTGCCCCCCTCCCCCACTGCCCTCTGCCCCTCTGTACCCCTGCCTACCTTCCCCCTGCACCTCTGCCAACTGCACCCCCTACACCCCCTGCCCCTCGGCCCCCTGCCCCCTGCCCCTCTGACCCCTGTCCTCCTGCACCCCTGCTCCCTGCATCCTCTGAACCCCCTGCACCCCTGCCCCACCTGCACCCCCTGCTCCCCCAGCCCAGGATCCAGATCCAGAGCTGCCCCAAGAAGGGGGCGGGCACTAGAGGAGGCCTTAGGCCAGGACGTTTAGGTAAACACTGTCACCCACATGTCAAGGACAATGTGCCCAGAGCTCACTTCTCCCTCAGCCCCTCCCACCTGAAACTCGGCCTTCCTCTGACCCCTTTTAATCCCGTCTCCCTCAATGTGTGCCCTGAACGTTGGTGACCAAATCACATACTAACCTTGTCTCCCCATCCCTTTCTTTTTAAAAAAATATATATTTTATTGATCAGAGAGGAAGGGAGAGAGAGAGAGAGAGAAACATCCATGATGAGAGAGAATCATGGATCGGCTTCCGCCTGCACGCCCCCCACTGGGGATCGATCCATGATTCTCTCTCATCATGGATGTTTCTCTCTCTCTCTCTCTCTCTGCCCCCCTCTCCCTTCCTCTCTCGAAATCAATAAAATATATTTTTGGGGGGAGAAAAAAAAGAAATAAAATATCTGCATGGGAGTCTATGCTTATAAAGTCGAGAGAGGGACTTGCATTGAGGGACAGAGATGCTGGACATATCCCCAAGGGTTACTGCTGCCCACATCAAGGGAACATTTCCTCTCTCCACCCTTTGCACACCCCCTCCTCCCCGCCCCCCTCCCCCTCCTCCCCCTCCTCCCCCCAGCTCCCTCCTACCGCTGAGTCTCTGTTCAATGCAGGTTTTGCCAAAATATGGCCCTGAGCTAAGAACACTTTTTATGTGTTTACGTGGGAGGGGCATTATTCTGTGACTCGTGAGAATCATGTGAACGTCAGCTGAAGTGCCACAGACAGCCGTCAGCTGGTGGGACGCGTGTGGCTGTGTCTAACACCGTGTGTGACTCACTGGCTCCTTTTGCTCTAAAGCTGAGTAGTTAGTGTGTGTGTGTGTTTAAATATATTTGTATTGATGTCAGAAAGGAAGGGAGAGGGAGAGAGAGACACATCCATGAGGAGAGAGAATCACGGATCGGCTGCCTCCTGGATGCCCCACACTGGGGATGGAGCCCACAACCCGGGGGCATGTCCCTGACCAGGACTCGAACCCTGACCTCCTGGTTCCTAGGTCGACGCTCCACCATGGAGCCACGCCGGCCATGCTGAGCAGAGCAGTTTTGATGGAGACCTCGCATGCAGCTCTCAAAGCCATGAGTGTGGACTGTCTGGCCTTTCACAGAAAGCATCTGCCGCCCGCCCCCCCCCCCCTCATACCCCCCCAACCCTCGCGCGGGCTCTGTTTGTGCCTCCAGGTCGATCGCCCTTATCTAGCCACAACCCGCCTCCATTCATCACTCTCCTGCCTCCTGAGCCCTGAGCTTGCACAGCAGCCATCCTTCCTCGGGGCCGAGCCTGGTGGGCTGAGCCCTGGCATCCTGGCCCTGCCGCCTGGCTGCCCACCTGCCCACCTGCTCACCTGGCAGGCTGGCCCTGTCCCGGGGGGCACTCCCCGGGGGATCCCTGGCTCTCCTCTCTCCCCTCTGGATCTCTCCTGTACATTCGCTCCATCCTTTCTACAAAAGGCTCCGTCAGGGCGTGGTCTCCAGGCCGTAGGCTGCCAGGGCCTGGCGTCTTCCAGGGGCCTTGCCTAAAGGGGACTCGTGGTCTTTTTCTTTAACCGTGTGCCTGGCCCGGCCGGCGTGGCTACGTGCTTTAGCGTCGACCTATGAACCAGGAGGTCAGGCTTCGATTCCCGCTCGGGGCACGTGCCCGGGTTGCGGACTCCATCCCCAGTGGGGGGCGTGCAGGAGGCAGCCGATCCGTGATTCTCTCTCCTCATGGATGTGTCTCTCTCTCTCCCTCTCCTTTCCTCTCTGACATCAATAAAAATACATTAATTAAAAATCTATACTGATAAAAGGGTAATATGCTAATTAGACCAGGAGACCTTCTGCATGTCCTTCCAGACAGAGCCCTGGTGGCAGGCCGAGGCAGAGGTGGTTAGGGGCGATCAGGCCAGGAGGGGAGGGCAGTTGGAGGCGATCAGGCTGGCAGGGGTGGGGGTAGTTGGGTGTGATCAGGCTGGCGGGGGGTGCAATTAGAGGAGATCAGGCCAGAAGGGGAGGCAGTTGGGGGAGATCAGGCCGGCAGGCAGGTGAGTGCGTAGGAGCCAGCAGTCCTGGATTGCGAGAGGGATGCCCGACTGCCCCTAGTCCCGATCCTAAACCGGCAGTTGGACATTCCCCAAGGATTCCCAGATTAGCCAGGCTGAGCGACACACCCCTGTGCACAAATTTCGTGCACCAGCCACTAGTATATATATAAACAGGATGACTCTAACTCATGTTCTCATTGGCCAGCCACCTGAGGCTCTTGCTCCTGTCAGAGATTCTAGGCCTGCAAACATCTCCCTCTCTCTCTAATCGTTCTAACACAACCCATCAAAACAGAGCTGCTGCCCTGGCCGAGGCGGCTCAGTGGGTAGAGCACCAGCCTGCGGACTGAAGGGTCCTAGTTTCATTCCCGCTCAGGGCACATGCCCAGGTTGTGGGCTCCATCCTCAATGCGGGTGCGTGCAGGAGGCAGCCGACCCATGATTCTCTCTCATCATGGATGTTCCTCTCTCTCTCTCTCTCTCCCTCTCCCTTCCTTTCTGAGATCAATGGAGATCTATTTTTAAAAAATAAAAAAACAAGTAAAATAAATAAAAGGTCAATTTGTTGGGACCTCAGTGTATCAGGGTTCAGACTCCCCTGTGAGCGGGGTAGGACCTCCTCCCTCTCCAAGGAGCAACAGGAAGTGGACCCTCAGAATCGCGGGCACAGCGCAGATGGCTGACTGCATGGCTTCCGTCTGAGTGTGCACCGCGTGCACATTCTGCTGGACCCTCCTCCACTGACCAGCGTGCGGCATTGTCAGTGCCGAGGACACCAAAGCCACCAGTATTTGCCGGGGATTCCTCACCCTGTGGGACATGCACGTCAAACTTGCGGGCCACAATGAATATTTTTGCGGCCCAGCCAATAAGCAGTATGTAAGAAACATGTTAATAAAAGTTTTGTAACTTAAAAAGAAAAGAAAAAGAGTTTCATAACTTAATTTTTACAATATCCTGTTATACATAATCTAAGGGTAATATGCTAATTAGACCAGACATCCTTCCAGACAAAGCCACAGTGGCAGGGGCTGAGGCAGAGGTGGTTAGGGGCAATCAGGCCGGCAGGGAAGAGCAGTTAAGGGTGATCAGGCTGGTGGGGGAGAGCAGTTAAGGGCAATCATGCCAGCAGGGGAGAGCAGTTAAGGGTGATCAGGACTGCAGGGAAGAGGTTAGGGGTGATCAGGCAGGCAGGAGAGTGGTTAGGGGCGACAGGCAGGCAGACAGGTGAGCGGTTAGGCAGTGGTCCTGGATTGCGAGAGGGATGTCTGACTGCCGGTTTAGGCCCAATCCAGGTCTAAACAGGCAGTCGGACATCCCCGGAGGGGTCCTGGATTGAAGAGAGTGCAGGCCAGGCTGAGGGACCCCCCCACCCATGCATGAATTTCATGCACTTGGCCTCTAGTCATGAATAACGAACTACTACATTCGCTAATGACTGATGACTGTCATCGAGTTGCATTCACGTCCCTCACGCGCCTTACGCGCAGGCGCACCATTTCTCCCCACGGATACTGGCAGCGAATGTTCTAGCAGCCAATGGCCACGTCCTTCGTCTCGGACTGACCTGCTTGGTGTGTGCCACAGGAACTATCTCCCTTCTGGAGAATGAGAAAAATGGGTTTATTTGCGTGACGCTTATTCATTTGTGCAGTTACTCAGTGTCTGGTGAGTTCATGTTCAAGAAAAAATAATGATTTTTGTTAAAATGTTCTATTACTTTTTGTGAATGATGACTCATGTATCTCAGCTCTTTGTCTTTGGCACGTCTCTATCGGAACAAACCTACGTGTCTATGAAAATGGGAGCTTTTGTTCTTTTGCGGCCACATCCACACAAACCTTGTTTATCTGGCCCGTGCTCGCCTCTATGTGTGACATGTGTGGTGTGGGATCTTCTCCAGAGAGGAGGGGGCCAGTGGACCCCGGCAAGGGGTGGGTCTGTGCCCCCCACAGTGGGACTTTCATGCAGAAGTGTACCCGTGGGGACCTGAGAGTCCCTGGAACCTGCCTCCCCATCAGTGAGAGAAACCACACTGCGTGCCTCTCCCAGCTCAGACAGAAACCATGAGCTCGAGCTAGAAGGGGGACGTGAGTGTCCACGCTTTCGCTCAACAGCCTTCACACGAACCCAACTCCAGCCCCCAGCGAAGAGGCGAAATGGGGAGATCGTCATTTACAACAAAGAGGCAGAGCCCTGGCAGGTGTGGCTCAGCGGACAGAGCGCCGGCCTGTGGACCAGAGGGTCCCGGGTTCGATTCCAGTCAAGGGCACGTGCCTCGGTGGCAGGCTCCTCCCCGGCCCCGGGCCCTGATCAGGGCGTGTGCCGGAGGCCACCCATCGCTGTGTCTCTCTCCCGTCGATGTTTCTCTCTGTCTCTCCCTCTCTCCTCCACGCCCTCTGAAAATCGATGGGACAATATCTCAGGTGGGGACGAAAAGAAACACACAAAAACAAAATTAAAATTAAGAGGAAGAAAGGAAGACATGCCGATTTGTCAATCTGGACTGTGTTCAGTGGCAAGTCATAGTGACTTCCTTATGGTAGCTTAATCAAGTAAGGCTTGTTTTTCTCACATCACCGGTGAGCAGTCTCCGTAGGCTGTCAGTGTCCCCAGCCCTGACTCGGTCACTCCCTTTCCCGTGCCCTTTCCTTGTTTTTTGTTTTTTTTTTAAATAATTTTATTGATCTCAGAGAGGAAGGGAGGGGGAGAAAGAGATAGAAATATCCATGATGACAGAGAATCATGGATCGCCCCCCACTGGGGATCAAGCCCGCAACCCAGGCATGTGCCCTGACCGGAAATCGAACCTGGGACCCTTCAGTCCACAGGCCAACGCTCTACCCATTGAACCACACCGGCCAGGGTTTCCCTGTGATTCTAATGAGTGCTCGCTGCCTCATGGCACCCAGAGGGCAGCTCCAGCTCCAGCCTCAACACTGTTAAGCTCCAGGCAGGAAAGGAGAATGCAATGGAGGAGAATAAAAAAAGGAAGCACTCGACTGGCGTGGCTCAGCGGTTGAGCGTCGACCTATGAACAGGGAGGTCACAGGTTCGATTCCCGGTCAGGGCACCTGCCCGGGTTTCGGGCTCCATCCCTGTGGAGGGCGGGGAGGGAAGGCGAGGGGAGAGGGGCGTGCAGGAAGCAGCTGATGGATGGTTCTCTCTCATCATGGATGTTTCTCTCTCCCTCTCCCGTCCTCTCTGACATCAATAAAAACATATTTTAAGAAGAAGAAGAAAAGGAAAACAGTTACCAGAAGTCCTTAGCTGACTCCCGTTTTAATCTCCTCATCCGGAGCTCTGTCCGCAGCCTCCCCAGCCACAGCGCCAATGGGAAACAGGCGGACTTGTGGAGCGGGTCCCAGCACTGGCGGCTGCGAGCAGGAACGGGAGAGTGAACGCTGGGCAGCCGGCAGGCGGTGTCTGCCACGCATGTACACGTGCCAGCATGTACAGACACCATGTTTACAGCCAAAGCCCGTGTCCGTGTGATCACAGACACCCTGCTGGATGGAAACCAGCTGACACGGGCCACAGATGTCTGGCCGGGGGGAACCGGCTGAGCGAGCCGTTAGCCCCGCCGCCCTGGAGGCAAGGCGTCTGTGGGCTCCGGAGTCAAAACAAAGCACAAAGCTCGCCCTGGCCGATGTGGCTCAGTGGATAGAGCGTCGGCCTGTGGACCAACGGGTCTGGGGCGTGAACCGTGGCTGCCCGGGCCCTGGTCGGGGCACATGCAGGAGGCAGCCCAGCAATGTGTCTCTCTCACATCGATGTTTCTCTCTGTCTCTCCCTCTCTCTTCTATTCTCCCTGAAAATCAATGGAAAAATATCCCCGGGGGAGGATTAGCAATGAAATAGAATAAAATAAAATAAAATAAAATAAAATAAAATAAAATAAAAATAATGAAATAAAATAAAAATAAAAAATTAAATAAATAAAATAATCAAATAAATCCTATATAATAAAAAGCTAATATGCAAATTGTCCCCTCGGGAGTTTGACCGCTCGCTATGACATGCACTGACCAACGGGGGCGGCGTGGAACCAAGGAAGGCCTGGTAGCCAGCAGCAGGGGGGAAGGAAGGCCCCGATCGGCCCTGATTACTGGCCAAGCCTAGGGACCCTACTCATGCACAAATTTGTGCACCTGTGGGGTCCCTCGGCCTGGCCTGGGGAACTGGGCCAAAATCAGCTCTCCGACATCCTCTGAGGGGTCCCAGATTGCAAGAGGGCACAGGCCAAGCTGAGGGACCCCACCGGTGCACGATCAGGGCCAGGGGAGAAATGCAGGATGTTGGCCAGCCAGGGAGAGACTGCGGGAGGGCTCCAGGGCGTGTCCAGCCTGTCTCCCTCAGTCCTGATCAGCTGGACCCCAGCAGCAAGCTAACCTACCGGTCAGAGCATCTGCCCCCTGGTGGTCAGTGCACGTCATAAAGAAGGGTTGAGCAGCCTTAACATATAATTAGCATATTACACTATCATTGGTTGAAACGGCTGACTGGTCGACCAGACACTTAGCATATTAGGCTTTTATTATATAGGATACATTTTCATTGATTTCAGAAAGGAAGGGAGAAGGAGAGAGAAACATCCATGATGAGAGAGAATCATGGATCGGCTGCCTCCTGCACGCCCCCGACTGGGGATCAAGCCCACAACCTGGGCATGTGCCCTGACCGGGAATCGAACCCGGGACCCTTCAGTCCGCGGGCTGACGCTCTACCCACTGAGCCACACGGGCCACGCTGACTCACACTTCTTGCTGAAGCCACCTGAGTCATGCTGGCGCACAGCCTGGACGTGTGAACTGTCAAGTCTCAGGGAGAGGAGCCGCATGGAAGCTGAGAGCAACTCGGCCTCCTCAGGACGGGGTTTGGCTGACAGGAGTGGCCGTGTGTTCCTGGAATTATTTTAGGTTTTGTGGGTTCAGATCCCGCTGCGACCCAGGAATCCTGCTGCCTGTGGTGTTCACACAGCTGCCTCCATTCCCAGCGACTCCCTCACACCCACCGCTGCCTGCGCCCTTTCCTCCCAGCTCCCTCTCCTTCCGGGAGAACAGAGTGAGTACTCTGACGTGAAAGGGAATATTTTTCATTTTAAATACACTGAGTGGCAAGATGATGATGACCTCTGAACGCATAATAATCTGGCCACTCAGTGTGTGTGTATATATATTAGAGGCCCGGTGCATGAATTCGTGCGTGGGTGGAGTCCGGCCAGCCTGGCCAGGGGGAGGAAACACGGGTGGTTGGCCGGCCTGCCTGCTGGTCAAACTCCTGGTTGAGGGGACAATTTGCATATTAGCCTTTTATTCTATAGGATAGACATGGAGTGGCCAGATGATTATGTGTTCAGAGATCATCGTAATCTGGCCACTCAGTGTATATTTTTATTGATTTCAGAGGGAAAAGGAGAGGGAGAGAGAGAGAAAAACGTCAAAGAGGAGAGAGAATCATGGATCAGCTTCCTCCTCCATGCCCCCTACTGGGGATCGAGCCCACAACCCGGGCTTGTGCCCTTGACCAGAATCGAACCCGGGACCCTTCAGTGTACAGACCGACACTCTATCCACTGGGCCACACCAGTCAGGGCTGGAATATTTTTCTATGGGTCCGAGAGGAGTCTAACTTTTTCTTTTCTTTCTTTCCTTTTCTTTTTTAATCCTCGCCTCCTGCACATGCCCCAACCAGGGCCTGGAAACCTGCCACCAAGGTACGTGCCCTTGACCGGGAATCGAACCCAGGACCCTGCGGTCTCCGGGCCGACGCGCTATCCACTGAGCCACACCGGCCGGGGCTGAGGAGTCCTGGTGAGATCCGCGGGTGACATTGATCTGACGGCGGCTGGGCTCTGTGGTTCTCCGTGCTCCCTGGGGGGGTGAAACCCATTCATCGCAGAGCGTTCCACACGATTGTCAGGGAAATCTCGGAAATCGAGGCCCCGTGTGCTGAGCCTCCCTGAGGCCTGAATCGTACCCAAAACAGCAGGCTTGCCCTGACCGTTGTGGCTCCGTGGATAGAGCGTCGGCCTGCAGACAGAAGGGTCCCGGGTTCGATTCCGGTCAAGGGCATGGACCTTGGTGGCGGGCACATCCCCGGTGGGGGGTGTGCAGGAGGCAGCTGATGGATGTTTCTCTCTCATCGATGTTTCTAACTCTCTGTTCCTCTCCCTTCCTCTCTGTAAAAAATCAATAAAGGATATTTTTAAAAAACACCAATAAAAAACTGCAGGCTGCGGAGGATCAGGCTTCCGCGTAAAGAAACAACAGCCACGGGAGGCATCCCCCTTAGCCAGCCGTCCCGGGAGGAGGGAGGGAGCGCACCCCCAGGTACCTGCCCGGGGGGGGGGGCAGTTTCTGCTCGAGGAGGGAGGAGGAGGGTGACTCACGTTTGCACGGCAGGCAGACCATTTCTTTCCACAGAAACCGAAAGCCTCCTGGCTCGCCACACAGATCAGGAGATGGAAACCCGAGAAAACCAACTGCATAAACACAGCAAGGCTATCGGGGGTCCAAACTCATAAACGTGCTCACCGCGTCGCCAGCACCCTCACAGGCAGAAATACGGCGCCTGCGGGGGCGAATCTCATTCCTCCCAAGGAGTCCAGGCCTCTGTCAGGGGGGAGCCAATGGGGACCCATCAGCATGGCAGGGACCTCCCTGCAGTGACATTTAAACGTATCCTATGTAACAAAGAGGGAATATGCTAATTGACCCTCACGCCGTCGCAAAGTTGGCGGCGCCCCACAGCCAGTAAGGAGGGAATATGCTAATTGACTGCCCCGCCCTCAAAAATGGCAGCACCCACAGCCTCAAGATGGTGGTGCCCAGTCCCCTCAGCACCCCCAGGGCGGCTCCTCGTGCCGCCTCCAGAGTCCCCCTCAGACCCCCAGCCGCCCAGGGCCGCCCGAGGCTCAGGTAACCAGGGCCGGCCGAGGCTTGCGCTGCCAGCAGTGGCAGCAGCAGAGGTGTGATGGGGCATCACCTTCCCCTGATGGCCAGGTCGCCTCTCACCCCTGAGGGCTCCCGGACTGTGAGAGGGGGCAGGCCGGGCTGAGGGACCCCTGCATTGCATGAATTTTCATGCACCAGGACTGTAGTCCTACATAATAAAAGCCTAATATGCTAAGTATCCAGTCGTCAGGTTGGCCATTGAACCAATCAAAACATAATATGCTAATGATTTGCTGAGGCCACTCAACCACTCATTATGATGTGCACTGGCCACCAGGGGGCAGATGCTCCAACTGGAAGGTTGGCTTGCTACTGGGGTCTGGCCAATCAGAATTGAGCGAGATGGGCCACACACGCCCTGTAGCCCTCCTGTGGTCCGTCCCTGGCTGGCCAACCTCCTGCATCCCTCCCTGGCCCCGATTGTGCACCGGTGGGGTCCCTCAGCCTAGCCTGTGCCCTCTTGCAATCTGGGACCCCTTGGGGAATCTCAGAGAGCCGGTTTCAGCCCAATCTCATAGGCCAGGCCGAGGGTCCCCACTGGTGCATGAATTTGAGCACCAGACCTCTAGTGTGTGTGTGTGTGTGTGTGTGTGTGTGTGTGTGTGTGTGTGTGTGTGTGTGTGTATTGGTTTTAGAGAGGAAGGGAGAGGGAGAGAGAGAGAGAAACATCGACGATGATGACAGAATTACTGATTGGCTGCCTCCAGTACGCCCCACGCTGGGGATCGAGCCTTAAACCCCGGCACGTGCCCTGACTGGGATCCGAACCCTGACCTCCTGGTTCATAGCTGGAGGCTCAACCACTGAGCCATGCTGCCGGGCAAGAATCTTGTCTTTCCGCACTACCTGTCTCATGCCGACAGCAGATGCCAGGCAATGAGCATTCGCATCCTTAGACCCTTTGCTCAGTCACAGGAGCATGTAAAGGTCAGCATTCCCACCCTGGCTGGTGTGGCTCAGTGGATAGAGCATCAGCCTGCAGACTGAAGGGTCCCAAGTTCAATTCTGACCAAGGGCACATGCCTAGGTTGCGGGCTCGATCCCCAGCTGGGGACATGCAGGAGGCAGCCGATCCATGATGCTCTCTCATCATGGATGTTTCTCTCTCTCTCTCCCTCTCCCTTCTTCTCTGAAATCCATTCAGAAAGCATATTTTAAAAAAATGTTTTTTAAAAACGAAAAGAGCAGGATTCCTCAGGATTTGGCACAAGGCTGAAGCCAGGCCTCCCCTCCTGCTGTCCAGCAGCAGCCAGACTCACTTAATTCACAGGATGAGCTTCTGTGTTTGGGTGGAGAACTCTGGCTGCTGACGACGGACTGACGGGTGCTGGGCCCGTGCGAGCCCAGGCCGCGAGAGCGACGCTGCGAGGGTGCCAGATGGGACCTGCTGGGACCCGGGCTTCAGAGCCACTAGCCCAGCCATGCTCCTCACCTGCAGCCTGGCCAGCAGAGCAGGCACGCTGGGCTAAGGGTGCAAGTTCACGGTGATCTCTCTCCGTGGAAAACGAACAAACACACTGAGGCCGGGCGCTGCACCCTGGCCAGAGGGGCCTGGAAGAGTCTTTTTTGTTAACTATATATGTGTACTAGAGGCCTGGTGCATGAATTCGTGCACGGGGGTGGGGGGTCCCTCAGCCTGGCCTGCGATTGGAGCTGATCTGGGGGAGTGACCATGGAAGGTTGGCTGTGGGAGTGCACTGACCACCAAGGGGCAGTGCCTGCATTGAGCATCTGCCCCCTGGTGGTCAGTGCATGTCATAGCTACCAGCGGTCATCCAGTTATCGGGTCATTTGGTCATAACAGTTGCTTAGGCTTTGATAAATATAGATATAGATATATAGATATAGATATAGATATAGATATAGATATAGATATAGATATAGATATAGATATAGATATAGATATAGATATAGACATAGACAGATAGATAGATATAGATAACTTATGGATTTCAGAGAGGAAGGAAGAGGGATAGAGAGATAGAAACATCCATGATGAGAGAGAATCATTGATCAGCTGCCTCTTGCATACTCCCCACTGGGGATCCAGCCCACAACCTGGGCATATGCCTTTGACCAGAATCAAACCCGGGACCCTTCATTCTGCAGGCCGATGCTCTATCCACTGAGCCACACCAGCCACACCAGCCAGAGCTGGCAGAGTCTTTTTATTCACAGTTGAGATCCCTCCCAAGTCCTGCTGGGCCGGGAGCCCTGAGCTGTCCCCAGAGAACACACACCAGGTGTGGAACCCCCAAAGCAGCCTGCGAGGATGACCCTG
Source organism: Corynorhinus townsendii (assembly GCA_026230045.1). Classification (NCBI taxonomy): domain Eukaryota; kingdom Metazoa; phylum Chordata; class Mammalia; order Chiroptera; family Vespertilionidae; genus Corynorhinus; species Corynorhinus townsendii. The sequence goes on along the minus strand of JAPDVU010000017.1, from coordinate 12,366,003 downwards.
AACAGCCCCCACACGGGGTTCCAGCCTGATTCTCTGGGATTCCAGGAAGAAATCCCAAGGGCATCCGCGGCCCCTCACAGGCTACAGAGGTGGCTTGCATGGTGCTTAGCAAGTCTTGGGGCCCGGCCGGCGTGGCTCAGGGGTTGAGTGTCAACTTATGAACCAGGAGGTCAGGGTTCGATTCCCGGTCAGGACACATGCCTGAGTTGTGGGCTGGATCCCCCAGTATGGGGAGTGCAGGAGGCAGGTGATCCATGATCCTCTCTCATCATAGATGTTTCTATCTCGCTCTCCCTCTTCCTTCATCCCTGAAATCATAAAAATACTAGAGGCCCGATGCATGAAAATTCATGCAAGAGTAGGCGTTCCTCCCCCCAGTTGCTGGCACCGGCTTCTCTCTGCATCCGGGATCCTGGCTGGCTTCCCTCTGACCCCGGCTTCATCAGAAAGGATGTCCGGAATGATATCCGGAAGATGTCTGGTCTAATTAGCATATTATCCTTTCCTATCTAATAAAGAGGGAATATGCTAATTGACTGTCCCGCCCTCAAAGATGGCAGCACCAACAGCCAATAAGGAGGGAATATGCTAATTGACTGCCCCGCCCTCAAATATGGCGGCACCCAGAGCCACAAGATGGCAGCGCCCAGTTGCCCAGGGCCGCCTGACGCGCAGGTAACCAGGGCCAGCCAAGACTTGCGCTGCCGGCAGTGGCAGCAGCAGAGGTGTGATGGGGAGTCACCTTCCCCTGATTGCTGGGTCGTCTCCCACCCCTGGGGGCTCCCAGACTGTGAGAGGGGGCAGGCCAGGCTAAGGGAACCCCTCCCTCCGGTGCATGAATTTTCTCGCACGGGGCCTCTAGTTATTATATAGATTTTTTCTTAAAAGGAGTCTTGGAAGTTGTTGGCAGTTCATAAAAACTCAGACTTCATACAGAAGCCAGACGTCTGGCTGCCCTTGAACACTGGGGCGAAGGTGACCCTGGCCCGGGGCCTGAGCGAGCAGCAGGGCCTTTGCAGACGGGATGGTCCGGGCAGTCCCCAGGCACCAAGCGTCTGGCACCTGGACGTGTCACTCGTCAGCGGGAAGGTCAGGTCCCTGAGGCTGGGAGGGCACAGGCCTGGGGCCACGGCCCAGCAGCTCAACCAGGGGAGAAGCAAGGGTCCCGCCTGCAGGTGGGGTGGCCGGCCTTTCCCTCAGCCACGTGGTGACTGGGCTCTGGCAGTGGGTGCAAGGGAGGGAGAGGGGGAGAGGGGACTCGGCTGCCTGCCCCCTTCCCCCCACAGTTCCTGCTTCTCCAGGCAGGTGCCACGGCGGTGCAGACAGAGGCGTGGCTGCAGAGAGCTGGGCCGGGGACTGGAAATGACACGCGTGTACACGATGTGCCACCGCAGCCCCAGGCAGGAGGCACACATCTGTTCCCGAGACGCTGGGAGGCCAGTGGGAGGTGCCGGGCACATGGCAACGGCTCTGCTGGAAGGAGCCCGGCTTCCCACATGGGACACATGATCTCACACACGTGCAGCCCTGGCTGAGCCCTTTGTGGGGACATCGAAACCGTCCCCTGGCCCTGGCCAGTGTGGCTCAGTGGGTAGAGCATCGGCCTGAGGACTGGAGGGTCCCGGGTTCGATTCCCGGTCAGGGCACATGCCCAGGTTGCAGGCTTGATCCCCAGTGTGGGGCATGAAGGAGGCAGCCAATGGATGATTTCCTCTCATCATGGATGTTTCTATCTCTGCCTCTCCCTTCCTCTCTGAGATCAATCTATAATAACAAAAGCATAATATGCTAATTAGACCAGACGTCCTTCCAGACATCCTTCCAGACGACCTTCTGGACGAAGCCAGGGCTATGAGGGAAGCCCGGGTCCCGGGTGCCAGAGGGAAGCCGGTGCCAGCAGCCAGGGGAAGGAAGGCCTATTCTTTCACAAATTTTGTGCATCAGGCCTCTAGTAAAAACTAAATAAAATAACAGGAAACCGTCCCGTGATGGAGAAGGGAGCGTGGGGCTAGGAGATGGGGTGGCACTGGCTGGCTGAATGAGATTCCCTTAGCCTCCTAGCGCCATCCACCCCATCGGGTTGACCCTGAGACTCTGGAGGAGGTGGGGCGGGGTGGGGGGGCTGTCTCATTCACAGGCTGCAGTTTAAAGGCAGGGACCCAGCCACAGGGCGGGCCCCTGGGAGGAGAAATTGACCGGAAATAAACCTGAGAAAGGATGGCCTGTCTCCTTGGTGACGGTTATAATCCCCTCAGAACTGTGTGCTGAGTTCGGCACCAGCTAGCAGCCCCTGTGCCCCAGGCCCCCGATGAAAAGCGGAGGGGGGGCCCCCAAGCCCAGGCCAAGCCCGGCTCCGGCCTCCTGAGGGGTGCCCTCGCGGGGAGACCCGGCCACAGCCTGTCCCACGGGACAGAGTCTCCCCGGCCGCCTAGAACACACGCTGTGGCCGCGGCCCTGTCATGTGGAGATGGAGCTGAAGGACTTAGACCGCCCGCCCCCGTTCCCCTCAAGAAACTGGCGACGGCAGGCCCTCGGCTGCCGGGAGGAACACGGGCAATCGACCATGCCACACGCCTGCGTGACTTCGCAGTTACGAGTGATTGTGTGTCTAATGAGACGGTGGGTCTCACCTGGCCTGACGTGGCCCCCAGAGGCCACGCCTGGCCTCCCGTGGGCGGGGGCCGGGGGCTGCTGAGCGGTCCCCCACGAGGAAGAAGCGTTCAGGCCAGAACGCCGACGGGGCCGAGGCTGGGAGGCGATGGCGTCAGACGAGCCCTGTGTCTGCCTGGAAAGCGAGGAGGGGCAGCGGCAGGAGAGAGAGCCAGGGACCCGCTCCCCGTATGTTCAGGGGACTCCCATTCAGGGCCTCTGTTCCCAGTGCTATTTGTTATCTTTTTAACCCTTCCCTAGCCCACCAGTCCCCCAATTTCTTCCAGCTATTATTATTATTATTATTATTATTATTATTATTATTATTACGAGAGGCCTGGTGCATGAAATTCGTGCACAGGGGGTGAGGGGGTTGGGGGGGGGGCTGTTCCTTCAGCCGGCCTGCACTTTCTGCAATCTGGGACCCCTCGGGAGATGTCCGACTGCCAGTTTAGGCCCGAGTCACAGGGATCAGGCCTAAACCAGCACTCGGACATTCCACTCACAATCCGGGACCACTGACTCCTAACCACTCGCCCCCCTGGCGGCCTGATCACCCCCAACTGCCCTCCCCCGCCGGCCTGATCGCCCCCAACTGCCCTCCCCTGCTGGTCTGATCGCCCCCAACTGCCCTCCCCTGCCGGCCTGATCACCCCCAACTGCCCTCCCCTGCTGGTCTGATCGTCCCCAACTGCCCTCCCCTGCCAGCCTGATGGCCCCCAACTGTCCTCCCTGCCAGCCTGATGGCCCCCAACTGCCCTCCCTGCCAGCCTGATCGCCCCCAACTGCCCTCCCCTACTGGCCTTATTGTCCCTAACCGCCTCTGCCTCAGCCCCTCCACCGTGGCTTTGTCAGGAAGGAAGTCGGACGTCCAGAAGATGTCTGACCAACTCAGTCTAATTAGCATATTACCCTTTTATTCGTATAGATTTTTTCTAAGTCCTCACCCAAGGTGTTTTTCCATTGATTTTTAGAGAGAGTGGAAGGGAGAGGTAGAGACAGAGAGAAACATCAACGTGAGAGAGACACATCGATGGGTCCCTCCCGCACGACCCGGGCCAGGACTGGGAGCCCGCAACCGAGGTCCAAGCCTTTGACCAGAATCGAACCTGGGACCCTGTGGTCCGCAGGCCAGCGCTCTATCCACTGAGCCACACCGGCCGGGGCTACACGCGATTTTTAAAAAATAAAATTTCCACACTAGTGGTCTGCGGGCGTGCACGAACACCCTTTGTGCGCACGCTTCGCGAAATACCTGGGAAACAGATCTTCCCACGTTTACCCGGGGGCCTCTCTGGGCGACCGGTTTCATGACTATCGTTTTATCTTCCCCTGAGCTTTCTGCCATGAGCACGGATTCCTTTCACCGTCAGGAAGGCGGACGCGGCCCTAACCCGTGTGGCTCAGTGGACAGAGCGTCGGCCTGCGGACTGAGGGATCCCAGGTTCAATGCCCGGGTTGTGGACTTGGTCCCCAGGAGGGGATGTGCAGGGGGCATCTGATCCATGATTCTCTCTCATCGTTGATGTTTCTCTCTCTCTCCCTCTCCCTTCCTCTCTGAAGTCAATAAAAATGTATTTTAGCCCTGGCCGGTGTGGCTCAGTGGATAGAGCGTCGGCCTGCGGACTGAAGGGTCCCGGGTTCGATTCCGGTCAAGAGCATGTACCTTGGTTGTGGGCACATCCCCAGTGGGGGGCGTGCAGGAGGCAGCTGATAGATGTTTCTCTCTCATCGATGTTTCTAACTCTCTATTCCTCTCCCTTCCTCTCTGTAAAAATCAATAAATTATTTTTTTTAAAAAGAAGGAAGGCAGACGCGGCCTCCATTTGGGAGTGTGAAAAGCCCTTCGGGGGCCTGGAGTATGGGGGCTGCCAGCTGGTCCCCTCCCTTCCCCCCCCCCGCCCCGCCCTGTGCATCAGCTCGGTCATTTGAGGGCTCGGGGCGGCCCACACCGGGCTGTGGCCAGGGAAACACAGTAGCTCTCAGAGCCCGCTTCTCCGTCAACAAGGATATCGTGTGTGGGCGTGTGTGTCCCCTCCCGGCCCCGGGCTGAGTGGGGCCAGCGCACAGTGAAATGTAAGATCCCAGCGTGGGTGGCTGTCAGACGCGGCCAGCCCCGGACCCTCTGTCCACAAAAGGAATGATCTAGAAGCGAGAGAGAGATAGATAGAGAGAGAGAGAGAGAGAGAGAGAGAAGGGGACGGAATGCAGCCTGGAGCCAAGCGACCGAACACGCCCGGACTTGGCTCGGGCAAAAGGACCCCGGGGAACCCGCGTAGCTGACGGAGACACGGAGACACAGAGACACGGAGACCGGTCCGATCGGCAACCTCGGCCGCACAGACAGGGCCCTGGGTGCTCACATTTGTTCAAAGTGTTCTTCATTCTGTGACAGATGATTGTGGTTTTGTGAAACATAACCTGAGCATAGTTTCCCATTGATTTTTTTTAAAAATATGTATAATTTATTAATTTTTTACAGAGAGGAAGGGAGAGGGAGAGAGAGTCAGAAACATCGATGAGAGAGAAACATCCATCAGCTGCCTCCTGCACGCCCCCTACTGGGGATGTGCCCGCAACCAAGGTCCATGCCCTTGACTGGAATCGAACCCGGGACCCTTCTGTCTGCAGGCCGATGCTCTCTCCACTGAGCCACACCGGCCAGGGCCCATTGATTTTTTTTTTAATATAGTTTTATTGATGTCTGAGAGGAAGGGAAAGGGAGAGAGAACCATGGATCTGCTGCCTCCTGCACGCCCCCCACTGGGGATGGAGCCCACAACCCCGGTCTGTGTCCTGACTGGGAATCAAACCGTGACCTCCTGGTTCCTAGGTCGATGCTCAGCCACTGACCAACTCAGTCTAATTAGCATATTACCCTTTTATTCGTATAGATTTTTTCTAAGTCCTCACCCAAGGTGTTTTTCCATTGATTTTTAGAGAGAGTGGAAGGGAGAGGGAGAGACAGAGAGAAACATCAACGTGAGAGAGACACATCGATGGGTCCCTCCCGCCCCAGGCTCCATTGATTTGTAGGGAGAGGAGAAGAGCGAGGGAAAGGTGGAGAGAAACATCGATGTGAGGGAGACACGCTGATTGGTTGTCTCCTGCATGTGCCCTGGGCCTGTGACCAGCCCAGAAGGTGCCCTTGACTGGAATCAAACCCGGGACCCTTCAGTCCACAGGCCGACGCTCTACCCACTGAGCAACACCGGCCGGGGCTGCCGAGCCCTTTCTTGTACAGAACCGGCCTCCCCGTGCCAGCGCCAGGGGCCGGGGCCCCGTCCTCCGAGGTCTCAGCTCCAGCCCCGATCATGTCACCGCCTCCCCTCTTTTCGCGGCCTGGGCCTGGCAGCCCCTGCCCACAGCTGCTCCACCTTCATATGGGAGCGGCTTCCTTTGGCCCTTTCGGCTCCTTCATCACGAAGGAACAACGCGTTCTATTCCATTGTCTCTGTGGCAAGGACTGCTGTGGGTTTCTCTTCAGACCAGGCTGGCCTGGACACACGCTCTGGAGCTCATTCTGAGGCCTGCCTAGACAGCAGCTGGGAAAACTGAAGCGGCATCGCTGGTGGGGCGGAGGGGTCGGGGGGTAAGTAGGCCAGCTCCCTGACTCTCTGGGGAGCCCCGGGGGCACAGACAGACAGCAGCCCGCAGCCCATAGCCGAGGCAAGGCCAGGGACGGGGGAGAAATGGGTTGTTGGTGGTGGGAATGCAGACGGGTGCAGCCACTGTGGAGAACAGTATGGAGTTTCCTCCAAAAATTAAAAATGTAACTCCCATTGGACCCAGGGACACCACTTCTAGGAATATATCCCAAGAAACCAGAAACACCAATCAGAAAGGATATATGCACCCTATGTTCATAGCAGCACAATTCACCATAGCTAAGATCCGGAAACAGCCTAAGTGCCCATCAGCAGATGAGTGGATTAGAAAACTGTGGCACAGCCCTGGCCAGCGTGGCTCGGTGGATAGAGCATCAGCCTGTGGACTGAAGGGTCCCAGGTTCGATTCCCGGGCAGGGCACATGCCTGGGTTGCGGGCTACACAATGATTCTGCACAGAGAAAAACTATGCAGCTGTGAAAAAGAAGGAATTCTTACCATTTGCAGCAGCATGGATGGACCTGGAGAGCATCATGCTAAGTGAAAAAAAGCCAGGCAGAGAAAGATAAATATCACATGACTCACTCATTTGTGGGATATAATGAACAACATAAACTGATGAACAAAAACAGATCCAGAGACAGAGAAGCATCGATCAGAAAGTCAAACCTCAGAGGGAAGGCAGGGGAGGGTGGGGGTAAGGGGGAGAGATCAACCAAAGGACTTGTATGCATGCCTATGAGCCTAACCAGTGGTCGGCAAACCGCGGCTCGCAAGCCACATGCAGCTCGTGAGCCGCGGTTTGCCGCTCTGTTGATGAATGAGTTTGCCGACCACTGTCATATCCTACCCTTTACCTCTTTGCACACAATATGCCACAATTGCCTAATCCTCACAGCTTCCAACCACACGGTAACATTCAGTCTAGCCCAGTGGTCGGCAAACTCATTCGTCAACAGAGCGGCAAACCGCGGCTCACGAGCCATGGTTTGCAGACCACTGGCCTAACCAATGGACACATACAAGTTGGGGGGAGGGCATGAGAGGGGGTTTTGGGGGGACAGTGGGGGACAAAAGCCACCCCTGACATATGTAATCCTTTCAACAATGAATAATTTTTTTAAAAAAGTTATAAAAAAGAAATGGGCTCTGGGCTCACGTAGGGTCCACAGAGCTGCTGGACCAGAGAGGGAGAGAGAAGCTGCCCTGGCCGGTGTGGCTCAGTGGCTAGAGCATCGGCCTGCAGACAGAAGGGCCCCAGGATCGATTCCCGTCAAGGGCACATGCTGGGTGGCAGGCTCCTCTCCGGCCCGGGTTCTGGTCGGGGCACGGACCGGAGGCAACCCATCGAGGTGTCTCTCTCCCATTGCCGTTTCTCTCTGCCTCTCCCCCTCCCTTCCACTCTCCCTAAACACCAATGGGAAAGTATCCTCGGGGGAGGATTTAAAAAAATAACTAAAAAAGGGCTTTGCGGATGTGAGGCCACGCATAGGGGCAGGGAGTGGGGAGACGAACCGGGATGGTCAGGGAGACCTTTCATCACAGGGCTGCCTGCAAGGGACCCAGAGCGGAGGCAGGGGGTGAGCAGCCAGGCCAGGAGCCAGGAGGTGGGTCGGTGTGGGTCCTGAGGAGCTGGTGGCAGCCCCAGGAGAAACACTGATGGTCGGCAAAGTCCTTTTTGCAGTATAAGGGAACACACACACAGGGGGCTCCAGAAATCAGGATGTGGAGAACTCCGGAGAGTGGGGAGGGTGAAGGGGGGCGGGCAGGACAGGGCTTCGTGGAGGAAGGAGTGGGGCGGGGGGGGGGACAGGTGGGGGGCAGGTGGGGGGCGGGGGGGGCAAGTGGGGGCAGGTGGGGGCAGGTGGGCGCTGCAGGGAGAAACCTCTACATTCAGATCTCCTGCCCGGAGGAGAGGCCCCTCCCCGGAGCGGAGCGCCGCCCAGGATGCCAGCTGGCACCCGCCCGCAGTGGCTGCCCTGTGCCCGGGCGGCCAGGACTTCTGTGGCAGGTGCCTGCAGGGCGCTGGCCAGCGAGGCGGGCTCTCGGAGTGCCGGGCCAGGGGCCAGGAGATGCAGCCTCGACGGCTCTCACGGCCTCTGTCTGATGCGCGAGGAGCAGCAGAAGGTGCCATTGGGCCCCGGCTGCCAGCCAAGGGACAAAGGGGCAGGAAGGTGGCGAGCAGGCCCTGCTCAGCATGGGGACAGGCCTGAGGACAAACCCTCCCAGGAGGCACGTGCCCGGCCACACATGTCCCAGACCAGGCATGTCCCAGACCAGGCATGTCCCAGACCACGCATGTCCCAGGCATGATGCTACGGTTCACCCAGGGAACCTGGCAGGCACTCGGCTCAGGGGCAGGCAAACAGCTGCACAAGCAAAAACACACAGAGCACAGGCGGGGGTGGGGCTGAGAGACAGGCTGGCGGTGGGCTGGAGGGAAGAGGGGGTTGTTCTGGGGTCTAGAATGAACGCCCCCCTTTGGGGCGATGCTGAGCTGTGGACTGTCGTGTTCCGGGCTTTCGCTGGAGGAGAAGGGCTGAGGCTGGGAGACACCAATCCAGGGCGTTAGAGAGGTCAGGTGGGAGGGAGGCCGAGACAAGGAGCGAGGTTAGGAAGGAGAGGTGGCCCTCGAGAGACTGCTGTAAAAAGATCAGTTTTCTTTTCTTTCTCCTCTTCTGTTTTTTAATGTGTTTTCATTCATTTCAGACAGAAAGGCAGAGAAAGATAGAACATCCATGACGAGAGAGAATCATGGATCGGCTGCCTCCTGCACCCCCACTCCTGCCACTGGGGATGGAGCCCGCAACCCGGGCCTGTGCCCTGAGCAGGAATCAAACCGGGGACCTTTCAGTCCGCAGGCCGACGCTCTATCCACTGAGCCACACCAGCTAGAGCTCTTTTCTTTTTAATATATGTTTACTGATTTCAGAGAGGAAGGGAGAGAGAGAGAGAGAGAGAGAGAGAGAGAGAGAGAGAGAGAGAGAGAGAGAGAGAGAGAAACATCCATGATGAGAGAGAATCATGGATCGGCTGCCTCCTGCACGCCCCCCACTGGGGATGCAGCCCGCCACCCGGGCCTGTGCCCTGACCGGGAATCGAACCCTGACCTCCTGGTTCCTGGGTCGATGCTCAACCCTGAGCCACGCCGGCCAGAACTTCTTTTTTCTTTAGATGCTGGGAATGGTCACATTTTGAACTTTTTACTGAAACAGAACATCCTTCCAGAAAATCATAAATCACAGGTCCTGAGTGGACAGAATAACGACCTTTCATAAACTGAACACGTTCCTGCAGCCGGAACCAAGCCCAGGAGACACCACGGCCAGCATTCCAACCCAGTGCAGGCCCTTCCAGCACCCCCCTCCGCCCCCCGCCCCCCGCCCTGCAGGGACGAGCCCCTCTGAGCTCTGAACTGCCATAAGCAGAGTCATGTAGTACAGCCTCGTTCGTGTGCTGTCTCTTGCCTGACAATGCTTCTGTAAGCTTCAGCTATACTGTTGTATGTGGTTTAGTTTGAGCTTATTCATTCCTTTTTTAAAAAATATATCTTTATTGATGTCAGGGAGGAAGGGAGAGGGAGAGGGAGATAGAAACCTCCATGAGGAGAGAGAATCATGGATTGGCCGCCTCCTGCACGCCCCCCACTGGGGATCAAGCCCACAACCCAGGTATGTGCCCTTGACCGGAATCGAACCTGAGACCCTTTAGTCCGCAGGCCGATGCTCTATCCACTGAGCCACACCAGCCAGGGCTATTCATTTTTATTATAGGACTAGAGGCCCTGTGCACAGGATTCATGCACTGGTGGGGGGCGTGGCCTGTGGGAATCGGCCCGCTGTGTGGGCGCCACTCATCCCGGTCAGCCGAGCAGCCCTCCCCCTGTAGGAGCGCACTGACCACCAGGGGGCAGCTCCTGCATTGAGCGTCTGCCCCTGGTGGTCACTGTGCATCCTAGCAACGGGTCAACCAGTCATTCTGGTCGTTCCGCCATTTGGTTGCTGGACTTTTATTATATAGGATTTATTACATGAGATAATACCTATTTCATTCTGTGATTACATTGCCCCGTTTTTAAATATATATATTTTATTGATTTTTTACAGAGAGGAAGGAAGAGAGAGAGAGAGTTGGAAACATCGATGAGAGAGAAACATCCATCAGCTGCCTCCTGCACGCCCCCTACTGGGGATGTGCCCGCAACCAAGGTCCATGCCCTTGACCGGAATCGAACCCGGGATCCTTCAGTCGGCAGGCTGACACTCTATCCACTGAGCCAAAACAGTTAGGGCTTCCCCATTTTTAAAAAATATATTTTTATTGATTTCAGAGAGGAAGGGAGAGGGAGAGAGAGAGAGAGAGGAACATCCATGATGAGAGAGAATCATGGATGGGCTGCCTTCTTCACGCCCCACACTGGAGATCGACCCACAACCCAGGCACGTGCCCTGACCGGGAATTGGACCTGGGACCCTTCAGTCTGCAGGCCGACGCTCTATCCACTGAGCCAAACCATCTGGGGATGCAATTTCTTCTTTTGATGCAGAATGAGAGCAGCAGCCTGCAGACCAAAGGGTCCCGGGTTCGATTCCCAGTCAAGGACAGGTACCTTGGTAGGAGGCTCCTCCCTGGCTGGGCCCTGGTCGGGGCACGTGCAGGAGGCAACCCATCGATGTGTCTCACATCGACGTTTCTCTCTGTCTCTCCAACTCCCTCCCACTGTCTCTAAAAATCAATGGGAAAAAATACCCTCAAGTGAGAATTGAAACAAAAAGAAGAAAAACAGAAGTTGAAAAATGCTCTGAGAATCTCTAGGAAAGTACACCTTAATATCGATGCCTCTCCAATAAACGCTTTAGAATAAAAATCTCTTCCACAAAGAAGTAAGCCGCAGGCTTCATCTCAGATCCTTGTACAAGCTTCCGCCGGTGTCCACGGCTCACTTCAATCCGCCTTGAGAAGGAAATAAAACTGGATTTGCCCGGCCGGCATGGCTCAGTGGTTGAGCATCAACCTATGAACCAGGAGGTCACGGTTTTATTCCTGGTCAAGGGCACATGCCCAGGTTTCAGGCTCCATCCCCAGTAGAGGGTGTGCACGAGGCAGCCGATCCGTGATTCTCTCTCATTATGGATGTTTCTCTCTCTCTCCCTCTCCCTTCCTCTCTGAAATCAATAAAAATATATTTTAAAAAATAACAAAAAACATAATACTGATTTAAAATCCGAGATTACATGAATAAAGATGAATAAGGTGTTTGTGAAATTATACTATGGTAGTACAGTTTTGGTAGTATTATATTTATTTATTTTATTATTTTTTTATTGTTTGAAGTATTACAAATAGTAGTACATATGTCTCCTTTCCCCCCCCCTTTAACCTCCCCCTGACCTCCCCTACCCCCCAGGACATGCCTTCACCTGCCCGCCCTCCCCCCCGCCCCAGTGTCTTATATCCATCGGTTGTGCTTATATGCATGCGTACAAGTCCTTTGGTTGGTCTCTTACAGCACCCCTCGCCCAACCTCCCCTGTCTTCCCAATGTATGTCAGCATCTTCCATCTCTGGACTATTTTTCCTCTTGTCTTCGTGGTTGGAGCAGACCTGTCAATTCCTCTCTGTTGCAGGAATCCACCTGGTCTTGGGGTTGTTTTCTGAAAATATACAAATATATTCTCGACCACAAGTTAATAAAGGAATCTTTTCTATATAATTGATTTGGGATCCTTTTTATTTTTGTTCAAACGATTTTCCTTTGTCTTATTTAAACACCATGTGTGTTTTTAATGGCCATCTTGCTGTTAGCATTATTATATTTAAAATATTTTTTTCTTGAAATATTAATGTTTATTGCATGTAACATTATTATATTTAAAATAGTTTTTCTTCAAATATGAATGTTCATTTCATTCATATTTGAATTATATTAATATTGACTTTCTTGAAATATTAATGTTTATTGCATGTAATATTTAAAAATTTTTGAAATATTAAATAAATATATATATATTTTAAAAAGACAAATAAGGCAAGTTAAGAAATGACTGATGTATGGATTCATTTTTTTTTTTTTTTGCCAAATCTAAATAACTCATGCAGGGTTTGTTAGGTGGAGGCAGAGAAAGAGCCTTGAAAAATGATTATAAAACTTATCAGGAAGGGGGAATCCAAGATGGCAGCATAGGTAAACACCTAAACTGCTGCCTCGCACAACAATTTCAAAACTACAACTAAAAGACAAAACGAACATCATCCAGAACCACAGGAAGGCTGACTGAGTGAAAATTCTGCAACTAGAAGGAAAGAGAAAAGCACACTGAGACTCAGAGGAGCTTCAGGAGGCAGAGGTACTGCGGAGAGGGTGGACAACTGAGTATGCAGCTGGCTTTCTCAAGCGGAAGGGAGACAAAAGCTCCCAACTGCTCTAAACTCCAGTTCTGGGCGAGACTCTGGGGACCCAGACTCATTTGGGGAGAAACTGGACTGTCTGGCAACCGGAGAAACCCAAGGGCGGCTTTCTGTCAGAGGTGCTTGCAGCGATTACCGTGGGACACTGAGACCCAGGGGCCTCTTAGGGCAGGGCTGATGGTTAGCCAATGCTGTCTGCTCCGCCCTGAGACTCCACCCCATCCAAGCTGAGCACAGAGGCTTTTGCAAGTCTTGTCTCATAAGGGTGTCTCCAGCACAGAAGTTCTCCCAGCATAGACACAGCTGATCCTCAGCCAATTGGCCTGGAGGTCAATTCCTCCCAGTGATACCAACAACAATCAAGGTTTAACTAAAACATGGCTGTACACACAGTCCACAAAGGGGTGCACCAAGAGTGTCCACCTCAGGTAACTGGGGAGGCTGAGCCACTGGGTCCTATAGGACACCTACCACACAAAGCTACTCTATCAACTCAGGGAAGCAGCCAAAATGCAGAGACAAAGAAACAGATCACAAATGAAAGAAATGGAGGAAAGCAAACGACTGGATATAGAGTTTAAACCCACAGCTATAAGTTTTCTGAGAATCTTCTAGAAACCGCCAATAAACTTAGTGAGACCCTCAAGAATATGATAAAGGACCAATCAGAAATTAAGCATACACTGACTGAAATAAAGATTAATATACAGAGATCCAACAGCAGACTAGAGGATCGCAAGAATCAAGTCAAAGATTTGAAATACAAAGAAGCAAAAAACACCCAACTGGAAAAGCAAAAAGAAAAAAAGAATCCAAAAATATGAAGATAGTGTAAGGAGCCTCTGGGACAAACTGAAGCATACCAGCATCAGAATTATGGGGGTGCCAGAAGAAGAGAGAGAGCAAGATACTGAAAACCTATTCGAAGAAATAATGACTGAAAACTTCCCCCACCTGGTGAAAGAAATAGACTTACAACTCCAGGAAGCACACAGAACCCCAAACAAAAGGAATCCAAAGAGGACCACACCAAGACACATCATAATTAAAATGCCAAGAGCAAAAGACAAAGAGAGAATATTAAAAGCAGCAAGAGAAAAACAGTTAGTTACCTACAAAGGAGCACCCAACGACTGTCAGCTGATTTCTCAACAGAAACTATGCAGGCCAGAGGGGAGTGGCGTGCAGGCTCGATCCTCATGGGGAGACGTGCAGGAGGCAGCTGATCCTTGATTCTCTCTTATCACTGATGTTTCTCTCTCTCTCTCTCCCTCTCTCTTTCTCTCTGAAATCAATAAAAATATTTTTTTAAAAAAAGGAGGGTTTAACAATGATAAGCTTAGTGGAGGCCCAGTGCATGAATTCATGCATGGGTGGGTCCGTTAGGCCTGGCTGGCAATAGGGCTGGCAGGGGGAGGGACCACAGTTCTCAGATTTCAGGGTCAACCCTGACCCTTGGGGACACGGAGGGGCCCTGTAACCTCAGACAGCACTGAACCCTAATTATACTGTGTTTTTCCTATCCATCCATACATACTCATGATCACGTTTAGCTTATAAATTAGATACAGTAAGCCCTGGCCAGTGTGGCTCAGTGGATAGAGTGTCGGCCTCTGGACTGAAGGGTCCTGGGTTCGATTCCGGTTAAGGGCACGGACCTCAGTTGCAGGCTCCTCCCTGGCCTGGGCCTTGGTCGGGCGCGTGCAGGAGGCAACCCATCGATTTGTCTCTCTCCCATCGATGTTTCTCTCTGTCTCTCCCTCTCTCTTCCGCTCTCCCTACAAATCACTGGAAAAATATCCTCAGGTGAGAATTCACAAGAAACAAACAAAAAATTAGGCACAATAAGAGATTAACAACAGTAACTAATAAAATAGAGCCATTACAGCCAGACGCGGTAAAAAATTTACGTGAATGTGAGCTCTCTCTCAAAATACCTATTGCACTGTGCTTACCCTTCTTGTCTTGTATTGTTTAATTCTCAACCGAGGACACGTATTCCATTGATGTTTTAAAAATATCATATTACTAGAGGCCCAGTGCACGAATTTGTGCACCAGTGGGGTCCCTCGCCTGGCCTGTGGGATCAGGCCGAAACCAGTTCTCCAACATCCCCTGAGGGGTCCCGGATTTCGAGAGGGTGCAGGCCAGGCTGAGGGACCCCACTAGTGCACAATCAGGGGCCGGGGAGAAATGCAGGAGGTTGGCCAGCCAGGGAGGGACCGCAGGAGGGCTACAGGGCCTGTCCGGCCCCTTCTCGCTCAGTCCTGATCAGCCGGACCCCAGCAGCAAGCTAACCTACCAGTCAGAGCGTCTGCCCCCTGGTGGTCAGTGCACGTCATAGCGAGCGGTTGAGCGGTCTTAGCATATCATGCTTTGATTGGTTAAACTGACAGCCGGACACTTAGCATATTAGGCTTTTATTACATAGGATTTATTTCAGAGAGGAAGGGAGAGGGAGAGAGAGAAACATCCACGATGAGAGAGAATCCTGGATTGGCTGCCTCCTGCACACCCCCTACTGGGGACTGAGCCCGCAACCTGGCATGTGCCCTTGACCGGGAATCGAACCCAGGACCCTTCAGTCCACAGGCTGAGGCTCTGTCCACTGAACCACACCGGCCAAGGCGATTTTTTTTTTTAGAGAGAGAGTGGGAGAGGGAGAGACACAGAGCAACATCGATGTGAGAGAGACACATCGATGGGCTGCCTCCTGCCCGCGCCCCACTGGGGATTGAGCCCGCAACCCGGGCATGTGCGCTGGCCGGGAATCAAACCGGGGCCCCTTCAGTCCGCAGACTGACGCTCTGTCCACTGAGACACACTGGCTAGAGCGATTATTTTCATTTTTTATTTTTTTTAGAGAGAGGGGAAGGGAGAGGGAGAGAGAGAGAAACATCCACGATGAGAGAGAATCATGGATCGGCTGCCTCCTGCACACCCCCCACTGGGGATGGAGCCTGCAACCCGGGCATGTGTCCTGACCGGGAATCTAACCAGTGATCACCTGGTTCATAGGTCCACGCACTAGCCACTGAGCCACACCGGCCAGACTTGTTATCCTTTCTCATTGATGGTGCCACCCAGTGCCCTGATGCAGGCCTCTGGCCTCGTGATGGGAGCCAGTCCCGTTTCTGGCTGAAAGCAGTGGCTGCACCCCCGTGCGGCTTCCCTGGCTCCTTCGATGTTTATTCCTTCCGGAGGAAAAATACCATCCCTGGCCCTTTGTATTTGGAAACGTGACCCATATCTTCTCAGCGGCCCCGACCTGCCCTCGGAGGCGGGGCCGTGAAATTTAATTTCAGCAGCAACCGCTTTCCCGCCTCCAGGTTAACCCAGGACAGCGGGCGGCGGGCGCCCACAACCGTGTGGGACGCAGGCAGCGGCGTTAGAGCCCAGAAGACCAGGCTGCATGCCTACAGGAGTTTAAAGTGGCTGAATCCCCCCGGCTGGTGTGGCTCAGTGGATAGAGCGTCGGCCTGCGGGACGGAAGGGTCCCGGGTTCGATTCCAGCCCAGGGCACGTGCCCGGGTTGCGGGCTCGATCCCCAGTAGGGGGGGCGTGCAGGAGGCAGCTGATCGATGCTTCTCTCTCATCATGGATGTCTCTCTCTCTCTCTCTCTCTCTCTCTCCCCCCCCCCCTTTCTCTCTGTCATCAATAAAAATGTATTAAAATCCCTAAAGTAGCCCTAGCCGGTGTGGCTCAGTGGATAGAGCGTCGGCCTGCGGACCGAAGGGTCCCAGGTTTGATTCTGGTCAAGGGCATGGACCTCGGTTGCAGGCTCCTCCCCGGCCCGGGGCCCTGGTCAAGGCGCGTGCGGGTGGCAACCCATCGATGTGTCTCTCCCAGCGATGTTTCTCTCTGTCGCTCTCTCTCTCTTCCACACTCTCGAAAAACCCATGGAAAAAATACCCTCGGGGGAGGATTCATAAAATCCTAAAATAGAGCATCCAGTACCCTCATTTTACCCTCTAACCATTCCTCTGAATGCACAACATCCAGCGTAAATGTGTGATTTGGCAGGGCCACAAAGACAGGCAAAACGCCCCTCATGAATGATCTTCTATGAAAGAGCCCTGGAAAGAAATCTCAGTGCTTTCTTGGAGCAGGACATAAAAAGGGCAGCTTTATTTTTCCATTTTTCCCCCGGTTTCAAGGGGCAGAGTGATCGGATGGGCCCGCAGGCCCGTGTGTAGGTCACGGGCACATTGGCATGGCCTCCCGGTAATCACTGTCCATGGGATTGTGTTTTGGGAGGGAGCGTGTCTAAGATGGAAAGTCTTGCCCCTGCTGGTGTGGCTCAGTGGATAGAGCGTCGGCCTGTGGACTGAGGGGTCCCGGGTTCAATTCCCGTCAGGGCATGTGCCCCAGGTTGCGGACTCGATGCCCAGTGGGGGGCGTGCAGGAGGCAGCCGATCCGTGATTCTCTCTCATCACTGATGTTTCTCTCTCTCTCTCCCTTCCTCTCTGAAATCAATAAAAATATACTTTTTTTAAAAAACTAAGAATGACTAGTCTTCACAATGAAATGTAATTTTCTAAGAAGGAAACATTTCATTACCAAAACCCGAAACTTAAGCCTTTTATAGGAGAACAAGGGGCCCCGTGTCGAATTCGTGCACCTTGAAAGGAACTGTGGGCCACAAGGCGGCAGTGGACACAGGGGGGGTCTCGGCTCATCCGCCGTGCCCTTGCCCGGCCCCTCCTGCCGCGGCTCCTGGTCGCCTGTTTGCTGGCAGCGCCCGCTCCCACCGCCACCACTCCCACACGCTGAGGGTGCTGGCCCCTTCGCACCTGCAGACAGCACGGAGCGGCTGGGACGACTGGGGCCGGCGCCAGCAGTGGGCGCGAGTGGGCAGGCGCCCGCAGCACGGCAAGCAGGAGCAAAGAATGTTCAGTAACCGCCAGAGGCTCGCCCGGAGGACAGAGACCAGCCCCCCCACCTTGGTCTGGCGCCCCCGCTCACCTGCTCCACCATCCCATCACGGCCGATGCCTACCGTGTTGTGTTCCGCGCTCTGCCGCCTGCCACCAACTCCCGCCAAGTTCCGTGTGCGCCCCCTGGTGGCCAGCACACGTCATAGCCACCGGTTGTTCCGCTGTTCGGTCTATTTGCATATTCGTGTTTTATATAGATAGCTTTTTCAGTTAATGCTGATATTTTTAGGATCCATTTTGAAATCCTTTTAAAGGTCTTCTTGTTTTTGTAAAAGCTTTCCGCAGGTGGGGGGTTTTATTTCTACTTCTACAATTTCATACGTGTAGTGAACGGATGTGGGATTTTAGGTGCAAACACATAGCCCATCAGGTGAATTATTTGCAAATTCTCGTTGCTTTTAGCCTGATTTGAATGGCTTTAACTTTTCATGTCTAATTTTCTGCAAACTATTAACAAGTCCGCGTTCACGTTTCATGTCTAATTTTCTGCAAAGTATTAATAAGTCAACACATCCAAATTGGTCCTTAGTAACAAATGAACATTTCAACACTGTAGGGACGTGCTATCAGTTCATTCTGATTTCTTTCCCCGTTTTTCATGTAGTTTGTCTTTAAAAACTGAATAGCTAGAAATGTACAGAAGGCTGCTCGGAGGGGTTAGCAAACCAATACTTATGAGAGTTTTTGAAAAATATATTTTATTGACGTCAGAGAGGAAGGGAGAGGGAGAGCGAAACATCCATGATGAGAGAGAATCACGGATCGGCTGGCTCCTGCACGCCCCCTACTGGGGATCGAGCCTGCCACCTGGGCACCTGCCCTGACCAGGAATCAAACCCGGGACCCTCCAGTCCACGGTCTGACGCTCTACCCACTGAGCCACACCAGCCAGGGTGACAGTTTTTAAAAATAGAGAAATGCATTCCAAAGCATCAGGAAGGAGACAGAAGTAACACAGATCTCGACAATACAGAAGTCTGAGCTACAGAAAAACAGCATTTCCTACGGAAACCGTGCGTGCGTTGTGACTTCTCTCTGGCCAGCCTTCTAGAAGGTGCGCGCTAGCTTGTCGGGCGGCAACACGACATTAGATGGGTTCCTAATTAGAAAGCCGGACTATGTGATCACGCACCAGAAATGAGCACCTGGGCCGACGCTGGGAAAAGTCCTACAAAGCTTTTAAGCTGCCATTGATGAGAAGCAGGATGAGTTAACGAGTTGGTTCCTGGATGAATTGAATGCTGACGAATTGGGTTTTGAGCATTAATGTTTGGGCACGTTGCCTGGTTTTTTATTGTGGTTTTTTTTTTTTAATATTGTGTGTGCGTGTGTGTGTGTGTGTGTGTACACACACACATACTGTATATATCAGAGGCCCGGTGCATGAATTCGTGCATGGATGGGGTCCGGCCAGCCTGGCCAGGGGGAGGGGACGTGGGCGGTTGGCCGGCCTGCCTGCTGGTCGAACTCCTGGTTGAGGGGACAGTGTGCATATTAGCCTTTTATTCTATAGGATAGACACTGAGTGGCCAGACTATTATGCGTTCAGAGATCATCATCATCTGGCCATTCTGTGTGTATTTTTATTGATTTCAGAGAGGAAGGGAGAGGGAGAGAGAGAGAGAGAAACATCAAAGAGGAGAGAATCATGGATTGGATGCCTCCTGCACGCCCCCTACTGGGGATCGATCCCACAACCCGGGCCTGTGCCCTTGACTGGAATTGAACCCGGGACCCTTCAGTCCTCAGGCCGACACTCTATCCACTGAGCCACACCGGCCAGCGTAACACATTGCCTGGTTTTGCAGGAGCCAGTGCCTTGCGCGCTGGGAGTCTGTCTGCACAGCCTGCCTCCCCGGGGCAGCAGTCTCCATGCCGCTGTACCCCCACCTGCCCCCCCCCACCCGGCTTGGCCAATTACGTGGGTCATGCATCTTGCTGAGCCCCAGCCCTCTGAGGCTCGTCTGTCACCGCAGCCTCCGTGGCAGGCAGGGTGCCCCTGGGACCATGAGCTGTGGCCAAGCCTGGGAAACCACTGAGCTCCCTCCATTCATCCTCCCCGTAGCCCGGAGCCAGGTGCCAGCTGGCTGTCGGCCTCAGTGCCCAGAGGGAGCCTCGGCGTTGCTGTTGATGCACTGACTTCTAGTTTTTTGTTTTGTTTTTGTTTTTTTAAATATATTTCATTGATTTTTTTCAGAGAGGAAGGGAAAGGGATAGAGAGCCAGACACATCGATGAGAGAGAAACATCAATCAGCTGCCTCCTACACACTCCCCACTGGGCACGTGCCCGCAACCAAGGTACATGCCCTTGACCGGAATCGAACCCGGGACCCTTCAGTCCACAGGCCGGCGCTCTATCCACTGAGCCAAACCAGTAGGGACTGACTCCTTCCTTCCTTCCTTCCTTCCTTCCTTTCTTCCTTCCTTCCTTCCTTCCTTCCTTCCCTCCCTCCCTCCCTCCCTTCTTTCTTCCTTCCTTTTTTTTTTTTTTTTCTTTCTTTCTTTCTTTCTTTCTTTCTTTCTTTCTTTCTTTCTTTCTTTCTTTCTTTCTTTCTCTTTAATCCTCCTCTGAGGATATTTTTTTTCATTGATTTTTAGAGAGAGAGTGCAAGGGAGGGGGAGAGACAGAGAGAGAGAGAAACTCCGATGTGAGAGAAACACATCGATTGGTTACCTTCTGCACATGCCCCAACCAGGGCCTGGGATCGAGCTTGCAAACTAGGCACATGCCCTTGACCGGGATCGAACCCAGAACCCTTCAGGCCGAGGGCCCACACTCTGTCCACTGAGCTAAACCGGCAGGGGCATGACTTTTATTTTGAACTGAGTCACCGGCCCAGCAGCCGCCTGCTTCTGACTGAGGGCCTCATACCTACGTCCTAGCCTTCTCTGGTGGAGCACAGCGACTCTCCCTTTTGCCGTGCGAGTGTCATCCCAGGCAGACACAAGGGAAACTAGAGGGTTCCCCTGACATGACAAACCCTCTCTCGGCCATTAGTCCAGAAGAAGTAACAGTGAGAGGCCCAGGTCCATGCAGGATGCCACTCACGAGCCACGCCAAACACAGTTCTCACCTGTGGGCTGTTAGGGCCTCCGCGTCTGCTCCTGAGTCACCTCCCTGTGGCGCTCTTCTACGAAGAGCTACTGTTGGTACCAGAAGATGAGTGCCCTCTCCATGGACCACGCTTCCCTGGATCATGGGCCGAACACTTGTGTTCTTTTTTGTGGACAACAGAGGCCACGTGTGACCTGACAGCTCAGGGGAGGCCTGTGTGGTGGCCTTGCAAACTCAGAGACCTAACGTCACCCCACAGGGCGGTCTGAAATTAAACTTGAACCAGAAGCAGGGATGGTGGGGGGTCACCTTCTAGGCCGGCGTCTTCCCTGACAAGGTCAGCCTTGACCTGCACGGAGCCCGGCTGTCTTTTGGCCTCTGTGATAACACACCCTTGGAATGTCTGGGTACCTTGTACTCCCCTTTTCCCGGACCCCTCGGGGCACAGCCTACTGTGCTGGGCGCCAGGACTGAGACCACAGATCCCCTCACTGTCATGTGAATTGTCCCTGCACCCACCTAAGCGTGTGTCCATCATTTTACTTTCTATTCAATCCCAGGGGTTTCCCACTCTGCTTGCTCCCGCCTCTCTGGTCCGTCCCCAGTGGATTTCCTGTCACCCACCCGCGTCCCTCCTTCGATTGCAATGTGTAAACACAGATGGAACCCCCATTCTCCAGGGCATCATCCCCATCCGTTGAGGTTCTGCTTCCCGGCGATTGTTGGTGCTTTGGCTCCAATAAACTCACAGAAATTCTCTACCGGTTTCCATGGTTTTTACGTTAACATTTTTCTACTCCCTGTATTTGGATTTCAGACTCATTCAAGTATTTGAAAGTTCCCGCAGGCACTCCATCCTGGCACAGCAGGGTTTCACAGCCTCCAGACGATTGAAACAGGAATTTTGGGGGGTGAAAAAGACAGGTTTTAGAAATTAGGGGGACACATGGAGGAAGCACGGGGCTGCAGAGCAGCATAGAATGGGGGAGCTGAAAAGCTGCAACAGGTGCATTTCCATAGAATGAGGGAGCTGGGAACAGCAGAAGGTCTATATTTACAAAATAAAGGGAAGGAGGCCCTCATCCAGAAGAAGAAGAAGAAATCCCAAGGGGAATAGGGAAACAAAAAGGAAGGAGGGGGGAGAACCTCACGTGTCCCATGTGAGGTTGGACCTTTGAGCCCAGGAGTTGCTATGGTAACCAGTCCAAGGGAATAGTGACCAATCAGAGGGGATGTCAGGGCACCAGGATCTGCAGCCTTTATAAGCGCAGGGAAAATGAACTCACTGGGACCCTTTCCCCTCCCACATGGGAGTCTATTCTGGGGGACTCTTCCCCCTGCCCACGTGGGGAGTCTGTACTTGTTCTTTTTTAAAAATATATATATATATTATTGATTTTTTTACAGAGAGGAAGGGAGAGGGATAGAGAGTTAGAAACATTGATGAGAGAGAAACATCGATCAGCTGCCTCCTGCACGCCCCCTACTGGGGATGTGCCCGCAACCAAGGTACATGCCCTTGACCGGAATCGAACCCGGGACCCTTCAGTCCGCAGGCCGACACTCTATCCACTGAGCCACACTGGTCAGGGCTGTACTTGTTCTTTAATAAATCTCCACCTTTGCTATACCACCTCCTGTCCGTGGATTCATTCTTCGACTCCAGTGGACACAGAATCCGGGTTCCAGTCCAAAAGTTCCATAACCCTATCGTGGGCTGGATTACGCCTGGTGGTGGGTGTGGCCTGCACACAGTAGGATGCTAAGTGGCCTCACTCGCCTCTACCAGGTAGATACCAGCGAGCACCCAATCCCAGGTGAGACACCAAAAATGATTCCACGTGGAATACTACGCAGCAGTGAAAAAGGAAGAATCTCTCACCCTCGGAGACAGCACGGAGGGACCTGGAGAGCATCATGCTAAGTGACTTCAGCCAGTCAGAGAAAGACACATGTCCCATGATCTCACTCCTATGTGGAATCTAATGAACAAAATAAACATGAACGGAGCGGATCTAGAGACAGGGAAGCATGGAACAGAGGGTGGAACCTCAGAGGGAAGGCGGGGGAGGGTGGGTGGGTGGGAGGTGATCAACCAAGGACCTTGTATGCACATATGCATGGCAATGGGGGGTGAGGGTCTGGGGCGGGGAGGCGGGTGGGGGCTGGAGGGTGTCAATGGTGAGGGGAGGGGAACATCTGTCATACTTTCAAGAATAAAAAATTATTTTTAAAAAAATGATTCCAGCCCTAACCGGTGTGGCTCAGTGGATAGAGCGTCAGCCTGCCGACTGAAGGGTCTCGGGTTCGATTCCAGTCAAGGGCATGGACCTTGGTTGCAGGCACATCCCCAGTGGGGAGTGTGCAGGAGGCAGCTGATCGATGTTTCTCTCTCATCGATGTTTCTGAGTCTCTATCCCTCTCTCTTCCTCTCTGTAAAAAAACAATAAAAAATATATTTTTTAAATCATTTCAGTTATTATTACCTGGGGGCAGTAGCAACCCCACTTATGAAGGACTGTCATGCAGGAAACCCCACCGACAAATGCAACATTTAGATACGTTGATGGGGAAAATAAGACATTTGCGGGGGGGGGGGGGGGGGAAGGGGGGGGAAGGGGGGGGCAGGGCTAGCAATCTGAAGCGTAGTGACCTCCATCTTGGGTAAAAGCCCACTGTTTGAAATTTTAACCCTGCTCTTCTGGCTTTTGTAAGCGCTTGCTTGCTTCAATACTAGGGGAAAATAAGACTACTCCCATTCCAGAGAAGCCATAAACTAGGTCCCAGACAGAGTTGTCCGTGCTGGCCCCAGACCAGGCCTTGAGATATGGTCTCACGGCCCAGTCCCAGCACACTGGACTTCTTTCTCAGAAGGCCCAGAAGTCTCGTTCCAAATTTGGAAGACAAAGAGCAGGGAAAAAATGTAAGTGGGAAAGACGGCCACCATATTGGGCCCCAGAATTTGAGAAGCCAGATTCCCTCTGGGCCCACTAGCACGAGCGAAATAAAAAAAGACTCCACATTAATTTGGCTCGTTGATTAAGGCGTCTTCTGGTTTACAATATCACACCAGCAACCTCATGCACATTCTTGATAGCCTACCATTCAGTCCCTGCCCCTTGCTCCACACTCTGGTCTGGCAAGACCAGTTTACCTAATTTTACAGAGGCCATAAACCGTGAACAATACACAACCCCTGGGGAAGGGGGTGGGAGGAGGGGTCATCAGCGCTGGCGCCAGGCCAGGCCTTTAGGTATGGTCTCACGGCCCCCATCCCAACACACGGGGCTTTTTGCAAAGCCTGAGAAAGGTCCATATCTGGGGGACAAAGAAACCAGAGGGTATAAAGGGAGAGCTTCCTCCGTATTGGTTGACTCAGGATTTGGAGGGAAACAGTCTCCCCTGAGTCACTGTACCGGTACCTGTGAAACATCGGGCCCTGGCTAGCTTGGCTCAATGGATGGAGCATCGGCCTGCGGACTGAAAGGTCCCGGGTTCGATTCCAGTCAAGGGCACAGGCCTGGGTTGTGGGCTCAGTCCCTAGTAGGGGGTGTGCAGGAGGCAGCCGATCAATGATTCCTCACTCTTCCTTTCTCTTCCTCTCTGAAATCAATAAAACTATATATTAAAAAAAGAAACATCCTATATGATAAAAGGGTAATATGCAAATCGACCAGACAGCGGAACGACTGGTTGCTATGACATGCACTGACCACCAGGGAGTAAATGCTCAACACAGAAGCTGCCCCAGCCCACAGGCCCTGAATGCCCTATCGGGGCCTGCCAGCCAACCTCTTGGTTTCTTCCCCCGGCCGGCAGGCTCCGATCCCCCGATGGCAAACAAGGAACTAGAGGTGGGGGGGGGCCCCAATGGCAGGCCAGGCCTAGGGACCGTACCCGCACGTGAATTTCGTGCACCAGGCCTCTAGTCTGAAAATAAATGGGTTTTTCCTGCGTCTCCAAGTCCTCCTGTGTATTCTCCAGTCGCCTGGTAAATTCTGTGACAACGTGATTCTGTCGCTTGTGTTCGCGATTGACTGATGTTCACGCCATTGGAAGTTAACGTTTCTCCGGCTGAGGCACAGCCCATGATGTTGGGAGCACAGACTCAGCAAGGAGCCGGCCCTGGCTTTGATCCTGGCTTCCCAGCCTCCTGGCTGAGCGACTTGGGGTGGCAACCAGATCCTCCGAGCTCCCCCTCCCTCCCCTACAGGATGGGGTTTGGGGAGGATTCCCTTGGAAGACTCGGGTCCTTAGCAACATCCTATATAATAAAAGCCTAATGTGCTAAGTGTCCAGTCATCTTGTCTTCCGTTCAACCAATCAAAGAGTAATATGCTAATGATATGCTAAGGCTGCTCAACCACTCACAATGACCTGCACTGACCACCAGGGGGCAGACCCTCTGACTGGTAGGTTAGCTTGCTGCTGGGGACTGAGCGAGATGGGCCGGACAGGCCCTGGAGCCCTCCCACGGTCCCTCCCCGGCTAGCCAATCTCCTGCATCCCTCCCCGGCCCTGATTGTACACCAGTGGGGTCCCTCTGCCTGGCCTGTGCCCTCTCGCAATCCGGGACCCCTCTGGGGATGTCGGAGAGCCGGTTTCGGCCAGATCCTGCTAAACGCAGGAGTTGCCCCCTGGTGGTCAGTGCGCTCCTACAGGGGGAGTGCTGCTCAGCCAGAAGCAGGGCTCACGGCTGATCAAGGCAGTGGCAGTGGTGGGAGCCTCTCCCGCTTCCGTGGCAGTGCTAAGGATGTGCAGGGAGCGGGCCTGAGTCAGTCGGACATCCCCCAAGTGCTGCTGGGCTGCAAGAGGGCACCGGCTGGGCTGAGGCTCCCCCCCCCCAGTGCACGAATTCCATGCACCGGGGCCTCTAGTAGTAAACGATCCCACAATGGCAACTTCTGCTGCCACGGCGACACCTACTGGCAATGCTTGGTATTACCACTTAGCTCTGCTAGGACTTTGAGGGACAAGGACTCATGCAGCACTTACTGTGTGTCCCAGGGAAGAAGCTGAGAGCTGGAGCTACAAAAACTAACCAAACGAAACCACTCAAGTTGCTCTCCAGCTATCAAAACATGCCAGGGGAGGAGGGGGGTGGCGCCCGGCCAGCGCAGCTTCGTGGTTGAGCATCCACACCTATGAACCAGGAGGTCCCGGTTCGATTCCTGATCAGGGCACAGGCCCAGGTGGCGGGCTCCATCCCCAGTGTGGGGCGTGCAGGAGGCAGCCGATCCATGATTCTCTCTCCTCACGGATGTTTCCATCTCTCTCTCCCTCTCCCTTCCTCTCTGAAATCAATTTTTTTAAATGTATATTAAAAAGCAGTGTGTGTGTGCGTGTGTACTTGCTCACTTGCATGAGTGGAGGGGCAGAAAGACATATTAGTAAAAGCCTCTAGGAACAGGATTTTCTCCAGGGGAGAGAGTAAAGGATTCAGGTGAGGGAAATGCTGTTTATTGTGTAATTCTGCCATATTTTAATGTTTTAACAAGTGCATGAGTGGCCTGTTTATTTAAATTGAATTTCAAAGAAACCCATGAATAGATGGAAAATGCGTGTCTTCCTAAAAGAATGGGGGGTGGGGGCAGAGGATAATGCTGGGAAAGCAAGCAGACAAGGGAAAGACAGTATCAGACGAATCCGAATTCCTGGCCACAACTTTGAACAGGACACAGTAGGTCACTTCCTGCTGAAAGTAGATATCTCACGGAATTAACCTACAATCATCTGGAACTTTCATGTGCCAACTATCATAGCCCAGAAGCAGATGGAATTTAAAATTTTTTAATGTGAAGATAAATTGGTGAAACTAAAACCCTCAACGGAGATATAAATACCTCTTTTTAAAGAAAAAGTATTTTTACTAGAGGCCCAGTGCATGAAATTCGTGCACGAGTAGGGTCTCTCTCTAGTGGCTGCCGGCTGCCAGCCGGGACCTCCCTTCATTTCGTGCCGCCCCTGGTGGTCAGCGCATGTCATAATGAGCAATCAAACTCCCAGTCGGTCAAACTCCTGAGGGGACACTTTGCATATTGGGCTTTTATATATATATATATATATATATATATATAGATTGATGTCAGAGAGGAAGGGAGAGGGAGAGAGAGAGAAACATCCATGATGAGAGAGAATCATGGGTCGGCTGCCTCCTGCACGCCCCCTACTGGAGATGGAGCCTGCAACCTGGGCCTGTGCCCTGTTTTGGGAATCGAACCTGGGACCCTTCAGTCCACAGGCTGACACTCTATCCACTGACTAGGGCTAAACACCTCTTTTTAACAGTTAGAGAATAACCCCACAACAAATTTAGAGATTGAATAACAAAATGTAGAGTATTATTTATAGAAAACTAGGGGCCCAGTGCACAAAATTCATGTACGGGGGTGAGGGGGGCGTCCCTCAGCCTGGTCTGCACCCTCTCACAATCTGGGACATCCCTCTCACAATCCAGGACCGCTGGCTCCTAACCATTCACCTGCCTGCCTGATTGCCCCTAATTCCTCACCTGCCACCTAATCACCCCTAACCACTCGCCTGCCTGCCTGATTGCCCCTAACCCCTCACCTGCTGCCTGATCGCCCCTTAACCACTCTGCCTGCCTGCCTGCCTGGTCACCCCTAACCACTCTGCCTGCCTGCCTGATCGCCCCTAACTGCCTCTGCCTTGGCTCCCACTGCCAAGGCTTCATCTGGAAGGATGCCCAGAAGGTCATTTGGCTGTCTGGTCTAATTAGCATATTACACTTTCATTATTATAGATACTGAACTTTGTCACTTACATCCTATTGGTCCCTGTCAAACAAATGCAAAGCATTTCTCAAAGAGTTCTCCCCTAGGGCAATGTGAAAATGCCGATAAATTCTCTACAGTAAGGACTACCCAGCACCCACCATCTTCCCAGAATGCAGCAAACTCAGCAAGGAATACTTAGCAGGCAACCGTGTGGAAATCTGAAAACCATTTCTGAGAGGGAGCCCAAGTCCCAACTGCATGTTATTTGGAAAGCAGCCGCCATGGCACCGTGCAAACATCAGGCAGCACAGCCAGCAGGGCGTGGCCGACCCGGTGCTCAGAGGACCAGCCGCCTCGATGCTTTCCTCTTTTTTAAAAAAATAAACAGTGACGAAACGATTAAACCCAGATCAATTCACAGGGCAGAAATGCAAGCAAGGGAATAAACCCAAGGCAACATTTACCAAATGGTTTTCTATGAAATCCTAGAGGCCTGGTGCACGAAATTTGTGCAAGTGTAGGCCTTCCTTCCTGGGCTTCGCTCCAGACCCAGCTTCTTCCGGAAGGACGTCCAGAATGATGTTCGGTCTAATTAGCATATTACCCTTTTATTATTATAGGCTAGAGGTCCAGTGCATGAAATTCGTGCACGGGGGTGTGGGGAGAGGGGGTTGTCCCTCAGTCCAGCCTGCACACTCTCCAATCTGTGACCCCACCTGGATCGGACATACCTCTCACAATCCAGCACTGCTGGCTCCCATCCACTCACCTGCTTGATTGCCCCTAACCGCTTCTGCCTGCCAGCCTGATCAGTGCCTAACTGCTCCCCTGTCAGCCCGTCACCCCTAACTGCCCTCCCCTGCAGGCCTGGTCCCCCCAACTGCCCTCCCCAGCAGGCCTGGTCCCCCCCAACTGCCCTCCCCTGCAGGCCTGGTCCCCCACAGCTGCCCTCCCCTGCAGGCCCAGTCACCCCTAACTGCCCTCCCCTGCAGGCCTGGTGTCCCTAACTGCCCTCCCCTGCAGGCCTGGTTGTCCCTAACTGCCCTCCCCTGTAGGACTGATCACCCCCAATTGCCCTCCCCTGCTGGCCATCTTGTGTTTACATAGGGGCAGCCATCTTGTGTGTTGGAGTGATGGCCAATTTGCATATTACCTCTTTATTAGATAGGATGCGTGAATCCCTATGTTCATTTCACGACCACGCGCATGCACACACACACACACACACACACACACACACACACACACACACACAAGCATGCCCATGTGTGAAATACCATCCTTACACGGTTGGTGAAATGTTTAATAATATACCTTGTCTTGCCGGGCTGGTGTGGCTCAGTGGTTGAGCATTGACCTAGGAACCAGGAGGTCAGGGTTCGATTCCCAGTCAGGGCACAGGCCCGGGTTGCGGGCTCCATCCCCAGTGGGGAAGCGTGCAGGAGGCAGCCGGTCCATGATTCCCTCTCCTCATGGATGTCTCTCTCTCTCCCTCTCCCCTCCTCTCTGACGTCAGTAAAATGTGTTTGAACAACAGCCCCCATGGGAGATGGAGAACCGATGTCTGGACCACCCACACAGCGGCGTCCTGGGTGCCTGCACACCGAGTGGCCAGGTTACCACGGCCACCCACCGGCACTTCGCGGGGCCACCTTTGCCTTCAACACCGCGGCGATTCTTCTCGGCATGGACTCCACCAGATGCTGAAAGGTGATGGAGGAACCTGACACCGTGCCTGATGGATAGCATGTCCGGTTCGGTGAGATGGGATGGTTGTGGAACCAGCTGCCTGATGGCTCTCTTAACTTCATCCCACAAATGCTCCATTGGATTGAGACCTGGGGATGGTGGGGGCCACCTGAGCAAGGTGAAGTCTCCCTCATGTTCTGGAAACCACTCCGGCACAACACGAGCACCGTGGCATGGCGCGTTGTCTTGTTGGAAGAAGCCGTCTCCATGGGGACACCCCATCAACATGATGGGATGAACTTGATCAGCAACGATACTTAGGTATGTTGTGCTCTTCAGACGTTGTTCCACAGGAATTAAAGGGCCCAAATCATGCCAGGAAAACATGCCCCAAACCATAACACTGCCCCCACCAGCTTGAAGGGTTGTACTCATGCGTGTGGGGTGCATGCTTTCATGCTGTTTCCGCGAAATTCTCACTCTGCTATCTGCATGATGCAAATGGAAATGTGATTCATCGGACTACATGACTTTTTCCCAATGCTCGACTGTCCAATCCTCGTGTTCCTGTGTGAATTGGGGACGTTTTATCTTGGCAACTGCAGACAGCAAAGGTGTTCGAACAGGCCTTCGGCTTCCATATGCCACTGTATGGGTGACCCAGACATCAGTGTATGGCTCATTTGCCTACAAACGTCCGGTGGTCATAATGATCTGGCCATGCAGCGTACTTTCAAGTTGGAGCTGCACCTGGGTTAGGTGGGAAGAGCAGCTCGGAAACACAACGCAGAGAGCCCCAATTTTGTAAAAGACGCCGTGGCTAGCTTAAAACGAAAAACTCCCTGTGAGAGATACAGAGCTTTCCAAGCAAAGACAGCTTTGGTGTTAGGGGAACCTCGTTTCTGTTGTTACCTCACATTTGTTGCACGACTTGGGAACAATGAATTACTTTTGCCTCTGGACCAGTATCCACCTATCAGGGGGTTGATTGAGTATATACTAGTATATACTAGCAGCCCGGTGCACGAAATTCATGCAAGGGGCTCAGCCCTCCCAGCCCTGGCTTCATCCAGAAGGTCGTCCAGCTGCCTGGTCTAATTAGCATATTAGACTTCTATTATTATAAACTAGAGGCCCGATGCATGAAATTTGTTTGCATGAGCAGGCTTTCCTTCCCCCAAATGTCGACACTGGCTTCCCTCTGGCACTTGGGACCCAGGCTTCTCTCGCAGCCCCGGCTTCATCCAGAAGGCCGTCCAGAAGGACATCCAGAAGGTTGCCTGGTCTAATTAGCATATTATGCTTTTATATAAAAGGGTAATATGCTAATTAGACCCGACATCTTCCAGATGTCCTTCCGGACATCCTTCTGGAGAAAGCCACAGTGGCAGGGGCTGAGACAGAGGCGGTTAGGGGCAATCAGGCCAGCAGGGGAGAGCAGTTAGGGGTGATCAGGCAGGCAGGCAGAGTGGTTAGGGGCAATCAGGCAGGCAAGCAGGTGAGTGGTTAGGAGCCAGCAGTCCCAGATTGCAAGAGGGATGTCTGACTGCCAACATCCTTTGAGGGGTTCCAGATTGAAGAGGGTGCAGTCCAGGCTGAGGGACCCCTCCACCCCCATGCACGAATTTCATGCACTGGGCATATATATTATATATATATATATATATAGATATCTATATAGATATAGATATAGATATAGATTTATAGATTTTTCCCCCCAGAGAGGAACGGAGAGGGAGATAGAAACATCAATGATGAGAGAGATGCCCTATGTGGTGTGGGTCAATGGATAGAGCATCACCCTGCGGACTGGAGGGTAACCGGGTTCAATTTCGGTCAAGGCACATGCCCCGGTTGTGGGCTCCATCCCCAGTGTGGGGCGTGCAGGAGGCGGCCCATCCCTGATTCCCTCTCATCATGGATGTTTCTCTCTCCCTCTCCCTTCCTCTCTGAAATCAATAAAAAATAGATAGATAGATAGATAGATAGATAGATAATAAACAAACAAACAAACAAATAAATAAATAACTCTCATCCTTCAGGCTCTGGCTGATGGGGAAAGCATCCCTCAGCCTGGGGCCCAAAGGTGACCCCAGTGGCCGGTGGGCGGGGCGGGGCAGGAGGCAGGGGCGGGGTCTCACTCCAGGGAATGGTTCCCTTTGCAGTAACTCTGTCCGAGGCCTCCAACTTGAGCATGAACTTCGGACTGAGCCACTCCAGCTCATTTTTGTTTTATTTATTTTATTTATTTTTAATTCTTTACAGGTTTCAATGGTGTGTGTGTTTTTTTTATTTCTTTATTGATGTCAGAGAGGAAGGGAGAAGGAGAGAGAGATAGAAACATCCATGATGAGAGAGAATCATGGATCAGCTGCCTCCTGCACGCCCCCTACTGGGGATGGAGCCTGCAACCCGGGCACATGCCCTTGACCGGAATCGAACCCGGGACCCTTCAGTGCCCAGGCAGACGCTCTATCCTCTGAGCCAAGCCGGCCAGGGCTCGTTTCCGATTTAATCCGCGCCCTAAGCCAGTGCGGTGTTTTCCATCTGATCCCGCAGGGTCTTGGCACGGGAGGCCCATGATGTCATATGTGAACTATTCGTAGGAGCCTCACATGTGAGGGCGCGTGGCCGAGTCCTCTCTGGCTCCGCGTGTGACGAGGAGGCACCGTCTCCATCCCGCTCAGAGGCTGTCAAGATGGAACAGCCTATAATTTCCTCTGTACATCACTGGGATCAAATTAAAGCCTCTATTTTGTTGTGTGTGCTTTTTAACCCTCCCCTGAGGATATTTTCCCACTGATTTTTAGAGAGAGTGGAAGAGAGAGAGAGAGAGAGAAACATCGATGTGAGAGGGACACGTCGATGGGTTGTCTCCTGCACACGCCCCGACCAGGGCCCAGGCCTCGGAGGAGCCTGCCACCAAGGTACATGCCCTTGACAGGAATCGAACCCAGGACCCTTCAGTCCGCAGGCTGACGCTCTATCCACTGAGCCACACTGGCCAGAGCTAAAGGCTCTATTGATGGAAAAGAGGGAAGGAGACAAAGAAATCAGGGAATGGAGGGGGTCCCAGGAATGTTGATTCCTGTCTTTAGTCTCAGAAGGGAGGGAGGAGAGGAGGGGGGCCAGAGGCAGCGGGAACAGGGGTACCTTCCAGGTGGCTCTTTCCAAACAGGGAGTCCCAGACACTTAGTCCTGGAGAAACTGAGGCACGGGCAGTGAGGACAAAGAGGAGAAAGCGAGGGCGTGTGTCCAGCCCTGGCCAGTGTGGCTCAGCGGATAGAGCGCCAGCCTGCAGTCCGAAGGGTCCCGGGTTCGATTCCCGGTCAAGGGCATGGCCCTCGGGTGCAGGAGGCAGCCGATCGACGTGTCTCCCTCGCATCGATATCTCTGTCTCTCCCTCTCTCTTCCGCTCTCTCTAAAAATCAATGGAAGAAGATCGTTAGGTGAGGATTTTTTTTTTTTTAAATCATCATAATAAACTTAAAAAGCATTCATGCAGCACCTGCGGTTGCCAGGCGCTGTTCTAAGTGTTTCACACAAATTAATTCTCTCCATCCTAGCTACAGCTCTGGCAGGAAGGCACTCACATTGCGCCCATTTTACAGATGGAAAACTGAGGCACGGAGCCATGGAGCAGCTTGCCCAGGCCCGGCCGGCGTGGCTCCGTGGCTGAGCATCGACCTGTGAACCAGGAGGTCAGGGTTCAATTCCCGCTCAGGGCACACGCCTGGGTGGCAGGCTGGATCCCCGGGGGTGGGGGGGGGACGTGCAGGGGGCAGCCGGTCCATGATTCTCTCGCATCACGGATGTTTCTCTCTCCCTCCCTCTCCCTTCCTCTCTGCCATCAATACAATATATTTTTTAAAAAGGAATTTGCCCAAGATGATCTGTTCTGAGCGCCTGTGAACATGTACACTGAGTGGTCAGATGATGATGACCGCTGAACACATAATAATCTGGTCACTCAGTGTGTGTGTGTGTGTGTGTGTGTGTGTGTATGTATATCAGAGGGCTGGTGCATGAATTCATGCATGGGTGGGGTCCGGCCAGCCTGGCCAGGGGGAGGGGACGTGGGCGGTTGGCCGGCCTGCCTGCTGGTCGAACTCCTGGTCGAGGGGACCATTTTCATATTAGCCTTTTATTCTATAGGATAGACACTGAGTGGCCAGACTGTTATGCATTCAGAGATCATCATCATCTGGCCACTCGGTGTATCTGCTCGGGATTTCCTATGACTGACACGCACTTGGAGGGGGGAAAGATGGGAAGTGCAGTCCAGGGGAGGGGCGGGGGGGCGGGGTGCAGTAAGAAGCCGGGAAATGTGCCTGGGAGCTTGGATGCTCTCGCTCATGACTTATCCACCTCCTAGCAGCTCTCATGGTATTTCTTTCCAAAGGGCATTCATAGGGACACGTTGCCAACACATGAACAGGCTCCGTGCTCTGAGCCCCTTCAGGCCGCTGCTCCGCTGATATTCATCAGGCCTCTCCCAGGAGGTGGCCGCGTGCCCTTCTCTCAAACACGCCCCATGCTGGGGCCCTTTAGTTCATTTTTGTAAATCTATGTTTATTGATTTTTTACAGAGAGAAAGGGAGAGGGAGAGGGATAGGGAGAGAGAAACATCCGTGATGAGAGAGAATCATGGATCGACTGCCTCCTGCACGCCCCTCACTGGGGATGGAGCCCGCAATCCGGGCGTGTGTCCTGAGCGGGAATCGAACCCTGACCTCCTGGTTCCTAGGCGGATGCTCAACCACGGAGCCACGCCGGCTGGGCCAACCAGCTCTGTGTGACCAGCAGGGCACGGCTCTGGTTAACGTCTACGGCCACGTCCAGAAAGAAAACCAAAATTCAGAGTCAAGCAGCAACAGGCAGCTCCGCCATCGCCCTGTTATCCTCACCGGGTACCAGCCGGCACTCTTGTCTCCCGGAGTGTCCAGCGGCCCACCGAGTGCAGGCGCCCTGGGCAGCACCTGCCTGGCACAGACACAGCCCTGGCTCGGGTCCTGGCTGGCACCTGCTGCATCCGCTGCCCAGCTCCACACGGTGGGGAGGCTTTGCCCACCTGCAGCCCGGACACAGCTCCACACGGTGGGGAGGCCTTTGCCCACCTGCAGCCCAGGCACAGCCCACCTCCTGGGCCAGTCCCGACCGAGGAGGGAGGGTTTGGGAGCCTGGCCATCTCCTTGGATGTGGTATCAGGAGTCCTGCCGCTGTAGCTCCATGTGCCTGCACGTGCGCGCGCACACACACACACACACACACACGTGCATATTTGCACACACATGCACCCATACACATATATTCATACACATGCATCAGGAGTGTAGCTCTCTGTGCCTGCACGTGTGCACACGCATGCACACACACATAGATATGCATGTGTGTGCATATGCACACGCATGCATCCATACACATATATGCATGCACGTGCGTACACATATATGTATTCACACATGCGCGTTCATACACGTGTGCGTGCACACGGTTGTGCATGCACATGTGTCCACACATGTGCACATACATATATGCACCTGCCTGTGCGTACATGCACATATATCCACACATGTGTGCACTCGTGCACGTGGTGCGTGCATGCACATGCATGTGCACATATATTCATGCACATGCATGCACATGTATTCGTGCACACATATATCTATATGCGCATGCATGAACACACATACAAAAACACACTTCAAAGAAGTGGGGCCCGGAATGTATGAAGGATCCACCAACACACAACAGTGGGACCCGTTTCCTCCCCGGCTGAGGGCTGAGCTGGGAATGGAGGGCGAAGAAGGTAAAGACCCCGCCGGGCCCAGGCTGTCTTCCTCCGCTTCCCCAAGGTGGGAGCCTGGGCTCAGCCAAGCCTTTAGCTCCGTGCTGCCCGGAAGCGAGCGTCACCATAACCTCACTTCACCGGATGGCAGGCGCCCAGCCTGAAACGCGATTTTACGCACCCGCTTAAGGAAACAGTCCGGGCCAATCAGGCTCTGGCATGCTTTCCGCTGTAAGAGGCCCCGAATTTCAGAGATGTTGCGATGGGGGAACGGGGGAGTCTTAGAGATGACAGGACAGCCTGTTTGTGCCGGGGGCAGGGAGGCGGAGCCCAGAGGAGGCGACTGGTTTGTGCAGGTCACACAGCCAGGGTGGGCCTGGGGCCCAAACCCCGCGGTGTCTGACTGAAGAGTCAAGATTCTAATTTTTTTTTAAATACATTTTTATTGATTTCAGAGAGGAAGGGAGAGGGAGAGAGAAACATCAGTGATGAGAGAGAATCACTGATCGGCTGCCTCCTGCACGCCCGACACTGGGGATCGAGCCCACAACCCGGGCCTGTGCCCTGAGCGGCAATCGGACCGTGACCTCCTGGTTCATAGGTGGACGCTCAGCCACTGAGTCACGCCGGCCGGGCAAGGGCCAGATAACTTTTTATTGTGGGGACCCGCCCTGTGCATTGTGGGTGCTCAGCCCCCTCCCTGGCCTCTACCCAATACATGCCAGGAGCACGCCCTAAGTGTGAACCCCCCCAAATGTCTTTAGACATTGCCCAGGGTCCCCAGGGTGGGGGGTAGGAGGCAAAGTCACCCCAGCTAAGGAAGTTTACAATCAACCTTTACCAGCCTCTTTTTTATGTAAAATATATTTTTATATTTTTATTGATTTTGGAGAGGAAGGGAGAGGGAGAGACAGACAGAGAGAGAAACATCCACGATGAGAGAGAATCGTGGACCGGCTGCCTCCTGCACGCCCCACACTGGGGATGGAGCCCGCAACCCGGGCCTGTGCCCTTGGCCAGAATTGAACCCAGGACCCTTCAGTCCTCAGGCTGATGCTCTGTCCACTGAGCCACACCAGCCAGGGCCAATAAAATATATATTTAAAAAGCAAAAAACACAATGATGGCTGGATCTTAGTTGAAACTGGAGTTGAGGCGCTTGATTTAGAGGCGGGGGACGGGGGGACGGGGGGCAGGGGGATGGCGGGAGGGGGAACTCTCTCAGCACAGGATGGGAGATGCCTGCGGCATGCTCATTCCTTCCCTGTCCAGCAGATCCTGGGGGCAGGCATTCAGGAATCGGTCTAGAACGCTTCCGGATCATTTCAGTGATGATTGGCTTGTGCCATCTTTCTTGTCGGCTGCCCGGAGGCACATGGGATCTCTGTTATACCTTATACCTTTTTCTGCTGTTGCGAATCTTGCCCAGTGGATATATTTTCATGGATTTTTAGAGAGAGCGGGAGAGAGGGAGAGACAGAGAGAAACATGGATGTGAGAGGGACACATGGATGTGAGAGGGACAAGTCGATGGGTTGCCTCCTACACGCACCCTGACCAGGGCCCGGGCCAGGGAGGACCCTGCCACCGAGGTCCGTGCCGTTGACTGGAATCGAACCCGGGACCCTTCAGTCCGCAGGCCGACACTCTATCCGTTGAGCCACACTGGTCAGGGCGAAAGCTGTTATTTCTTTACAGAAAGGCCAAACCACCTCACTAGATCCTGGAGACGAAGAAGAACAGACGCACCCTTGCCAGTGTGGCTCAGTGGATAGAGCGTTGGCCTGTGAGCTAAAAGGTCCCAGATTCAGTTCCAGTCAAGGGCACATGCCCAGGTTGCGGCCTCAATCCCTGGTGGAGGACTTGCATGATTCTCTCTCATCATGGATGTTTCTATCTCTCTCTCCCTCTTCCTTTCTCTCTGAAATCAATAAAAATATATTAAAAAAACAAACAAACAGATGCTTACCCCGGTTTGCATAGTTTGTATTTTTTCCATGAATATGCAAATTACCCCACAAATTTATTCAAGAAAGTGCAGCTGAGGTCCAGAAAGCTAAGAACATAAATGTGCAGTGCTGGGAGAGTTTCTATTAAATACAAAAATAAAATAAAATAAGTGCTTGACCCAGGTACTCCCTCCTTCACCCGTGTATGTATTACCCGTTATAATAAAAGGCTAATATGCAAATTGTCCCTCCGGAGTTTGACCACTTACTGTGATGTGTGCTGGCCACCAGGGGGCAGCGCAGAATGAAAGAAGGCCCCAGCCGGCAACTGGAAGGCCCTGATCAGCCCTGGTTGTCGGCCAGGCCTAGGGACTCTACCCATGCATGGATTTCATGCACCAGGCCTCTAGTCCATTATAAAACACTAGAGGCCCTGTGCATGAATTCGTGCACGGGTAGGGTCCCTCTGGGTGGCCTGCAGGGATCGGCCAAAACCCGCAGTCCGACTCTGCCTGCAGCTCCTACCTGCCGCTCCCGCTCATCCCGGCCCCACTGTGCCTGCCGCGGGCTCACGCCCCTTCGGTCCCAATTGGGAGAGGCTTGCTCTGTCACAGCAGCGCTCACCAGCCATGAGCCCTGCGTCTGGCGGCCTCCCAAGGGGAGTGGCCTGTGGGATCGGGCTGAAACTGGCTCTCCGACAACCCCAAAGGGGTCCCGGATTGCAAGAGGGTGCAGGCCAGGCCAAGGGACCCCACCGGTGCACCATTGGGCTGGGGAGGGACTGTGGGAGGGCTCCAGGGCGTGTCCGGCCCATCTCACTCAGTCCCAATCAGCCGGACCCGAGCAGCATGATAACCTACCGGTTAGAGCATCTGCCCCCTGGTGGTCAGTGCATGTCATAGCGAGCGGTTGAGCATCCTTAGCATATCGTTAGCATATTACGCTTTGATTGGTTGTTCAGTGGTTCTGCAGTTTGGTCTATTTGCATATTACCCTTTTATGATATAGGATTTCCACGCTGCTACTTTGGGCCAGACAGGGCCGGGGAGGTACCAGTCATCACACAGGCCCATACGAGTTGGGAAAATGGAATGCAGGACTCACTGCTCAGTGGCGGCTACTGCGGTGTGAGGTGCATGTGCAGTGTGGGCTCATCATCTGGCCCAGGAGGAGTGAGGGACAGGGCAGGACCGTCCCATCCCCTGGAGGTCACGACCTTGAAGCTGAAACTGCAGGGAGGGGAACTCCCATGTCACAGCTAAGCGATGGGGGCGGGAAGGTGCTCCAAGCAGAGAACCCCAAACCACAGCCTGCCAGAGGGTGACAGGGCCTGAGGTACCCCCTAACTCCATGTCATGTCTTTTTATTTTAAAGGTAACAGTGGTTTTATTTTTTTTAATTAAATCCTAGAGGCCTGGTGCACGACATTCATGCACTGGGGGTCAGGGAGGTCCCTCAGCCTGGCAGGCAATTGAGACCTATTGGGGGTCTAGCTATCCAAGGGTGGGGAGGGGCCAATCGGGGGCGGGGCCAGCCAGGGGGAGGGGCCACGGGAGGATGGGGGCAGCCAATCGGGCCAGATCAGGCCAGTTGGCAGCAACAGTGTGCATCATAGCAAATTAGCCTTTTATTATATAGGATTTTTATTGATCTCAGAGAAGAAGGGAGAGGGAGAGAGATAGAAACATCATCCATGATGAAAGAGAATCATGGATCGGCTGCCTCCTGCACGCCCCCCACTGGGGATGGAGCCTGCAACCCGGGCATGTGCCCTGATCGGGAATCGAACCCGGGGGCCTTCAGTCCGCAGGCCAACGCTCTATCCACTGAGCCACACCGGTCAGGGCCTAACAGCATGTCTTCATTATACAGGCAGGAAACCCCCCGATCCGAGCAGATGTTGCCTGCACAGAACTAGCATGGGTGGAAGGCAGCGGATACACACAGGTCTCCTGCCTCCCCTGCAGGGTTTCCACACCAAGTCCCTCATGGCCAGCATGACCGGCTGGTGGCTGCCTCTTGATGCGTGGACTCTTCCTGTCATTTGACTATGAATAGACGACCTCTGTGTGTTTCCGAGGGTCACCCACGGGCTCTGCCTTCAAAGAGCTTGTAGGGAATCATGACAATGAAAGACTGAAACTGCTAACTAGGAAGAGAGGGACCACCCCAGATGCAGGGAGGAGGCAGAGCCACAGGAGCCTGGTGCCTGCTGGGCAACGCATACTGGACCACTCTCTACTGGTTTATTACTAAATGAAACATCTACATTAATAAGAGAATAAGATGCAAATTGACCATACCTTCATGAGGCCCATCAGCCAACCAGGAGTGAGTATGCAAATTAACCCAACAAAGATGGCGGGTTAATTTGCATATGCAGGTGTTGAGTAGCCATGGTGACCACGTAGGGTTCCACACCATCCCAGCCGCTCCGGGCCTCTGGGCAGCATGGGTAGGTGGAAAGGTGGCTCTGGCCAGAGCAAAGGTGGTACCGGCATCCAGGAGAAGGAAGGCCCGTTCTTGCATGAATCTTCATGCATCGGGCCTCTAGTCCTGTATAATAAAAGGCTAATATGCAAATCAACTGAACTGTCGCTATGACGCACACTGAGCACCCAGGGGCAGACGCTCAATGCA
The DNA here is from genome assembly GCA_026230045.1 of Corynorhinus townsendii. Classification (NCBI taxonomy): domain Eukaryota; kingdom Metazoa; phylum Chordata; class Mammalia; order Chiroptera; family Vespertilionidae; genus Corynorhinus; species Corynorhinus townsendii. Next base: position 12,326,542 of record JAPDVU010000017.1, on the reverse strand, counting down.
GAGGCTGCCCCCTGGTGGTCAGCATGCTCCCACAGGGGGAGCTCCGCTCAGCGAGAAGCCGGGCTCATGGCTGGTCAGTGCAGTGGCAGGAGCCTCTCCCACCTCCGTGGCAGTGCTAAGGATGTCTGACTGATGGCTCAGGCCCACGGGGAGCGGGCCTACGTCATCAGTCGGACATCCCCAAAGGGCTCCCAGACTGCGCGAGGGTGCAGGCTGGACTGAGGGACCCCCTGCCCAGTGCACAAAATTTGTGCACCGGGCCTCTAGTATTTTCATACGATCCAGCCATTGTACTCCTTATTAGTATTTTTTTAAATATATTTTTATTTATTTCAGAGAGGAAGGGAGAGTGAGAGAGAGAGAGAAACATCCATGATGAGAGCAAAGCATGGATTGGCTGCCTCCTGCATGCCCCACACTGGGGATCGAGCCCACAACCTGGGCATGTGCCCTGACCAGGAATTGAACCCTGACCTCCTGGGTCATAGTTAGATGCTCAACCACCGAGCCATGACAGCTGGGCTACTAACATTCTTAAGAGTGGTGTACACATGCTACATGCACGCCACTCCACAGTCCAGTCTCAACCCTGGCACTCCCGATCATCACATCTCCCGGTGGCCTAGCCCACCTCACTCTCCATAGCATTTATCAGCTCTGTCAGTGATCACAGTGTATACTTACTGTGTGTGTGTGACATGCCAATCCCTGTGCTTCCACGCGTTTGAATCTCTGACCACACCCCCTTCGCCCATTCCATGCTTTTCCCATAAGACCTGGGCAAATCTGAGTTCTAACGCCTCCTCCAGATAGCAACCACTAAACGTGGACGATTTTATCTCTCCTGTGCCCATGAGAGAGATATCACATCTAACACAGACAGAGCCCGGCCGGCGTGGCCCAGTGGCTGAGTGTCGACCTAGGAACCAGGTCAGGGTTCGATTCCCAGTCAGGACACATTCCCGGGTTGCGGGCTCCATCCCCAGTGGGGGGTGTGTAGGAGGCAGCCTATCTGTAATTCTTTCTCATCATGGATGTTTTTGTCTCTCTCTCTCCCCTCTCTGAAATCAATAAGAATACACTTAAATAAATAAAATAAATAAATAAATCCTACTTTTAAAAAGGGAATATGCTAATTGACCCTCATGCTATCACAAAGATGGCGGCACCCACAAACAATAAGGAGGGAATTGACTGCCATGCCCTCAAAGATGGCGGTGCCCACAGCCAATAAGGAGGGACTATACTAATTGACTGCCACGCCCTCAAAGATGGCAGCACCCACAGCCAGTAAGGAGGGAATTGACTGGCATGCCCTCAAAGATGGCGGTGCCCACAGCCACAAGATGATGGCACCCATCCCCTCAGCCCCGCTGCGGTGGCAGGTGTGCAGCAAGGCGCTGCTCCGTACACCTGCCTCCAGAGTCCCCCAGTCCCCTCAGTCCACCAATCGCCCAGGGCCGCCCGAGGCACAGGGAATCCTTGGATGGCAGCTGCCCAGACACCCAGGGCCGCCCGAGGCACAGGTAACCAGGGCTGGCAGAGGTTTGCGCTGCCAGAAGTAGTAGCAGCAGAGTGCGATGGGGCATTGCCTTCCCCTGATCACCGGGTCACCTCCCGCCCCTGAGGGCTCCCGGAGAGGGGAGCAGGCTGGGCTGTGGGACCCCCCTCCAGTGCATGAGTTTTCATGCACCAGGCCTCTAGTCTATATACACTGAGTGGCCAGATGATGATGATCTCTGAACCCATAATAATCTGGCCACTCAGTGTCTATCCTATAGAATAAAAGGCTAATATGCAAATGGTCCCCTCGACCAGGAGTTCGACCAGTAGGCAGGCCGGCCAACTGCCCATGTCCCCTCCCCCTGGCCAGTCATGCACCGGGCCTCTGATATACACACACACACACACACACATACACACACACACACACACACACTGAGTGGCCAGGTTATTATGCATTCAGAGATCATCATCATCTGGCCACTCCGTGTATATAAAAGCCTAAGTGACCATTACAGCTGGGCGACCGGCCGGTAGCCATGATGTGCACTGACCACCAGAGGGCAGATGCTCAATGCAGGAGCTCCCCGTCTTGGTCAGTGCGCTCCCACAGCCAGCCTCCTGCAGCCGGCCAACCTCCCCCGGTCCCTCCCCCAGGCCAGCCTGTCCCGATCAGCCCCTCAGCCCTGCTCTCCGGCCAGGCTGAGGGACGCCACCTGTGCACGAATCCGTGCACCAGCCTCTAGTTCATAAATAAATAAAGCAGAGAGAAAATATTTGCGTCTCATCCCACAGGTGAACAATACTCCTGATTCTCTGACACAAGCAAATGGCCGCTGCCACAGAGCCAGGCCGCCGAGGGTCGCCGGATGCGATCTGCCTCTGCTGGCTGCAAGGGCTTCCTTTTGGGGCAATTTTGGGGCAGCCCCTGGGTGAGTAAGAGAAGCAGAAACACCCCCCCCCCCCAGCTCCATGCAGATGCCACAGGTCCTGCGCAGAGGAGGCAGGGCCGCATGCTGAGCTGAGCGTGGCGGGGGGAGTGGTGCGGGCTGGGGGGAGGGGGCGGACATCTGCCAATCAGAACGAGGGCTCCTGAGCCACTGTGTCCACTGAAACACACTGTCAATGTGTGTTTTTTTAAAAAAACAAAAGTAATCTATTTAATTTTATAAAAAACAGCCATGACCGGTGTGGCTCAGTGGATAGAGCGTCGGCCTGCGGACCGAAGGGTCCCAGGTTTGATTCCGGTCAAGGGCATGTACCCGGGTTGCGGGCACATTCCCAGTAGGGGGCGTGCAAGAGGCAGCTGATCAATGTCTCTCTCTCATCGATGTTTCTAGCTTTCTATCCCTCTCTCTTCCTCTCTGTAAAAAATCAATAAAATATATTTAAAAATAATAATCCAAATTGTAAGGAATCATCTGTAGCCTTCAATTGCTTTAAATCATAAAGGATAAAGTAAATATGTAAAGAGGCTATGCTATAAATATAATACTGATCAAATAATTATAATACAGACTTTTATATAAAAGGTATCCCTCCATTAAATGAAATTGTCTTCTGAATTGATTTTTCTTTTTTTCTACTGACAGGAGGGGTGTGTGAATAGCAACGGAAATAAAATATTATCAAGCTATTCAATCACCTATGATACATTATGCATAAAATATGAAAAATATGAAAATAAATGTTTACTTAATGAATATTAACTTTTATGAATAAACTAGTGGCCCGGTGCATGAAATTCATGCATGGGGGGTTGTCCCTCAGCCCGGCCTGCACCCTCTTCAATCTGGGATCCCTTGGGGATGTCTGACTGTTCGTGGGATCGGGCCTAAATCAGCAGTCGGACATCCCTCTCGCAATCCGGAACCACTGGGTCCTAACCACTCACTTGCCTGCCTGTCTGATGGCCCCTAACCACTCTGCCTGCTCGCCTCCAACTGCCCCACCCAACTGCTCTCTCCTCCTGGCCTGATTGCCCCTAACAGCTTCTGCCTCAGCCCCGCCACCATGGCTTTGTCTGGAAGGACCTCCGGAAGGTCTCCCGGTCTAATTAGCATATTACCCTTTTATTAGTATAGATGATAGGAACATAAAGCATTCACACACGATGACTACATTTGTCATTCACAGGAAGGATTACAAAGGCATCGATCACATTCAGGATTTTCTGTTTAGTATGTCCTGGGAAATTTCTAGAATTAATATACCTTTGAGTTTCACACCAAGTTTCCTCCAGTTTATCACATTCTTCGGTGGCTTTCATTCCCTGGGAGCCAGGCCCTTTCTGGAGGAGGGGGAGGCGGGGAGCCTTGCATCACCCCCACTTTGGAGAGTTTGATGAGATTCCTGCTGGAGGCAGGGTGTAATCCGAATCCCAAGACCCGGCCGGCGCTGGGTACAGACCAGGGAACACATGGGTTTGCAAATCAGAAAGTCCCAGTTCTTCCAACGGGGCAGGGTTAGGGCGGGAGGGCACCCAGGCCAGCTGTGCGGGGCACGGGGCGAGGCCACCTGCACGCGTTCTGCAGCCACGGGGCACGATGCCCCCCCACCCCCTGCCCCGAGCCTCGGGATGCCAGGACATTACGGAATGGACTCCTGGCCCCATCACCCTAGGGCAGTGGTCGGCAAACTCATTAGTCAGCAGAGACCAATATCACCAGCACAACGATTGAAATTTCTTTTGAGAGCCGAAAACCGACTTCTGCACACGGGCCACAGAGTTTCAATCGCCCTGTACGTGCGCACCTGCACGTGGCATTTTGTGGAAGAGCCACACTCAAGGGGCCAAACAGCCGCAGGTGGCTCACGAGCCGCAGTTTGCCGACCAACGGCCTAGGCCAGTGGTTCCCAACCTTGTTTTGGCTACACCCCACCGAAGCATCTCTAACATCCAGATCTCCCCTCGCCCTAGAATTTTTTTTTAAATATATTTTATTGATTTTTTACAGAGAGGAAGGGAGAGGGAGAGAGCTAGAAACATCGATGAGAGAGAAACATCCATCAGCTGCCTCCTGCACGCCCCTCACTGGGGATGTGCCCACAACCAAGGTCCATGCTCTTGATTGGAATCGAACCTGGGACCTTTCCGTCCGCAGGCCGACGCTATATCCACTGAGCCACACCAGTCAGGGCCATAGAATTCTTATTATTCAAAAGTGGCTTCCTATTCAGGGGGAGGAAGCCCAAGAGGCCATGAACTTGATCTAAACAAGCTTCCAAAGAACATGGCCTCCATGAGAGAGAAATAAAAAAGCAGGCCTGCTGGTGTGGCTCAGTGGATAGAGCACTGGCCTGCAGACTGAAGGGTCCCGGGTTCGATTCCCAGTCAGGGCACAGGCCCGGGTTGCAGCCCGATCCCCAGTAGGGGGCGTGCAGGAGGCAGCCGATCCATGATTCTCTCTCATCATGGATGTTTCTCTCTCTCCCTCTCCCTTCCTCTCCGCAATCAATAAAAATATATTAAAATAAATAAAGAGCGAAAGGACCGTGGAGGTCCTGAGGAAGAAATCACTAAGAAATGGTTTTAAAAATAATAATGCTATAAAGGGAGAGGGAAAAAAATAGCAAAATAGAGTTTCAAACAGACGGGAGGACAGAAATGCATACACGTCACCACATGTGTGTACAGACTGTCCATGAGGGCCCCTTGAACCCTGGGAATGCAAAAATCACCGTAAATGGCGCATTCTCCCAATTGCCCCCCTCAACCCCAAACCGCCCCCTGTGGGCGTGTGCCCCACACTGGAGCCCCTGGTCTATCCTTTCTGTCTCTCTCCCCCTCTCTCTCTCCCCCTCTCTCTCCCCCTCTCTCTCCCACTCTCTCTCCCCCTCTCTCTCTCCCCTCTCCTCCCCCGTCTCACCCCCTCTCTCTCCCCCTCTCTCTCTCCCCTCTCTCTCTCCCCCCTCTCTCTCCCCCTCTCTCTCCCCCTCTCTCTCTCCCCTCTCTCTCTCTCCCTCTCTCTCTTCCTCCCCTCTCTCTCTCCCCCTCTCTCTCCCCCTCTCTCTCTCTCCCCCCCTCTCTCTCCCCCCTCTCTCTCTCCCCTTCTCATCTTCCTCCCTCTCTCTCTCTCCCCCCTTCTCTCTTCCTCCCTCTCTCTCTCCCCCTCTCTCTTCCTCCCTCTCTCTCTCTCCCCCTCATCTCTTCCTCCCCTCTCCTCTCTCTCCTCCTCTCGTCTCCCCCTCTCTCTTCCTCCCTCTCTCCTCTCCTCTCCCTCTCTCTCCCCCCTCTCTCTCTCCCCTCTCTTCCCCCCCCCCTCTCTCCCCTCTCTCTTCTCCCTCTCTCTCTTCTCCCTCTCTCTCCCCTCTCTCTCCCCCTCTCTCTCTCCCCCCTCTCTCTCTCCCCCTCTCTCTTCCTCCCTCTCTCTCTCTCCCCCTCTCTCTTCCTCCCTCTCTCTCTCTCCCCTCTCTCTTCCTCCCTCTCTCTCTCTCCCCCTCTCTCTTCCTCCCTCCCTCTCTCCTCCTCTCTCTCCCCCTCTCTCTTCCTCCCTCTCTCTCTCCCCTCCCTCTCTCTCCCCCTCCTCTCTCCCCCTCTCTCTCCCCCCTCTCTCTCCCCCTCTCTCTTCCTCCCTCTCTCTCCCCCTCTCTCTCCCCTCTCTCTCTCCCCCCCTCTCTCTCTCCCCCTCTCTCTTCCTCCCTCTCTCTCTCTCCCCTCTCTCTTCCTCCCTCTCTCTCTCTCCCCCTCTCTCTTCCTCCCTCTCTCTCCCCCTCTCTCTCCCCTCTCCCTCTCCTCCCCCCTCTCTCTCTCCCCCCTCTCTCTTCCTCCCTCTCTCTCTCTCCCCTCTCTCTTCCTCCCTCTCTCTCTCTCCCCCTCCTCTTCCTCCTCTCTCTTCCCCTCTCTCTCCCCCCTCTCTCTCCCCCCTCTCTCTCTCCCCCTCTCTCTTCCTCCTCTCTCTCTCCCCCTCTCTCTTCCTCCCCCTCTCTCTCTCCCCCTCTCTCTTCCTCCTCTCTCTCTCTCATCCTCCTCTCTCTTCCTCCCTCTCTCTCTCTCCTCCTCTCTCTCCCCCTCTCTCTTCCTCCCTCTCTCTCTCCTCTCTCTTCCTCCTCTCTCTCCCCCTCTCTCTCCCCTCTCCTCTCCCCCCCTCTCTCTCCCCCTTCTCTCCCCCTCTCTCTTCCTCCCTCTCTCTCCCCCCTCTCTCTCTCCCCTCTCTCTCTCCCCCTCTCTCTCTCCCCCTCTCTCTCCCCCTCTCTCTTCCCCCCTCTCTCTTCCTCCCTCTCTCTCCCCCTCTCTCTTCCTCCCTCTCTCTCTCTCCCCTCTCTCTTCCCTCCCTCTCTCTCTCTCTCCCCTCTCTCTTCCTCCCTCTCTCTCCTTTCCCTCTCTCTCTCTCTCTCTCCCCCTCTCTCTCTTCCTGTTCTTTTTTACTGGCTTTTCATGCCACGGGCAAGAATGTGAGCAGCTGGCAGGGAGCCCGCAGTCATAAAATCCAAGAAGGTCGGTTATTAGGGCGCTTCCCATGGCCCGTTCAGTGCGGAGTGGGGGGACACTGGCTCATGCGCCCCCGATTCCTACTTTCATCCAGAGACCTGTCCGCGCAGCCAAGGCAAACATCCACCGGCGGGGGCCCCGGAGGCACCCTGCGAGGAGGTGACCGCGTGAATCCCGTCTCCACACGCTGAGATGCCCCTGGAACTTGGAAAGGAGGGGACCCCGGGGACCCCAAGTTAGAAGGGGGGACTTTTCATGCTAGGAGCCTTCCCTGCCAGGCGCAGTCAGCGAGGGGGAGTCCCCGAAATCCGGGAACCATGGAGGCAGGTGTCCAGGAGGGGCGGGGCTAGCCTGGCCGGTGTGGCTCAGTGGATAGAGCGTCGGCCTGTGGACGGAAGGGGTCCCAGGTTCGATTCCCATCAAGGGCACATGCCCGGGTTGGGGGCTCCATCCCCAGTAGGGGGCGTGCAGGAGGCAGCCGATCCATGATTCTCTCTCATCATGGATGTTTCTCTCTCCCTCTCCCTTCCTCTTGGAATCAATACAAATAAAAAAAAAATTTAAAAGGAGGCAGGGTGGGGGTGTGACGGACGTGGGAGGAGGCTGGCACTGTGCTGCCTGTAGACACACTGTGTGCTGCCTGTAGGCACACTGTGTGCACAGCCAGGGACCAGGCACGCCAAGATGGAAGGGGGGCCCACAGAAGCACAGGCTGTGTGGTGCTCCAGATGTACAAGCCCTGGCTTCCCCGTCGGTAGACCAATGGGGGTGTCACAGAATCCAATCACAGAAACCCCACAGGCAAAGGCACCCCAATCCTGGCCCATGTCTGTCTGGGGAGCCAGAGAGGTCAGTCTCACCTCCTCTTTTTTGTTTGTTTGTTTCTTGTTCATCCTCCCTGAGGATATTTTCCCGTTGATTTTTAGGGGGAATGGAAGGGAGGGGGAGAGACAGAGACACACAGCGATGGGCTGCCTCCTGCACGCGCCCGACCAGGGCCCGGGCCAGGGAGGAGCTTGCGACCGAGGTCCGTGTCCTTGGCCGGAATCGAACCCGGGGTCCTTCGGTCCACAGGCCGATGCTCTATCCACTGAGCCACACTGGCCAGGGCACATCCCTCCGTCTTCTCTGTTTCATCTCTGTGAAGGGTTGACGGCTTCCGTTTTTATTCCATCGCCCCGTTCACCCACAGAATCCCAGTCCTCCCTCCATAAACCAACTTCACCTGGACACACATCCATGGCTGTGTCCTGCAGTGCAAACCGCTCTGCTGTCACTCTCTGAATGTTTGGCCCGTTTCCCAGAAATGATTATCCTTGGAGTGTGGAGCAGGGGAAGCAT